>CM033477.1:29681939-29994010 GCA_019447015.1 Hymenochirus boettgeri
GAGGATTGTTATATTTCTGACGATGAATATTTTGTGTTTATTCCTTGTAGTCGATTTAAACCCCACCTCTTCGATTCGAGCGGGCTTTTGCTCTTGGATTTCCAATATGGATAAGAGCCAAATGATATATAACAATTGTAAATGGTGCTCATATTAAAATAAGGTGGAAGTGTTTCACACCCCAGCAACTGCTAGACTTTCTTTTTCTGGCTAGATATTTCTTTCTGTAACTGTACAGACTTCTGCGTGCATAGAGATAAACGCTTTGTGGGTATCGGGTTTTCTGGTTTTATACTGGACAAGAATAGCTCCGAGTCCCAAACTGGACTGGCTATCCACAATTAGTTAGTTCGTAGCGCAGGATCAAAAATAAGCCTATTGATAGTGGCAGAATTAAGTTCTGTTTTGTTTTAAATTGTTAAAATGATTTTTGGGACATGCTGGAGACCACTTGAAATTGCACACTCCTGTTTGGTGAGGTTCTCGCAAAGGTGCATGATAGTGGAGAAGTCCTTGATGTCCCTAGCGCAGTACACTGGCATGCCCAGAAAGAAAAGGAGCGAACTTCATAACATATTTGGGATTGTAGTTGATTTATTGCCTGTTTTTTACTTTTTTAGGAATAGGTGCATCCCAGCAGCAGAAAATAGTGGGCCATAGAATTCCAAGGTAGATTGTGAATTCACATTGTCTTTGTTGGAGTGAACGTTCCTTGGGATTGATAAGCACTCAAATACTGCGGGGGTAGGGGCAGAGTTGTGGTCATTCTGTGTTTTTCCAAAAACTAGTATGTCTCATGTCATTGAGATGCATTAGGAAGAATATGTTGAATAATGTTGTCTTATTGCTTCTTGAAAAAATCTCAGCAGCGAGCAAACACAAACGTTAGTCGTTTGTGATAGTTTGTTATCTCGGCAGACCAACAGTTGTGTGGAAAATGTAGTTATGATCTGGATCGGGACTAAGTCCAGTTGGTGATAACCCTTATTGAGATCCAGTTTAGAGAACACGGTTGTGCCATTGGAGATGCCATAAACATCACTGGAGAGTTGGAGAGAGTGTATCCTCTCTGTATAGCAGTGTTTGGAAGACGCATTGTTACCACAAATTCTTATTTTGTTGGATAATCTTGTGGGTTTAGGTACAGCCACTAGGAGGAAGAAACCCATGGAGTGGGGCCTGAAAACGTTCCAGATTAGGTCTGTTCTCTAAAGCACTTCCTAGTCTCGTCTGTCATTTCTCACCACTCAAGTGAAAAGGAATTCGTCTGTGTGGCGGTGACCAACATGGACACGAAGTCTTCATCAATGTGGAAGGTGAATTTGGAACAATTCTTTAGGTTCTACAAGGCCACAAACAGAGGGAGTATCTGTCAAACTAGTGTTGTACATCAGAGACTTTGGGGTAGCTATACAGGTGTGGAACTATAGTGATGAGTCACAAGAGTTAATAGCTGCCTGTGATAGCTGAGAAGGCAACCCCCAGAGCCTGTCTGTAAGTACAAAGAAAGTTGCTCAAGACTATAGCTCTGTTTTATCTTTGTACGACATATCACCCTGAATCAAACTTTACACTATTGTCGGCAAAGAGTTTGAGAGCCATAAGGAAAAATTTTGGTTCGTACAGGTATCAAACGGCGGTTTAGTATTCAGTGTTGGAAATATGTCACATGTCTTTAATGTTCACAGAGGCTCAGGTGTCAATAGTAAAAGCACCAACACCCCCGGCCAGGTTAAGGAGAAGATATTGTTGCATGATGGGGGAGAATGAACCACCGTTTGCGCGGCAGGGATGTAATAAACACATAGTCACTGCAAACAGTAGGTGGATCATCTCCAGAACTTTGGCTGAATGTATTGACTCTGTGTGAGCCATCCCACAGGTATCTGATGTCGTAGGAATCTGACCCTTAGGCAGCAGATTACATTACACATTGCAAAATGATTCAGTTTCCACCCAACATTCACTCCACCATTTACGTCACTGAGCCACGCAGGACAGCACCCCCCATTATGAGGGGAAATGTTTGCCAACATCTGTAGACAATCTTGAGCACAGTCACTGGCCCTGTAGCTGACTTGCGTTTTAGTGTGCAAAGATTGCACCACTGTGCATCAGTGGCCCTCCTCCGCATGGCAGCAGCTTGAGTCTCAGAAATTCCAGGGACCGTGCCAGTGTAGAAAGATGCAAGCAAGCAAACAATTGTTGTAAAGCTTTGCGCCAGTAGCTAGGATGAATGTGCAGCGATCCCGACACATGATCTCGTGATGTGATCTTCAGTCATCAACATCAGCAAATAGGCAAAGCTTTGTGTAATGTCTTAAACGGGTGACAAAGGAGTCCATGGTTCGTGGGTAGTTGGTTTAGCAATTCTGAACTTGTATCTTTCATATCTGATGTTGCGCACTTGGATTAAACTCATTCAGTTAGTGCTTAGAGCATTTTGAGTAGTCGTAGCCGCCGTCTGTAGGTAAAGGCGCCAGCCTACCACAGCCGTCCCAGAAACAGCAGAACAGATAATGAAGAGAATAAAGCTTTCTTTCTTTATCCTCTGTGATGGCCATGGCCTCCAGGGAAATTGTCAAACGGAGAGTAGGCCTTTTTTACCAGTCTGTGCAAGATATTGGTATCTAGACAAAATCCAAAGTGGGTGAAGGGGTGGAGTTGATCAGCCATATTAACTTTTACTTTTGAAGCAGCGTTGATAGAGTTAAAACTGAACAGTGCAGATGAAGAGAGCTGTGCAGTCTGCTGTGGATGGGACAGTGACAGGCAGTGAGTATAACTGGGTCCTGTTATGTGGACGGACTGGTCAGGTAGTTCACATGGTAAGTATGCTGGTACTCAAGGGTTAAAGTCTTTAATCCTCGTCGCCAGTTGTTATGTCTCCCTTGTTTATGGTCACAGAGGCAAAGGAAACAAACTTGGAATGTAGAGGGGGAACTTGATTTATTCAAAAGCGCAACAGGACATACACTTCTCATCCCATGAGTATTCCTAGCTGACTTCCTGATACTGCCCCTTTTCCCAGCTGCTCATAGCCTTTCGAAACGAAACAGTATTAAGAAAACATGTGAGGGGAAGCGAGGTCGACGAGACTGACGAGGGAGATCATCGACCGACGATCGCGCAGCCGCCGTCGATCTATCTATGCATCGAGTCTATCGATCTAGTCTATCAGTCGATCTACGTTAAATGCACTATCTCTACCAGTCTTCTCATATCTACATTATCATCAACGTCCGTACTAGCCAGTCCATCTGACCATACCAGTCCTTTAATCCATGCATCATCCACCCATTCCATACTATCCATGTATATATCCATGTATCTATCTCTGTCTAATAATCTGTCTGTCTGTATGTCTAATCTGTTCTAATCATCTATGGGTATTATCACTATCTATCTATCTATCTATCTATCATCTATCTCTATCATCATCATCACTACTATCATCATCTATCATCTATCTATCTATCATCTATCTATCTATCTAATATCTATCTATCTATCTATCTATCTATCTATCCTAATCTATCTATCATCTATCTATCCTGTCTATCCTCAGTGACTGCATCCCAAGCTTTACACATATATAAATATGTAAAAGGTACGCAAGCTTCTTTATAAAGGATGTAATTGAATTCCCCACACAGAGATCGAACATATAGTTCCAGCTTAAATTTTGCACTTCATCCCTTTAATACCAGCAACACTTATCTGCCCATTGCAAGGCTCATTCAGCTTAAAATAAAAATGATATGGTGCCCTGAAATGTGCGAGATTCCGGATGTGCCAGTATTAAATAGATAAATATTTATTAAATATAAATCCTTTTGTAAAAAAATAATTTACTCCCAAAATTCAACATAAAAGGCCACGTACACCCTTTATTATGTTTCTCGTGTTCTTTTATAAAGAAATGGAGATTTAAGATTTTTTCAGTCTCCTACTGGTTCTAACTGATTTGGGAAGCTGGGGTGAGTGGATTGGAGATCACAAAAATGTGGGGCCGGATGATCTTCTCTAATGGTTTCATATGTATTGTTCCATAAAAAAAAGGGGTGCACATGTCCATTAGTGAGAGACGATAAAAAGTCATTGGTGAAGCTGTTTAGATGCTCAATAAAATTCCCCAGTTTCTATAAATCATTTCTATTCCAGTCAATACTGCAGCTAGTTGTGGGAGTTCATTGCTTCCTCTTTCATTTGCAGCCATTGGCATGTTCTCTGGTCTTGTGTCACACTGTAACCTCCAATAAAAAGGCTCCTGCAAATGACTTTTTCTGGACACATAGGGCCATATTTATAAAGCCGCGGTATCGCGTTTTAGCGATACCGCGACTTTAATGATCGGTATCGTAAATTTCCGATCGTTAAACCGATCGGAGATTAACGATCGGTTTAACGATCGTAAATTTACGTTACTGATTGTAAATCTACGATAATGAAATCGTAGATTTACAATCCCTATAGAATACCATTGGGGTAGTACTACCGCACAGTAGTATTCTACGATCGAACGTTCGTTAATTAACGAACGTCTGGTCGTAAATGTATGACCGCGATCATAAATCACCTAACCCGCGATATTGCTTTATAAATATGGCCCATAGAGAAAATGTTGATATGTCTCCAAAGCCACGCACAACCAGGAAAACCAGTAATGCGAACCAGCTTATTATTCAGAAGGTGATTTGTACTTTGACATGTGCCCTATCCTCTCATGCAGCCAAATAAGGACGGTGTATTGTATTATCCGGTGGGTGTGTGTGTGAGGGGCATGTCAATGTTATATAGAGAACAAGGTCTCCTTCCAAACACGGCTTCTGTTTGTTTTATTAACACTGAACTATACTGGACAAGGAAGACATTTCTCCAAAAACCCTAGAGTTCTGCACAGCTAGAAAAACCAGTAATGTGGAAAGCTCAACATGGCAAATCCTTTTACATAATGTATGAACTCTTGGGTTGCCTTTATCGCTGCCCCAAAAGACACATAAAAATGACATTATCTCAAAAATACAGCAACAAACATATTATATTGAGTTATATTTATTTATATTTGTTTATAGATGAACCCATAATGCATTGCTTTTCAATTGCTTCATTTACATTTGCCATTCATTTCCATCTGCCCATGCTCATAATGTAAATACACAGTATGTCTCTTCAATTGTAGGAGGAAAACAGAGAGTCTACTTTATATTATACTATATTGCTAGTATCAATTGGTGTTTAATATATTTTTATAGGGTTTAGTTACCTTGTTATCAGTTTTCTGCTTATTTTTTTTTATTTTATTGAAAGCTTGGGAGCGTGATTTCGGTAAAACCTACACAAAGTGCACAAAAGTGCAAGTGGTTCGGGATCAGTTTGCATCTCCCTTATGGCCATAGCTGTTAAGTTGTGGGGCTAGAGAGAGGCTACTTAGGTCCCTTCAGCTGGTAGGCATCAGGAACCTTTCCAAACTTGCTCTCCCTTTCTGCTCCCAGCTGCCACCATGAAGAATCCAGGGAGGGGGGCTCGAATGGGATAAGCCTGGTCCTAAAAGGGACCCAGACAATCCTGCCACAGTACGTGAACAAACAAACGTAACACAAAAATAAGTGCTAAGTGTCATTAAGTGCTATATGTCAATAAATTACAAGGAATTTAATAAAGTGGGCCAAATCGGCCCTGGCTTTTCGGCCAGTGATAGAAAGTTATTCCGCCATAGCTAAATCACTGTGGGAAGTGCAAAAGCAACGTGCTTACACGTGCACAGTAGTGCGTATAGGAAGCCTGAGCTTTCCCACCCCCCTGCCTCAAGGCTTCGACCGGGTTCCATACCTCTCTGGACCGGCCTACGTCTATAACAGTGAAGAACAATGTTTTCCACAGGAAGAGGGGAGCACAATCTTTATATTTTGACCAACCCAAAATATGTTCGTTGATCCGCCCGGTGGCCTGACCTCTGACCGAATGCATACACATGGACGATTCTCGGCTGAAACGGTCATTCATCGCTGGTTGCTGTCGGTGTCAGGGGTCGTGGCTCGACCGTTAAGGACGAACCTTTCACGTATTAGAGAAGGTAGGGAAGTGGCTTGGGTATAGTTAATTCAATCCTAATCGTTTTTCTTAACCTGTAGATTAGACAGTATTGTTGCATAGGAAACATTATCTAGGAAGTCTCGTCTTTAAAAACTATACTTTAACACTATTATTCAAGCTTATGCAATATCTACAACATATCCTTATTTATAAGTCAGGGTTTTTTACAGATAGCTGCTCTTTTAGATTGAAATTTCTTTTTAAAAGAACTGGGCCCAATGGTATTATTATCTACCCTTCTGCATGGGAGAAAATCAGCTTTTCCTGATTTGGCTTACTTAGTCATTCACTAACCGAACAATTCTCAATCATGGATGTGTTATAAATACAGAATTACAAATGGAAATCAATGAGTTTACATTCTAGAACTGATTGAAATAACAACTTTCAACTGCCAATCAATAATTAACTACCAGGGGGAAAGGCGTGCTTGTATACTGACGAATCGTTGACTTTATGGCTTAGAATTGACTGTACTGCAGGAAGGGGAAAAAAGCATTATTCTGTAAAGTTTGATGTATAAGACCCTCTAATATCTTGTCTAATGTTCAATACCCTTTTATCTTTTTGAGTTATTAAAACACATTAAAGCTGTGTATTTTGGCCCTATCAACCAATGCAACCAACATTTCTGTTGATTGGTCCAAAATATAGTAAGTAATTTTGGGCCACAATAGGCCAATGTCAGTCAAATGCCAACCGAGTACCCATGCACTTACCAATAGAGTTAGACAGCTGTTCGTACACATCCTGCATTGTGGGTTGGACCCCTTCGGTTGCACTTGTGTAGGGAAGGCCTTAAGGGGAAAGATCAGCTTGTCCCAAGAAGAGGAGTAGCCAAGATGAAGCCACACTGATCTCTTCAGATGGGGAGCAATTTGTTTTTGCTCCAGAATGGAAGATAGGAACAGTAGTTGTAAAACCGATGGAGGTTTTTTATGTTTTATGGGTACCCTTTAAAGAAGATGGATGTAGATATCCTTTAAAGGATATGTACACTGGGAAATTAGTTTTCTTTAAATTGCCCATTACTGGAAACTATATCCCTGTACCATTTTTTTGTTGATCTGTCTCCTATTTCTCTACATATCCAGTCTGAAACATCTTACATTTTAGCTGTCAGTCAAGTGCCTTAGTATCATAATCTGTTGTGCTATGCATAGTTTTGCTGTAGCTGGAATGGGGACAACTGGCACATGAACTGCATGGTGGGAAATTCCCCTTCCCAACGCTGCCTCATAGGGATTACTGAGCATGCTTGACATCACAGAGAGTCAAATAGTCTGGCAGGGGGCTGAGGGACTGAACTTGTACTGGATTAAAGTCATGCAGCAACACACACACATTAGAGTAAGTGCTGCTTACATGTATTCATTTATATTTCAATTCCTTTAAGTTTAAATTGAAGTTGAAATTCCTTTCAATCCATGGCATCCTTACTAGTGTGAGGATTCAGTGGGCTGACAATGTCCCTTTAAATACATAAAGAAAATCTATGAACTGCCATGAGTTTGTTGAATGATAATACTAGATCCATTTCACACTCATACCAGTTTGTTATCTAGACGCCTGCTGAGTATTTATAGAAAACATCACGAGCTGTAGCAGGGTGAATTGCATAATAAACTGCTTATTGCTTTACTGCCTACAAAAAAAATAACTTTAAGTGTTATATAATCTGCCAGTTTATAGAATATCCCTTTGATGTTATGTTTGGCATACTGTAGTATGGCATCCCACTCTGATTAACCATAGGAACAAAATGTAGTTCTTCAGATTAGGAAATCTGCTTCTGTTTGTATCTCTAATGGTTGTGTCACTAAATGATTTTTAAACAAAGGACCATGCTTGGTAGATGTAAAAAAAAAAGGAGGAACCTATACAGTTTCATAGCAAGAGAATAAAGCTGGGTACACACATTAACGATTAAGCCCCGATACCGTCGGATCCGACGGTATCGGGGCTTAATCGTTACGTGTGTACGTTAGTTTCCCGAACGAGCGCGTGGCCGCCAAACGATCGGGTCGGCCGAACGCTCGTTCGGGAAAGGCCGAAAATTTCCATTGGCCGCGCTAGACTCCCTATAGAGGAGTCTAGCGCGGCCGATGGAAACACACAGTCCCGAGCGTTCTCACATAGGAGAACGCTCGGGACTGTGTGTATGCAGATCTTTGAAAGATGACAGACAGGATCTTGCAGATCCTGTCTGTCATCTTTCAGAAATCTGTACAGTGTGTACCTAGCTTAACTCAATGGGCAACTTGTGGGCTGGTGATGGGATTTGGTCCAGGGTCAGACAAGGAAGCAGTGGTGGACAAAGTACTCAAACCCTGTACCTGAGTTAAAGGGCATGTCCAGCCTAATTTTTTTTTTTATATATAAATGTAGAGGCGCCCCCCAAATCCATTTAGCATTATACATAATTCCCAAAGATGCCTCTGAAGTGATTTACCTGACCCGGTCCCTTGCCGCCTGGGTGCTGTTGCGAGCTCGTTTTGAGCAAAAACAGGAGCAGTGAGGAGCTTCCTGGTCGTGGCTGTCAGGTAAGTGACATCACATCACAATTTGATCGACAGCCGTGAGCAGAAGGAAGCAACACAGAGCAGTAGAGTAGAGCGGTGAGGGACCAGGTCAGGTAAGTCACTTTAGGAGAATCTTTGGGAATTATGTATAATGTGAAACTGGGGTTTGGGGGTTGCTGTGCAATTATATAAAAGGGGTTTTAAAAAGGCTGGACAGTACTTCAGGTAAGAATCTTTTACACATATAAAAGTCCTTTAAACATTAATTTGAGTACAAAAGTAATTACTTTCAAATGTACTTGAGCATCAGAAGGAGAGTCCCATGATTTATTATCTTGCTGAGGTGAAAGGTCGGGACAGAAAATTTGTCCGTGTCCCCCCCAGCCTAACGTTCTGTTTTATTGTGAAATCCACATCCGAGTGTTCTCACATAGGAGAACGCTCGGGACTGTGTGTATGCAGATCTTTGAAAGATGACAGACAGGATCTTGCAGATCCTGTCTGTCATCTTTCAGAAATCTGTACAGTGTGTACCTAGCTTAACTCAATGGGCAACTTGTGGGCTGGTGATGGGATTTGGTCCAGGGTCAGACAAGGAAGCAGTGGTGGACAAAGTACTCAAACCCTGTACCTGAGTTAAAGGGCATGTCCAGCCTAATTTTTTTTTTTATATATAAATGTAGAGGCGCCCCCCAAAATCTATTTAGCATTATACATAATTCCCAAAGATGCCTCTGAAGTGATTTACCTGACCCGGTCCCTTGCCGCCTGGGTGCTGTTGCGAGCTCGTTTTGAGCAAAAACAGGAGCAGTGAGGAGCTTCCTGGTCGTGGCTGTCAGGTAAGTGACATCACATCACAATTTGATCGACAGCCGTGAGCAGAAGGAAGCAACACAGAGCAGTAGAGTAGAGCGGTGAGGGACCAGGTCAGGTAAGTCACTTTAGGAGAATCTTTGGGAATTATGTATAATGTGAAACTGAGGTTTGGGGGTTGCTGTGCAATTATATAAAAGGGGTTTTAAAAAGGCTGGACAGTACTTCAGGTAAGAATCTTTTACACATATAAAAGTCCTTTAAACATTAATTTGAGTACAAAAGTAATTACTTTCAAATGTACTTGAGCATCAGAAGGAGAGTCCCATGATTTATTATCTTGCTGAGGTGAAAGGTCGGGACAGAAAATTTGTCCGTGTCCCCCCCAGCCTAACGTTCTGTTTTATTGTGAAATCCACATTTGCATTACATTCCCATTAGTGTCTTATAAAGTCAGAGCTGTAACACTGACGGTGGATCTGACAGAATTTGCTGAATTTTGGCAGTGTCGGGGCACACAGTATTGGGCAAGGCGGAAAATTTCCATTACTGTCAAATTCCACTTTACTACAGTAGAGGGAGCCAAAAACATTGGACCCCGTATGGGCACATTGAAAAATCATTCTGTATAAAAGATATAAATAACTAAATAAATGGAACAATCACTCTTGAGTGTGTGTGTGTGTATATATATATATATATATTATATATATATATATATATATATATATATATATATATACACACACACCACTATATATAATATTCAATAGAATCCGTAGCACACCACCAAATCACTGCCTGGGTGCAGGTATAATAGGAGACTCAGTGTTACTCCCCTTAGATACAATTCGTGTGAAATACAGCACACAGGTCTTCAATGCAACAATTGTTATATATTCAATGTGCCAGTACAACAAGCAATGTTTCAGAGTACCTGCTCCTTCTCAGTTATACAAAAATGGCATCAAATGGGAGAACACTCCCACTCCATTAAATGTAATTGGGAGGAAATGATATCATTCCACAATTCAATATAGCATCACATATAACTAACATTTATATGTGGGCATTTAAGATTACACATTTGCATTTTAAAGTTACGATCCAATTAAACCTGTTACAAAAATAGAAACAGATCGTAATCCCGATTGAGGCCTTGAGGTGCCAGTGTGTTCAATCTATGAGCCCACCAGACCTCCCTCTGCCTCAGTCTTAGTGTACGATCTCCTCCACGTCGTGGTATGGGAATAAATCCAGTGCCATGTGTCTCAAATCAGAATCACTGTGACACTCTTGTTTATAGTGTTTAGAGACCGGCAATTTCTATCTCTCTGTCGGTGCTGGATCTGTGTGTGGGATCCTTGCCTTCAGTGGCTGTGTGGTTTCCCCTACAAACAATTTTGGCAGGGACAACACAGCACATAAACCACATAGGATGTATCACATGTCATGCGCACTTTTTATCTTGAACTTTTCACCAGTGCGTGGGTGTATGAATTCATGTCCCTCGTGCACAAATTTGCGCTGAGCACAGTGTAAACAGGGTGTGATTATAATTAAGCTCCTCTAATTGCAAACGTGCTTGTGTTGCCTGGTTTGTCTTATTGCCACACACCTCACACAGGGGTCTGTGACAGTTACTATGAAACTACTCAAGTTCAGTAAATTCAGTGTAATGTGTTAAGTGCAGCATTTCTAGCCTCCAAGCCTAAAGATGATTCTTCCACTGTAGTTCCCATTTAAGTACACCTTCTGCGTATTTTCCTTGCAAATTTTCTATATTTCTTTTGGTGGCTATTTCCATTTATTGACTATAGTGGAGCTGTAACCATCAAGAAGAAGGAGAGCTATACAATATAGCAAAACTAGTTTAACACTTCGCAAGCTTATGTTTTCCCCACTCACTCCCCTTAATCACTATAACATCTCCATCTGGGAGAAAATTCCCTTGATGTTAATGCTATACAGTCTATGTATTTGCACTAACACATCACTTGCAGAACTGCCCAATCCATGTCCATATTGTCCAAGCTCCACTACGAACAGAAGATAGAAATGGAAGAAGAGCTCCAAAATAAGGACAGTTACCTGAAAATGGGACTGGGCTGGTAAAAGCAGTCAGCGGCGATATTGGAGTAATCTGTCCCCTGGGCTGGTTGGATCATGTGGATGATCGAATGGAATTTTTCAATACAACAGAATGTTTCCATTTTTGCAGAAAACAAATATGGGACACAAACATAACACATAGCCAACCGTGTAGTCTTCAGAAGGGTCTTCAACTGTCTGGAGGGAATATCAGGCTACAGTGGTTGTGTTTGTTAGAATATTAGTTATTAGCCGCCTGTGGTCAGGCCCTGCCCAAACCCCTATTCTCGGTAGTTTGAAAGTCTGTCTTTGTACTGCAGGTGTCTCTTTACTGTAGATTAAGGGCACACTACAATGTGCAATGTTGCGTGTTTCCGTGCGATTCTGACAATATCCGTTATCAGAGTGCATGGCCATCCCAATTGTGTTAGCCTGGACTGCGTTTTTTCGTGCTAACAGATTGCAAAATGTGATCAAAAGAGCATGAAAAACACGCTAGTGTGGCCTAGCCCCAAGTTCACATTATTTTAGTCTATAGGGCCCCTTAAAGTCCCCAGGCCTCAGTCGTGACAGTAATAGAGCTAGGTCGCGCTTGTACGATTTGGAGCGTGTTTTGCGCTCCATCATGCTTCCGATTTGCAATGCTATTGAGTGTTCCTCCATGTACTCTGCACTCCATACGCTAATGGAACCCAGGGTGCACAATTTTTGTGCAGATCACGCTTTTCAGTAGCATATATGTATACAGGATCACAGCGATGTAGCATATCACACACAGCAGCGAGAGCATTGCAAACTCCTGCATGCGCTGCTGTGCGTGATAGTGGGCCCTAGCTAGCCCGAATACAAACCTACATTAATAGGATAAACAGACGAAGGAGTTAATCTATTACAATTAATTCCCGCCCCATACTGCCAAGCCTGTCCTCTCTCCAGGCTCCTGTCCCAGACAGTTACATATTGCAGTTGCTGTATTTACTGCGGATATCATGTCTGAGAAGGTAAGTGGGAAACAGGGATGCAGCAAAGTAAAGTATTAATTAAAGGGACCCCAATTCCACTCCAATATAATAATATAAAGGAAACCATAGAATGTAACCTTAACATATGTATATAATGTGTGGGGTCTCGGAATGCTGTGAATTGCAGTCTATAACAGATCGTTCCATTCTAAAGTTCCTTTATTGTTAAATATATGATAGAGCCTCAGGGTATCTTAGATTCAGCAGGATGTGGGAAGAATGCGGGAGTGAATATAGTATTATAATTGATATATTTAATGACATTGTTATTCAGCGATATCATTCCTGAATGCAAGTGTGGCTTTAGTTCTTATGGAGCCAACAGTAGCGGGTGATGACCTGTTAATATTTAGTTATTTCAAAGGGAGGCTCCTAGAGGCTTAGGAAAGCAAATACAGTTCTCAAGATCCTACATGGAGAGCTCTTGCTGTTAGATTAAAGGGTATCGGGCTCCATTACTAGAGACACATTGGCTGCTGCATGGCGCTCAGTCACTGACTACTTTACAAAGGGATAAGTGGTTCTGTTGGAGTGAGTAGATGAGGGTTTTAACACGCATGTTAAAAAGCACACACTAGTGTTGGCCAATTGATGTGGCATGCAATCATTATTTTTTGCACATGTGTGCTGTGATTGCACAATCGCTCACTTAGGGCTAGGCCACACTAGCGTGCGTTTTTCGCGCGTTTGCGCACGCGTTTCGCGTCGCGTTTGCGCCCGCGATTTTGCTAAAATGGAAATCGGGAACGCAAAAATTCCCACGATTTCCGATGCGCATGCGCGTCGTTCGCGTTTTGGTAACGCATGTGTTCACCATTTTTGGTGCGTTAAAGCACGCGTGTCCATAACGCGAAAAGGCGAAAAACGCAAGCGCAAAACACGAACGCGAGCACGAAATGCGCCAGAATCGCACACACAATCGCGTGCGAAACGCTCGCGATTTTGTGCGCGATTCTGTGGCGTTGCAGTGTGGCCTCACCCTCACCGGTGTGGCCTCGGCCTGTTATGTTGTTCGATATGTCCTGCTGAAACATGTAACAAGGTGCTCTACCTTCTCATTTAGTTATGTTCTGATGAGTCACAGAACAAGAGTTGCGTATTTAAATGTCAATATTATTAATATAGTATACATCTATATTTTGATTTTTTGTCAGTTTCTAGTAGGTTATATTGGTATATGGGTTTGTGTCTTAATATTTTAATTAGTTTTGCACCTTCCTAAGGCTGAGGCCTTACTGCAAATCACCAAAGCGTGATCGTTATTGCACACGATTCCGGTCGTGGTTGTCTCCCGTTTGCGCATGTGTTTTGCAATTTCCTATTATGGAAACAATGCAATTGCGGGAAAAAAACGGTGATCGCAAAATGGAAAAGGATGGCAATCGAAATCGCGTCAAGTTTTGTGTTCCCTAATTCCTTTTCTAACCGAAATCGCCGTGCAAACGTGCAAAAAGTGGCTAGTGTGGCCTAGCCCTTGAGAGTCCAGGTTCTCAGTCCACATAACAAACAAACAAGGCCACACATTTTGATTAGATTAGGATCTATACAGGTTGTTGGTTTATTACCCTCTTTATGTCCACTATTATAAGGTCACAAAGACATGTTTACAGAGCTGCCCCATCCTGTTATTAACATCCTATGCTGGAGACTGCAAACCTGTATTCTAATGAACATGTTAGGACCCTTCTTTGCCCTGCGCTGTGATAGGGCTACACCGCATATAGCAAAAGTCCCAAGAAAAACACTTTTCATCTCATTACCAAGATCTGCAACTCAGAAGTGCACAACTTAAACATGAGATTTGCAGGTTTCGGTAACTCCTGTCTTTAGTGCTGCACATCCCTAGAAGGCAGAGTCTGTCAGAATATGTGGAGGAGGAGCGAGTGAGCGATTGGGTAAGTCTTACCTTTGTTTCCGGCTCCTGCAAGTTTTATTGAAGAACGGGAGGTAAGACACAGCTCCTTTACTTCCCATTCTCAGGGGCGTAGCTACCAGGGGTGCAGGGGATGCGACCGCACCAGGGCCCTTGGCTAGAAGAGGCCACATTTTGTACTAAGATTCCAAAACTACCAGTCTGTTGACAACTGTTTTACCAGTGGTCTGTATACAAAGCATTTTACCAGTGTCTGTGTGCAAGCATTACCAGTCTTGGCCAACATTTTACCAGTGGTTATATACAAAGCATTTTACCATGTCTGTGTGCAGCTTTACCAGTGCCGTTCCACAGTTACCAGTGTCTGATGCCAAGCATTTAACCAGTCTTTGTGCCAACTATTTTACCAGTGGTTCTATACAAAGCATTTTACCAATGATTATTGGTTTGCAGTGCCGATTTGTATTGCGGCAGTGTTGGGGGGCCCATGCCCATTTTGCATCAGGGCCCATAAGTCTGTAGTACGCCATTGCCGTTCTTCAATAAAAATGATTGGCAATTTTTTTCCCCCCAGTGAGATACACTTTACAGCTGTTCACAGATAGTAAATCCACACATGTAGGCAAATAAGAGTATGTAGCATGTAGAATGAGGCATTATTAGATTAAAGGGACATACATGCCCTGATTATATGTTCAGAATTGGTCCAATAATTTTTTTTAAAAAAAGTGTCAAATAGTGAAGAAAATCATATGATCGGCATTCGGCCAATAACGTACAATACCGGAATATCCTGAGATGGTATGATAGGGATCGGTGCATGTATAGGGACTTAACATATTATGTAATCAAGGAGGGTCTTTGGCTTGACTTACCTTCTCAATATGCGATTCAGTTTGCGTCCCCTCCACTTTTTGCTGTGCATTAGGGATTCAATGTTCTTGCAAATCTGTTACAGGAATGTAGTATAAAGCTGCTTCAGTTAAAGATAGAATCGACAGCCTAGTGTGTGTCAAGAAAGCACCGGGTGGAAATTATTCAGTAGAACCCAGCAAAACAATTCTCACGCTGCTTTTAAATGATAATTTATTTCTTATTATTGCCTTAAAACGACTTGCTTGGGTACTTCTGTAACTGCAGACTGGCTGATTCTCGGTAATAACGTGTTTTTTGTACGATATGAATCCAGGTAATGCTCCCTGGCTACTGAAATAGCTTGGTTGAAAGATTGTTTTTTGTGTACGTTTACAGATATATCTGGATTGTGTAGGTGTTTGTTTATCTGAGCAAGGCAGCGATCTCTATGCTGTGGCTAAGTGTCTAAAATGTAATATGCTGCAGTGTTAAACCTTGAGTTGTGGAAGATATGGATTTTTTTTGGAGAAAGGGCGGCCTTTACGCCTTTATATACCACAGTTAATGTATGATGTCATTGTAACTGTGGGGCCAAGGCACCCTTAGAATAATAAATCAGGGGCCATTGAGAAGAGGTGTACTTATGGGGCAATATAATATGGGTGCATCCTACTGATTGGTGGGATGTTTCAATATTTGTCACATCCAATGACCTCAGCCAACTCTAATTCAATGGACCTCTCCGTAAACTTTGACTAATTGCAAAGTCTTAATGGCCCATGTGATTGGTTGTGCTAAAAGTTTTGCTGTGTCAATTTATTGATCGGTAGTTTTAAGCCCCAGAGATAGGGTGTAGACCCATGTGTACCAGTCCAACACTAAAGCCTACTGAAATGCCCAACATAAAGCCATGAATCGGACAATAAACAGTCATCTCCATCAATCCAGACCGCTATTATTTCAGGATGAAAACAGTAAGAGAGTGGATTAATTGTTCATTGTTGATTGGGCTATTGGGTTTATAGGGTTGAGAGCTGCTTTTGCCGTGTATGTACCAGGGGTGTAACTACCAATGGAGCAGACCCTGCAACTGCAGAGGGACCCAGGAACAAGGAGGGCCCCATCTTCTTACTTCCCTATGACAGATATAGCCTCTCCAAGAAAACTGCTGAAGATGAAGCAGAGGCCCCCCATCATAGCTTGTGGGGGGGAGCCCTAGTTACACCAGTGGTACTACTGTATTAAACATCTGCTTAGCCTTACCCCTACTCCTGTCCTACATACAGATGCATTCTAGGAGCCCAAAGCACAATAGTTGCTTAGAACCATCTAAAAGCCATTCAGCTGGATAACCGTACTTGTGTGAGGTAGAACATTCGCCAGTTTAATGATCTTCATCCTAGGTCACTTACAAAGCTTCTATTCTTCTAAGGATTTCAGTTGCTTTTCGTTAGTGAATTAACTGACCAGGCGTAGGGAGTTATAAATGATTTGGCATTGACTCTGGGATGGATCACTGGTAATGTAAGACCCCATAATAACAGTAAGGCACACATTGCTGCATAGATAGTTAGAATATCTGTAAAATGCTCTTGCTGGACTGTAGTTACCTAGATTCCCCAACATGCCTGAATATTTTCTCTGCAGAGAGACCTGATGATCTACATGTAAGGAAGCCCCCTTGCTGTTATAATAACTTCATTGTACCTTCCAACCCTGGGCTAAACTCTACACTTGCCCTGCACCAATTCCATTCTAGCTTCCCCTCTTCTCACACCTCCCCTGCATTCAAGGACTAGGATCTGGGAACACGTGTCAGGACTTCAAATTAGTGCTTCCTTCTATGGACCTACTGAAGGGATTCTCCCCTGAACCTTTCCTTTGAGTAGTGTGTATATAATCCCATGAGAGAGACAGACACAAACCGTAACCTATTACATTTGGATACCAGAAATAGTAGTAAATATCCCACCCACCCATGACCTCTGCCACCACAAGTGTAGCTTACCCTCTGCAGTCCAACTCTGGCACTATGGCTGCGGGTCAGTTTTGGGTCGTTAATGTGTATGGGCAAAGTAGCAACGCTCTTATTTATAGAAAAGCATGAAGATAAGTATTCACAATTGGGTCCACTTCACCCTGTGATTGGAACACCAACAGGTGGCTGTACAGTGTGAGACAGTCATCCAACAGAGAAAGGGACACTTATGTAGGTATCTGTCCCTACCACCTGTGCCAGAGCCACCTGTACTTGTTAGCTGAAATCAAATTGTGTCTATAAGCTATCTGTCAGACAAAGTACACCCAAATATAACACTATTCATACCCATGGATTCATCATGGTCCTCGCCCTCTCCATGAGAAGGTAAAAGTAAATTCAGCCTTTTCCTTTATTGAAGGAGCCCCGGGTTTATTTTGGTTATCACACAGGATAGCAGATGGAAGGGCTAATATCACCATGTATTCGTCATTATTTTAGACCGACAGGATTGCAGGTCAATTTAACTGTTTGCATGCAAGTGACTAGCCATAACTGTATATCAGAATAATTCCTTTGCAAAGTGATAACCCTCTAGCACCAAACATTCTGTTTTCATTCGTCTGAGTGCTACTGACAATACAGACACCCACAAGACAACGCAGGCATAAAAAAATAATAAACGGCGCACACTGCAATCTTCATCACACTCTGCAGAGCTATCACAACTTGCAATAAATCAATAATAGTTCTCACTGCATTACAAACACGACCAAGCTAACAGCTGTGTTTAAGTCATGCAAAAGAATGCACTATTGCTTATTTGCTTAGTTGCAATAAAGCATGGCCATTTTAAACAGGAAATAGTGTAGGCGCTTCTTGGTGCATTACCTCTTAAATCGCCTTGCTTAAAGCCTTAAGCTACGTGCAGACCTCCAGATAGTGGTCTTTGGAATGATCGTTTCCCAATGTTCCCCAATGATCATTAAAGCTGGGCCCCACTAGCAGCACACGGAAGCACGTATGATCACAGTGTGGTGTGCTGTGCTTCCAGCACTATACCTCTATCAGAGCGCATGCAATACAGACCAAAATTGGTGATCACATGCCAATAGGCACGGAAGCGCAGCGCATGTAGTGGGGCCGCTCCAATAGGAAACATGCTATAGACCTGCATTTGTCTAGTCTAAAAAAAATGACTTTATTTACAGGATTATTAACCAAAACAATTACTTACAGAGATTTTCCCAGAGCAAAAGCCAATCTTGGTAGATATCGGTGAGAGATTCCCAGCAGCTGTGTGGCTCTGGGTAAATTTAACCCTATGTGAGTAATAGCTGGCGTTAAATACTCACTGAAGAAAGGGACCACAGGACAATGGTGAATTGCTAACTGAGATCTGGTTAACTCAGATTCTGTGTTGTGACCGGGCCATGTATGATGCTGTCTATGCTTACTAGGCCTAATGTTATTTCTCCCTTCTGTTTCCAACTTTGTGTGCCCGAGAGCAGCTACAGATGAATTATTTAGAGACCAGATCAGTCTGTTACATATGGAATTGTATCAGATACATTTTTTCCCCTGCGGAACCTTGGGGCTTGAGTTAAGCAGCAAAAACCTTTAAGCTTAAAGGGCAACAGCATCCTAAAAACATCTTTCCCCCTATCTATAATTTTATTGAAGCAGGAGCATTTCTACAAAGCAAATGGAAGGTAGGAATATTTGCTCCAGCCTCCCATAGAATATAGGTTGTCATAACATCAGAAGCCAGCCGTTCAGGGCGAAATGGATTTAAGATCCAGCCAGCCATGTCCCTGGAATACCCCAGAATGGCCAAACACCACCCCTGCAGGGCCACCCTTCTCGGTGTTCTGTGACACCACCCCTGCAGGACAAAGTCAGTGTTCTGTGTCATATGGGCCATATCAGGCCAGTTTAGGAAAATTGTGGGGGTATGGACTGGAGGTGGGGGTTTAGGGTAAGGACATCAGAGTGATTCAATCGCGATTGTGATCCGATCACGTTAACTAGTATCACTAGTATGGCCCAATTGGAGTGGCCACACTAGGTGCGCTGGGGCTTTGACTGGGACCGGTGATTGCATGTGATCAACACGATTCGCATTTGCTCTGATCCCTGAAAATGAATGCAGCACAAGCGGCCACCAATGCGCGTTAGAGTGGTCTCAGGCTAGGGTATATTTGCATACAATGGCCAATACAAAAGTATATAACCTTCTTCAGGATTTCCCTGTGGCTGGATTTCCCTTTCAGCTGTTTGAGGCCGAACTTGCTTCGTGCATGTTGATGCTCACTTGGGATGCGACCCTGATTTGGGGGATCTGAGCACATATTAATCACAACATAAATTGTAAACACTTGCGCTCCGATCAACGTAACGTGAAGCAAACGCCCCTGGCACACCTGTGTGGCCACTCCAATGGAGCCACACTAGTGTGCGCTTTTTAACATGTGATCAGATCGCAAACGATGCCAATGTGGCCTAGCCCTAAACAACCCCCTAATCCATACCCCCCAATTTTTCTAGATTGGCTAATATGACACAAACCGTATGTCATGGGGCCTAGCCCTATAGAAATAAGTGGGACTGACACTGACAACTACAGAGGACCAGAGAAGGGAACACAGGCAGAATTTACCGGATTGTTTTAGAATCTCTACTAGAACAATATAACAAGACACATTGCAGCCAGAGTTTTATTTCATTAACCCAGGCAGCAGTGTTGGGTGTGATAGGGAACAAGAACCCACTCTAAGGGGTAGGTCACACTGGACAGGTCTTGCGAGCTTCCAAATACATTTTGCAGCCAGGGGTGCCGCTACCATAAAGCAAACTGAAACATTTGCTCCCCTGTGGAACACTTAAAAGGCGGCATTTAAACAAATCCTCCTATCTGCAATACTGCATTTCAGCTCCCAGTCCACCAGTCACTGTTAAGTCAGCATTCCAGTTCACCAGTCAGTATTTGTCAGCACACCACATCCCGCTCAAAAGCCATGCCTATGTTCCCTGATCAAACCAACATCCACTTCATGTGGGAGTCTGGAGACCCCCATCTGCCTATAGCAGCATTTAAAACTTGTTTCAGGTGCCAAAAACCCTAGGAGACACCCTGTTGCAATCCATTGCAAGGGAGAACTGCCTGCCAGTGCTTATCAATGTGGGTGGCCACACTGTATGCACAGCAACCCATTTTCGGAGTGCATGCAATCAGTTTTTGTGCGAGTCCACAAGATCTCCTATAATAGATTATTGCCAAAATCACAGAGAAATATATGGTCAGTGAAATTCTCAGCAACGTAATATATATTATATTGAGTGTACAAAGTTTAAACATATGGAGACCACCCCCCCAAAAAAAATCCAGGAAGTAAAAAAGATACTTTAGACACGTTCCATCAAATAGATCAATCGAAAACTGATGGAAAGTGTATAAATCACCAAGGCATTATCTAGGCATTAGCTCAAAGGCTAATGAAATGGATTGACTGGCCACCATGCAGGAATATAATTAACTAAGACTTTCATATGCTTTCTTTATCTGCCATGCTGGAAAATTTTTGTAGCCATATTGGATGATCAGCCCAAAACATGGCCTGGAACACAGATTTTCGACGCTCCTGACTGACTGTTAGGGATTAAATAGGAAACAGTCATTCAATAATTCACCTGATTGGTGGGATGGTTTTTTTTTTAGGCTGGTACACACCCATACAATATTTTCGGCCTACTCAGATAGTAGTGTGTATAGGTCGGTCGGACAGAAATATGACACGGTGGGGGTGGGGGCAACCGCTACCGTATTGGACAAATGGTCAATTGCACCAGTTGGTAAATCACGGACGGTAATGTGGTTCCCTGTGGAACGATCGGTTGCAAAACTCTTGGTCACTGGGTCACTGTTGCCGACAGTCATTTGTTCTGGACAAAAAGTCCCCCCATGTGCAACCACCTTAACCCCATCCCAGCCAATCCAATCAGGGATAAATAAATGAGCAGCAGCCCTTACAGACAGACTGCACGAGCCCCCAAAACACAGTGATTTCCATTGAGCAACTGCGTTATCCAATGCACTAAGATGACTACACTGTTCTCTTTATCTACACACGCCTGTTTGTGTGATGTGCTGCCTACAGAGTCACTTCTGAGCGTGTTGGCTTTGTCCTCTATCCTTCTCTGTCTTCCCTTGATTTAGTTACAGATTTCCTCGTCTTTGACAACCTTGTGCAAGAAGGAATAAAGGCGGTTGTAAGATCAAACAGCCTCCTGCAGGGCCAAAAAAAGAAATCCCTCTGATATTCTTTGGTTTCTATTTCATTGACATGTCATTCATCTTCCCTTTGGTTACAAGACAACAGAACAATTAAATCCAGCAGCTTTAGGTCTTTGTCAAGTGAATTGTTATGGACCTTTTATATTCTGTCACATCCTATGTAATCACGACCACCACTATGGACCCTTTATTATCTGTCACATCCTATGTAATCACCGACCACCACTATGGACCCTTTATTACTGTCACATCCTATATACTCACCGACCACCACTATGGACCCTTTATTATCTGTCACATCCTATATCTCACCGACCACCACTATGGACCCTTATTATCTGTCACATCCTATATACTCACCGGCCACCACTATGGACCCTTTATTATCTGTCACATCCTATTACTCACCGACCCCACTATGGACCCTTTGTTATCTGTCACATTCTATATACTCACCGGCCACCATATGGACCCTTTATTATCTGTCACACCCTATGTAATCCACGACCACCACTATGGACCCTTTATTATCTGTCACATCCATATACTCACCGGCCACCACTATGGACCCTTTATTATCGTCACATCCAATGTACTCACCGACCACACTAGGACCCTTATTATCTGTCACATCTATATACTCAACGGCCACCACTATGGACCCTTTATTATTTGTCACATGCTAATAACTCACCGGCCACCACTATGGAACCTTTGTTATCTGTCACATCCTATATACTCACCGGCCACCATAGGACCCTTTATTATCTGTCAATGCTATATACTCACCGGCCACCACTATGGACCCTTTTTATCTGTCACATCCTATATACTCACCGCCACCACTATGGACCCTTTATATCTGTCACATCTATTAATCACCGACCACCACTATGGACCCTTTATTATCGTCACATCCTATATACTCACCGACCACCACTATGGACCCTTTATTATCTGTCACATCCTATATACTCACCGACCACCACTATGGACCCTTTATTATCTGTCACATCCTATATACTCACCGACCACCACTATGGACCCTTTATTATCTGTCACATCCTGTATAGTCATCATAGAAGTATCCCAGCGTGTACCCCTCTACTGACATGAATTCAGCCTGTGCCATCGTAATGACAGGAAATTACCAGGAGTGGCAGGTTTATTTTTCTGACCCCATAATCACAGTCACAAGCCCTGTTATAGTTATTTGGTGTATTATAGTTATTTGGTGTATTGACAGGATGGAGATGAAATTAGGAGGATGACGGATGGTTCTGTTTTTATAGTATATTGGGATATGGAGGTGGGCGAAGAGCAGAGCGGACCAAACCACTGGGTCTTATTTACCGTAGTTTGCTTAAAAAATCATATTGACAGCTAAGAAATGTTATAGCACAGGCCGTAACTACCAGGACAGCAGGGGGAGCAACCGTAAAGGGGCCCAGAGCCAAGGGGGCCCCATCTTATTGTATTCCTATGACATATGTAGCCTTCTCCCAGAAACCACTGTGAATGAAGCATGTATAGGCCATAGTTTTTGCTGGGGGCCCAATGATTCCTCATTATGCCACTGTCATAGCACCAACGGGTAAAGGTTGTAACCTATAACGATTTTGGAAGCACGTCTATTGGAGCCATTAAGTGCAGCAATGTTAAACCGTTGTCCCTCCGGGACTGTGTGTTCCTGATCTTTGGATAGCTCATTATGCAGGGAGGCTTCTGATTGCTAATTTAAGTATGTAAGCCATTTACCCAATGAGAATCTACCGAGTGTACCCACAATGCATTAGCTCCATTAATTCATGCTTCAGTGCTTTCTGGGTGGGGGTACATGAAATGGTAAAAACAAAAAAAAATTATTAATTAAAAGCCCTTTACTGACCTTTAAAGAATCTTATTTTCTGTGTGATTGTGTTTCCTTTTCAGGGTCTGTAAACTTATTCTATTTCTTCCAGTCTCCTACAGGCGGGGGTTGGTCTGCATTTGCTTCGGGACTGCGGAAAAGTTCTCTGTGTTTCTCCAGATCTTCTCCCATCAGGACATACAAGTGTAAGGATCATGTTGGTAATCTCTGAATAGGTTTGTGTTTCCATTACTGACCCACAGGGAGCCTGTCTCCTTGCAAACCTTCTTCTGCTGTAATTATAGCTAGAACTGGAATTCTGGTGGGTTCCTGAAAGATCTGCGATCCCCTGTCTATTTAATTGAAATCACTGCAGACGGTAAGGGTGGGTCCCACCAGGGCCTTTGGATCACATTTTGCTCAGGTCCGAGTTCACATTTATATATATATATATATATATATATATATATATATATATATATATATATACACACACACACTATATATTTTTTTTTTTATATACACAGTCAATAGAATCCGTAGCACACCACCAAATCACCGCCTGGTGCAAGTTTAATAGGAGACTCACTGTGTTACTCCCCTTAGATACAATTCGTAGAATATACAGCACACAGGTCTTCAATGCAACAACTTGTTTATTACTTCAATGTGCCATGTACAACAAGCAATGTTTCAGAGTTACCTGCTCCTTTCTCAAGCTTATACAAAAATGGCATCAACCTGGGAGAACACTCCCACTCCATTAAATGCTAATTGGGAGGAAATGATATCATTCCACAATTCAATATAGCATCACATATAACTAACATTTATATGTGGGCATTTTAAGATTACACATTTGCATTTTAAAGTTACGCATCCAATTAAACCTGTTACAAAATAGAAACAGATCGTAATCCCGATTGAGGCCTTGAGGTGCCAGTGTGTTCAATCTATGAGCCCACCAGACCTCCCTCTGCCTCAGTCTTAGTGTACGATCTCCTCCACGTCGTGGTATGGGAATAAATTCCAGTGCCATGTGTCTCAAATCAGAATCACTGTGACACTCTTGTTTATAGTGTTTAGAGACCGGCAATTTCTCATCTCTCTGTCGGGTGCTGGATCTGTGTTGTGAGATCCTTGCCTTCAGTGGCTGTGTGGTTTCCCCTACAAACAATTTTTGGCAGGGACACCACAGCACATAAACCACATAGGATGTATCACATGTCATGCCACTTTTTATCTTGAACTTTTCACCAGTGCGTGGGTGTATGAATTCATGTCCTCTGTGCACAAATTTGCGCTGAGCACAGTGTAAACATGGGTGGATTATAATTAAGCTCCTCTAATTGCAAACGTGCTTGTGTTGCCTGGTTTGTCTTATTGCCCACACCTCACACAGGGCGTCCTGTGACAGTTACTATGAAACTACTCAAGTTCAGTAAATTCAGTGTAATGTGTTAAGTGCAGCATTTCTAGCCTTCAAGCCTAAAGATGATTCTTCCACTGTAGTTCTCCATTTAAGTACACCTTCTGCGTATTTTCCTTGCAAATTTTCTATATTTCTTTTGGTGGCTATTTCCATTTATTGACTATAGTGGAGCTGTAACCATCAAGAAGAAGGAGAGCTATACAAATATAGCAAAACTAGTTTAACACTTCCGCAAGCTTATGTTTTCCCCACTCACTCCCCCTTAATCACTATAACCATCTCCATCTGGGAGAAAATTCCCTTGATGTTACTGCTATACAAGTCTATGTATTTGCACTAACACATCACTTGCAGACCTGCCCAATCCATGTCCATATTTGTCCAAGCTCCACTACGAACAGAAGATAGAAATGGAAGAAGAGCTCCAAAATAAGGACAGTATACCTGAAACTGGGACTGGGCTGGTAAACAGCAGTCAGCGGCGGATATTGGAGTAATCTGTCCCCTGGGCTGGTTGGATCATGTGGATGATCGAATGGAATTTTTCAATACAACAGAATGTTTCCATTTTTGCAGAAAACAAATATTGGGACACAACCATAACACATAGCCAACCGTGTAGTCTTCAGAAGGGTCTTCAACTGTCTGGAGGGAATATCAGGCTACAGTGGTTGTGTTTGTTAGAATATTAGTTATTAGCCGCCTGTGGGTCAGGCCCTGCCCAAACCCCTATTCTCGGTAGTTTGAAAGTCTGTCTTTGTACTGCAGGTGTCTCTTTACTGTAGATTAAGGGCACACTACAATGTGCAATGTTGCATGTTTCCGTGCGATTCTGACAATATTCCGTTATCAGAGTGCATGGCCATCCCAATTGTGTTAGCCTGGCATGCGTTTTTCCTGTGCTAACAGATTGCAAAATGTGATCAAAAGAGCATGAAAAACACGCTAGTGTGGCCTAGCCCCAAGTTCCAATTATTTTAGTCTATAGGGCCCCTTAAAGTCCCCAGGCCTCAGTCGTGACAGTAAAAGAGCTAGGTCGCGCTTGTACGATTTGGAGCTTGTTTTCGCTCCAATCATGCTTCCGATTTGCAATGCTATCAGAGTGTTCCTCCATGTACTCTGCACTCCAATCCGCTAATGGAACCCAGGCGTGCACAATTTTTGTGCAGATCACATGCTTTTCAGTAGCATATATGTATACAGGATCACAGCGCATGTAGCATATCACACACAGCAGCGAGAGCATTGCAAACTCCTGCATGCGCTGCTGTGCGTGATAGTGGGCCCTAGCTAGCCCGAATACATAACCTACATTAATAGGATTAAACAGACGAAGGAGTTAATCTATTACAATTAATTCCCGCCCCATACTTGCCAAGCCTGTCCTCTCTCCAGGCTCCTGTCCCAGACAGTTACATATTGCAGTTGCTGTATTTTACTGCTGGATATCATGTCTGAGAAGGTAAGTGGGAAACAGGGAATGCAGCAAAGTAAAGTATTAATTAAAGGGACCCCAATTCCACTCCAATATAATAATATAAAAGGAAACCATAGAATGTAACCTTAACATATGTATATATATGTGTGGGGTCTCGGAATGCTGTGAATTGCAGTCTATAACAGATCGTTCCATTCTAAAGTTCCCTTTATGTTTAAATATCATGATAGAGCCTCAGGGTATCTTAGATTCAGCAGGATGTGGGAAGAATGCGGGACGTGAATATAGTATTATAATTGATATATATTAATGACATTGTTCATTCAGCGATATCATTCCTGAATGCAATGTGGCTTTAGTTCTTTATGGAGCCAACAGTAGCGGGTGATGACCTGTTAATATTTAGTTATTTCAAAGGGAGGCTCCTAGAGGCTTAGGAAAGCAATACAGTTCTCAAGATCCTACATGGAGAGCTCTTGCTGTTTAGATTAAAGGGTATCGGGCTCCATTACTAGAGACACATTGGCTGCTGCATGGCGCTCAGTCACTGACAACTTTACACAGGGATAAGTGGTTCTGTTGGAGTGAGTAGATGAGGGTTTTAACACGCATGTTAAAAAGCACACACTAGTGTTGGCCAATTGATGTGGCATGCAATCATTATTTTTTGCACATGTGTGCTGTGATTGCACAATCGCTCACTTAGGGCTAGGCCACACTAGTGCGTTTTTCGCGCGTTTGCGCACGCGTTTCGCGCTCGCGTTTGCGCCCGCGATTTTCGCTAAAATGGAAATCGCGGGAACGCAAAAATTCCCACGATTTCCGATGCGCATGCGCGTCCGTTCGCGTTTTGGTAACGCATGTGTTCACCATTTTTGGTGCGTTAACGCACGCGTGTCCATAACGCGAAAAGGCGAAAACGCAAGCGCAAAACACGAACGCGAGCACGAAATGCGCCAGAATCGCGCACACAATCGCGTGCGATAACGCTCGCGATTTTGTGCGCGATTCCTGTGCGTTGCAGTGTGGCCTCACCCTCACCGGTGTGGCCTCGGCCTGTTATGTTGTTCGATATGTCCTGCTGAAATGTAAATGTAACAAGGTGCTCTACCTTCATTTAGTTATGTTCTGATGAGTCACGGAAACACGAGTTGTGCGTATTTAAATGTCAATATTATTAATATAGATATACATCTATATTTTAGATTTTTTGTCAGTTTCTAGTAGGTTATATTGGTATATGGGTTTGTGTCTTAATATTTTAATTAGTTTTGCACCTTCCTAAGGCTGAGGCCTTACTGCAACTCACCAAAGCGTGATCGTTATTGCACACGATTCCGGTGCGTTGTCTCCCGTTTGCGCATGTGATTTTGCAATTTCCTATTATGGAAACACATGCAATTGCGGGAAAAAAAACGGTGATCGCAAAATGGAAAAGGATGCGCAATCGAAATCGCGTCAAGTTTTGTGTTCCCCTAATTCCTTTTCTAACCGAAATCGCCTGTGCAAACGTGCAAAAAGTGCGCTAGTGTGGCCTAGCCCTTGTAGAGTGTGGGTTCTCAGTACCACATAACAAACAAACAAGGCCACACATTTTGATTAGATTAGGATTCCTATACAGCTGTTGTTGGTTTATTACCCTCTTTATGTCCATCTATTATAAGGTCACAAAAGACATGTTTACAGAGCTGCCCCATCCTGTTATTAACATCCTACTGCTGGAGACTGCAAACCTGTATTCTAATGAACATGTTAGGACCCTTCTTTGCCCTGCGCTGTGATAGGGCTACACGCATATAGCAAAAGTCCCAAGAAAAACACTTTTCATCTCATTTACCAAGATCTGCAACTCAGAAGTGCACAACTTAAACATGAGATTTGCAGGGTTTCGGTAACTCCCCTGTCTTCTATGTGCATGCACATCGCCTAGAAGGCAGAGTCTGTCAGACTATGTGGAGGAGGAGCGAGTGAGCGATTGGGTAAGTACCTTACCTTTGTTTCCGGCTCCTGCAAGTTTTATTGAAGAACGGGAGGTAAGACACAGCTCCTTTACTTCCCATTCTCAGGGGCGTAGCTACCAGGGGTGCAGGGGATGCGACCGCACCAGGGCCCTTGGCCTAGAAGAGGCCACATTTTGTACTAAGATTCCAAAACTACCAGTCTGTGTGACAACTGTTTTACCAGTGGTCTGTATACAAAGCATTTTTACCAGTGTCTGTGTGCCAAGCATTTAACCAGTCTTTGTGCCAACTATTTTACCAGTGGTTCTATACAAAGCATTTTACCAATGATTATTTGGTTTGCAGTGCCGATTTGTATTTGCGGCAGTGTTGGGGGGCCCATGCCCAAATTTTGCATCAGGGCCCATAAGTCTGTAGCTACGCCATTGCCCGTTCTTCAATAAAACTGATTGGCAATTTTTTTCCCCCCAGTGAGATACACTTTACAGCTGTTCACAGATAGTAAATCCACACATGTAGGCAAATAAGAGTATGTAGCATGTAGAATGAGGCATTATTAGATTAAAGGGACACATACATGCACTGATTATATGTTCAGAATTGGTCCAATAATTTTTTTAAAAAAAAGTGTCAAATAGTGAAGAAAATCATATGATCGGCATTCGGCCAATAACGTACAATACCGGAATATCCTGAGATGGTATGATAGGGATCGGTGCATGTATAGGGACCTTAACATATTATGTAAATCAAGGAGGGTCTTTGGCTTGACTTACCTTCTCAATATGCGATTCAGTTTGCGTCCCCTCCACTTTTTGCTGTGCATTAGGGATTCAATGTTCTTGCAAATCTGTTTACAGGAATGTAGTTTAAAAGCTGCTTCAGTTTTAAAGATAGAATCGACAGCCTAGTGTGTGTCAAGAAAGCACCGGGATGGAAATTATTCAGTAGAACCCAGCAAAACAATTCTCACGCTGCTTTTAAATGATAATTTATTTCTTATTATTGCCTTAAAACGACTTGCTTGGGTACTTCTGTAACTGCAGACTGGCTGATTCTCGGTAATAACGTGTTTTTGTTTTGTACGATATGAATTCCAGGTAATGCTCCCTGGCTACTGAAATAGCTTTGGTTGAAAGATTGTTTTTTGTGTACGTTTACAGATATATCTGGATTGTGTAGGTGGTTTGTTTTTATCTGAGCAAGGCAGCGATCTCTATGCTGTGGCTAAGTGTCTAAAAATAGTAATATGCTGCAGTGTTAAACCTTGAGTTGCTGGAAGATATGGATTTTTTTTGGAGAAAGGGCGGCCTTTACGCCTTTATATACCACAGTTAATGTATGATGTCATTGTAACTGTGGGGCACAAGGCACCCTTTAGAATAATTAAATCAGGGGCCCATTGAGAAGAGGTGTACTTATGGGGCAATATAATATGGGTGCATCCTACCTGATTGGTGGGATGTTTCAATATTTTGTCACATCCAATAGACCTCAGCCAACTCTAATTCAATCGGACCTCTCCGTAAACTTTGACTAATTGCAAAGTCTTTAATGGCCCATGTGATTGGTTGTGCTAAAAGTTTTGCTGTGTCAATTTATTGATCGGTAGTCTTTAAGCCCCAGAGATAGGGTGTAGACCCATGTGTACCAGTCCAACACTAAAGCCTACCTGAAATGCCCAACATAAAGCCATGAATCGGACAATAAACAGTCATCTCCATCAATCCAGACCGCTATTATTTCAGGATGAAAACAGTAAGAGAGTGGATTAATTGTTCATTGTTGATTGGGCTATTGGGTTTATAGGGTTGAGAGCTGCTTTTGCCGTGTATGTACCAGGGGTGTAACTACCAATGGAGCAGACCCTGCAACTGCAGAGGGACCCAGGAACAAGGAGGGCCCCATCTTCTTACTTCCCCTATGACAGATATAGCCTCCTCCAAGAAAACTGCTGAAGATGAAGCAGAGGCCCCCCATCATAGCTTTGCTGGGGGGGAGCCCTAGTTACACCAGTGGTACTTACTGTATATAAACATCTGCTTAGCCCTTACCCCTACTCCTGTCCTACATACAGATGCATTCTAGGAGCCCAAAGCACAATAGTTGCTTAGACACATCTAAAAGCCATTCAGCTGGATAACCGTACTCTGTGTGAGGTAGAACATTCGCCAGTTTAATGATCTTCATCCTAGGTCACTTACAAAGCTTCTATTCTTCTAAGGATTTCAGTTGCTTTTCGTTAGTGAATTAACTGACCAGGCGTAGGGAGTTATAAAATGATTTGGCATTGACTCTGGGATGGATCACTGTGTAATGTAAGACCCCATAATAACAGTAAGGCACACATTGCTGCATAGAATAGTTAGAATATCTGTAAAATGCTCTTGCTGGACTGTAGTTACCTAGAATTCCCCAACATGCCTGAATATTTTCTCTGCAGAGAGACCTGATGATCTACATGTAAGGAAGCCCCCTTGCTGTTATAATAACTTCATTGTACCTTCCAACCCTGGGCTATTAACTCTACACTTGCCCTGCACCAATTCCATTCTAGCTTCCCCCTCTTCTCACACCCTCCCCTGCATTCAAGGACTAGGATCTGGGAACACGTGTCAGGACTTCAAATTAGTGCTTCCTTCTATGGACCTACTGAAGGGATTCTCCCCTGAACCTTTCCTTTGAGTAGTGGTATATAATCCCATGAGAGAGACAGACACAAACCGTAACCTATTACATTTTGGATACCAGAAATAGTAGTAAATATCCCACCCACCCATGACCTCTGCCACCACAAGTGTAGCTTACCCTCTGCAGTCCAACTCCTGGCACTATGGCTGCGGGTCAGTTTTGGGTCGTTAATGTGTATGGGCAAAGTAGCAACGCTCTTATTTATAGAAAAGCATGAAGATAAGTATTCACAATTGGTTCCACTTCCACCCTGTGATTGGAACACCCAACAGGTGGCTGTACAGTGTGAGACAGTCATCCTAACAGAGAAAGGGGACACTGTATGTAGGTATCTGTCCCTACCACCTGTGCCAGAGCCACCTGTACTTGCTTAGCTGAAATCAAATTGTGTCTATCACAGCTATCTGTCAGACAAAGTACACCCAAATATAACACTATTCATACCCATGGATATCATCATGGTCCTCGCCCTCTCCATGAGAAGGTAAAAGTAAATTCAGCCTTTTCCTTTATTGAAGGAGCCCTGGGTTTATTTTGGTTATCACACAGGCATAGCAGATGGAAGGGCTAATATCACCACATGTATTCGTCATTTTATTTTAGACCAGACAGGATTGCAGGTCAATTTAACTGTTTGCATGCAAGTGACTAGCCATAACTGTATATCAGAATAATTCCTTTGCAACGTGATTAACCCCTCTAGCACCAAACATTCTGTTTTCATTCTGTCTGAGTGCTACTGACAATACAGACACCCACAAGACAACGCAAGGCATGAAAAAAATAAATAAACGGCGCACACTGCAATCTTCATCACACTCTGCAGAGCTATCACAACTTGCAATAAATCAATAATAGTTCTCACTGCATTACAAACACGACCAAGCTAACAGCTGCTGTTTAAGTCATGCAAAAGAATGCACTATTGCTTATTTGCATTAGTTGCAATAAAGCATGGCCATTTAAAACAGGAAATAGTGTAGGCGCTTCTTGGTGCATTACCTCTTAAATCGCCTTGCTTAAAGCCTTAAGCTACGTGCAGACCTCCAGATAGTGGTCTTTGGAATGATCGTTTCCCAATGTTCCCCAATGATCATTAAAGCTGCGGCCCCACTAGCAGCACACGGAAGCACGTATGATCACAGTGTGCGTGTGCTGTGCTTCCAGCACTATACCTCTATCAGAGCGCATGCAATACAGACCAAAATTGGTGATCACATGCCAATAGCGCACGGAAGCGCAGCGCATGTAGTGGGGCCGCTCCAATAGGAAACATGCTATAGACCTGCAATTCTGTCTAGTCTAAAAAAAATGACTTTATTTACAGGATTATTAACCAAAACAATTACTTACAGAGATTTTCCCAGAGCAAAAGCCAATCTTGGTAGATATCGGTGAGAGATTTCCCAGCAGCTGTGTGGCTCTGGGTAAATTTAACCCTATGTGAGTAATAGCTGGCGTTAAATACTCACTGAAGAAAGGGACACACGGACACTGGTGAATTGCTAACTGAGATCTGGTTAACTCCAGATCTCTGTGTTGTGACCGGGCCATGTATGATGCTGTCTATGCTTACTAGGCCTAATGTTATTTTCTCCCTTCTGTTTCCAACTTTGTGTGCCCGAGAGCAGCTACAGATGAATTATTTAGAGACCAGATCAGTTCTGTTATATATGGAATCTGTATCAGATACATTTTTTCCCCTGCAGGAACCTTGGGGCTTGAAGCAGCAAAAACCTTTAAGCTTAAAGGGCAACAGCATCCTAAAAACATCTTTTCCCCCTTGAATCTATAATTTTATATGAAGCAGGAGCATTTCTACAAAGCAAAATGGAAGGTAGGAATATTTGCTCCAGCCTCCCATAGAATAATAGGTTGTCATAACATCAGAAGCCAGCCGTTCAGGGCGAAATGGATTTAAGATCCAGCCAGCCATGTCCCTGGAATACCCCAGAATGGCCAAACACCACCCCTGCAGGGCCACCCCTTCTCGGTGTTCTGTGACACCACCCCTGCAGGACAAAGCTCAGTGTTCTGTGTCATATGGGCCATATCAGGCCAGTTTAGGAAAATTGTGGGGGTATGGACTGGAGGGGGGTTTAGGGTAAGGACACATCAGAGTGATTCAATCGCGATTGTGATCCGATCACGTTAACTAGTATCACTAGTATGGCCCAATTGGAGTGGCCACACTAGGTGCGCTGGGGCCGTTTGCACTGGGACCCGGTGATTGCATGTGATCAACACGATTCGCATTTGCTCTGATCCCTGAAAATGAATGCAGCACAAGCGGCCACCAATGCGCGTTTAGAGTGGTCTCAGGCTTAGGGTATATTTGCCATACAATGGCCAATACAAAAGTATATACCCTTCTTCAGGATTTCCCCTGTGGCTGGATTTCCCCTTTCAGCTGTTTGAGGCCGAACTTGCTTCGTGCATGTTGATGCTCACTTGGGATGCGATCCCTGTCATTTGCGGGGATCTGAGCACATATTAATCACACCATAAATTGTAAACACTTGCGCTCCGATCAACGTAACGTGAAGCAAACGCCCCTGGCACACCTAGTGTGGCCACTCCAATGGAGCCACACTAGTGTGCGCTTTTTAACATGTGATCAGATCGCAAACGATGCCAATGTGGCCTAGCCCTAAACAACCCCCTAATCCATACCCCCCAATTTTTCTAGATTGGCCTAATATGACACAAACCGTATGTCATGGGGCCTAGCCCTATATAAATAAGTGGGACTGACACTGACAACTACAGAGGACCAGAGAAGGGAACACAGGCAGAATTTACCGGATTGTTTTAGAATCTCTACTAGAACAATATAACAAGACACATTGCAGCCAGATGTTTTATTTCATTAACCCAGGGCAGCAGTGTTTGGGTGTGATAGGGAACAAGAACCCACTCTAAGGGGTAGGTCACACTTGGACAGGTCTTGCGAGCTTCCAAATACATTTTGCAGCCAGGGGTGCCGCTACCATAAAGCAAACTGAAACATTTGCTCCCCTGTGGAACACTTAAAAGGCGGCATTTAAACAAAATCCTCCTATCTGCAATACTGCATTTCAGCTCCAGTCCACCAGTCACTGTTAAGTCAGCATTCCAGTTCACCAGTCAGTATTTGTCAGCACACCACATCCAGCTCCAAAAGCCATGCCTATGTTCCCTGATCAAACCAACATCCACTTCATGTGGCGAGTCTGGAGACCCCCCATCTGCCTATAGGCAGCATTTAAAACTTGTTTCAGGTGCCAAAAACCCTAGGAGCACCCCTGTTTGCAATCCATTAGCAAGGGAGAACTGCCTGCCAGTGCTTATCAATGTGGGTGGCCACACTGTATGCACAGCAACCCATTTTCGGAGTGCATGCAATCACAGTTTTTTGTGCGAGTCACAAGATCTCCTATAATAGATTATTGCCAAAATCACAGAGAAATCATATGGCCAGTGAAATTCTCAGCAACGTAATATATATTATATTGAGTGTACAAAGTTTAAACATATGGAGACCCCCCTCAAAAAAAATCCAGGAAGTAAAAAATACTTTAGACACGTTCCATCAAATAGATAAATCGAATAAACTGATGGAAAGTGTATACACATACACAAGGCATTATCTAGGCATTAGCTCAAAGGCTAATGAAATGGATTGACTGGCCACACATGCAGGAATATAATTAACTAAGACTTTCAATATGCTTTCTTTATCTGCCATGCTGGAAAATTTTTGTAGCCATATTGGATGATCAGCCCAAAACATGGCCTGGAACACAGATTTTCGACGCTCCTGACTGACTGTTAGGGATTAAATAGGAAACAGTCATTCAATAATTCACCTGATTGGTGGGATGGTTTTTTTTTTAGGCTTGGTACACACCATACAATATTTTCGGCCGACTCAGATAGTAGTGTGTATAGGTCGGTCGGACAGAAATATGACACGGTGGGGGTGGGGGCAACCGCTACCGTATTGGACAAATGGTCAATTGCACCAGTTGGTAAATCACGGACGGTAATGTGGTTCCCTGTGGAACGATCGGTTGCACAAACTCTTGTGGTCACTGGGTCACTGTTGCCGACAGTCATTTGTTCTGGACAAAAAGTCCCCCCATGTGCAACCACCTTAACCCCATCCCAGCCAATCCAATCAGGGATCAAATAAAATGAGCAGCAGCCCTTACAGACAGACTGCACTGAGCCCCCAAAACACAGTGATTTCCATTGAGCAACTGCGTTTATCCAATGCACTAAGATGACTACACTGTTCTCTTTATCTACACACGCCTGTTTGTGTGATGTGCTGCCTACAGAGTCACTTCTGAGCGTGTTGGCTTTGTCCTCTATTCCTTCTCTGTCTTCCCTATGATTTAGTTACAAGATTTCCTCGTCTTCTGACAACCTTGTGACAAGAAGGAATAAAAGGCGGTTGTAAGATCTAAACAGCCTCCTGGCAGGGCCAAGAAAAAAGAAATCCCTCTGATATATCTTTGGTTTCTATTTCATTGACATGTCATTCATCTTCCCTTTGGTTACCAAGACAAACAGAACAATTAAATCCAGCAGCTTTAGGTCTTTGTCAAGTGAATTGTTATGGACCCTTTATTATCTGTCACATCCTATGTAATCACCGACCACCACTATGGACCCTTTATTATCTGTCACATCCTATGTAATCACCGACCACCACTATGGACCCTTTATTATCTGTCACATCCTATATACTCACCGACCACCACTATGGACCCTTTATTATCTGTCACATCCTATATACTCACCGGCCACCACATGGACCCTTTATTATCTGTCACATCCTATATACTCACCGACCACCACTATGGACCCTTTTTATCTGTCACATTATATACTCACCGGCCACCATTATGGACCCTTTATTATCTGTCACATCCTATTACTCACCGACCACCACTATGGACCCTTTATTATCTGTCACATCCTATATACTCACCGGCCACCACTATGGACCCTTTATTATCTGTCACATCCTATGTACTCACCGACCACCACTATGGACCCTTTTTATCTGTCACATCCTATATACTCACCGACCACCACTATGGACCCTTTATTATCTGTCACATGCTATATACTCACCGGCCACCACTATGGACCCTTTGTTATCTGTCACATCCTATATACTCACCGGCCACCACTATGGACCCTTTATTATCTGTCACATCTATATACTCACCGGCCACCACTATGGACCCTTTGTTATCTGTCACATCCTATATACTCACCGACCACCATTATGGACCCTTTATTATCTGTCACATCCTATATACTCACCGACCACCACTATGGACCCTTTATTATCTGTCACATCCTTATACTCACCGACCACCACTATGGACCCTTTATTATCTGTCACATCCTATATACTCACCGACCACCACTATGGACCCTTTATTATCTGTCACATCCTGTATAGTCATCATAGAAGTATGCCCAGCGTGTACCCCTCTACTGACATGAATTCAGCCTGTGCCATCGTACTTGACAGGAAATTACCAGGAGTGGCAGGTTTATTTTTCTGACCCCATATATCACAGTCACAAGCCCTGCTTATAGTTATTTGGTGTATTATAGTTATTTGGTGTATTGACAGGATGGAGATGAAATTAGGAGGATGACGGATGGTTCTGTTTTTTATAGTATATTGGGATATGGAGGTGGGCGAAGAGCAGAGCTGGACCAAACCACTGGGTCTTATTTTACCGTCAGTTTGCTTAAAAATCATATTGACAGCTAAGAAATGTTATAGCACAGGCCGTAACTACCAGGACAGCAGGGGGAGCAACCGTAAAGGGGCCCAGGAGCCAAGGGGGCCCCATCTTATTGTATTCCTATGACATATGTAGCCTTCTCCCAGAAAACCACTGTGAATGAAGCATGTATAGGCCATCATAGTTTTGCTGGGGGCCCAATGATTCCTCATTATGCCACTGTCATAGCACCAACGGGTAAAGGTGTAACCTATAACGATTTTGGAAGCAACGTCTATTGGAGCCATTAAGTGCAGCAATGTTAAACCTGTGTCCCTCCGGGACTGTGTGTTCCCTGATCTTTGGATAGCTCATTATGCAGGGAGGCTTCTGATTGCTAATTTAAGTATGTAAGCCATCTTTACCCAATGAGAATCTACCGAGTGTACCCACAATGCATTAGCCTCCATTAATTCATTTGCTTCAGTGCTTTCTGGGTGGGGTACATGAAATGGTAAAAACAAAAAAAACTTATTTAATTAAAAGCCATTTACTGACCTTTAAAGAATCTTATTTTCTGTGTGATTGTTTTCCTTTTCAGGGTCTGTAAACTTATTCTATTTCTTCCAGTCTCCTACAGGCGGGGGTTGGTCTGCATTTGCTTCGGGACTGCGGAAAAGCTTCTCTGTGTTTCTCCAGATCTTCTCCCATCAGGACATACAAGTGTAAGTGATCATGTTTGGTAATCTCTGAATAGGTTTGTGTTTCCATTACTGACCCACAGGGAGCCTGTCTCCTTGCAACCCTTCTTCTTGCTGTAATTATAGCATAGAACTGGAATTCCTGGTGGGTTCCTGAAAGATCTGCGATCCCCTGTCTTATTTTAATATTGAAATCACTGCAGACGGTAAGGGCTGGGTCCCACCAGGGCCTTTGGATCACATTTTGCTTTCAGGTCCGATTCACATTGTCAATGCTTTTGGAGTGTTCCCAATATGCAATACAATATGTTATTGCAACAAATGCATGTGCAAATATGCGCGGGTTGCATGCATTCCAACAACATATATATATATACACGAGCGCACAAAGCATATCATGCCAACACCGCATTTCAAAAATCCTGCATGCGCTGCCATGCGTGATAGTGGGGCCGAGCCCTTAGACTCAAACAGTACAAAGTGAATTTTCATGGCTCTTGGATTGGTCCATGTATGGGCCTGTTATTAAATGTATGGACAGGGAGGGACAAAAATGGAGAATTCAGGGCGCACAGCAATGAGAAATGGCACATGAATTTTGTTGCACTAAAAAATGAATACAAATTTACAGATACTGAGAGTGAGAAGATTAGGTATATCCAGATTAGAAACAAGCCCTGGAAACCAACAATTATTGTTTTGTATTTCTCCTGAGCCGGGAAATGTTTTGCCAGGAAAATCTGTAATGTAGATAGCTTATTATGCAGAAAGCTTCTGATTGGATCAACCTATTGCATACTGAATTAACTGTTGGATTGCCTCCACACCAGTGGCAGAAGAGGCATTAAAATGAATAATTCAAGTATCGGCACATTAAGCCTAACTAATTTTAAGCCTTTTATTTCCATTTAATAACCTATGCAGCATGTTCATTATTTGATGATTTTACATGTATATGAAATTGTCTCTCAATGTAGAAGGGTATCTAAACCCCAATTTGTATACCATCATCATCTGACTGAAAGCACCTAATAAGAACAGTATTGTAAAAATAGTGTCAAATAACAATGCACTTAATAACATTTACCTATAGATTTACTTGGATTACGTAACAGTCATATTTCTTGCTATACAATACTCTTTTGTACATGTGCCCCTTCTAGCTATACCTCTTCAACTCTGCCACATGCTCCCAGGGGCATAACCACCAGGGGAGCAACCTCCGCAATTGCAGGGGGTCCTGGGAGCCCCTATGAGAGATACAGCCTCCCCCACAGAAAACCACTGTAGATGAAGAAGGTAAAGGGGGGGGCATTATTGTTTTGCGGGGGAGGGGGGCAAAGTGATTCCTATTTACACCACTAATTATTATCTAGAAGCTTTTGTCAGCTTTTCACTGACATATGTGAGCGATTAAAACAGTGGGTGTGCCTATGAGACTGGAATGCTGGGAAATCAGGCACATGATCCTCTTGTTTAATGTTACAATTCTCTGTTATTTAATGTTGTCATACATGAATTAAATACAGCTTCTACAAAACAAAACAAAAACAAAACACAGGCAATACATTTATCTGTCCCTCTCATTGAATAAGGATCAGAGACTTAAATTCTCCTTTCAAATTGGAGGTTTGTTATCCTGCAGACCCATCTAATATAAAGAGGATTTTATCATTTGTGTTTGTTAATGCCTTACTGATTCCAGCATTAAGAAAATGGAATTCATTTGTTTTCTCAACTTTCCCTTAAGGGTAACTTGTCCTTTTAGATAGTAATGGGCAGAATGGTTAATGTATACAGTTGGTTGGACAGAAAACCCATCACAGTCACAAAAACAGTAATTTCTCTATAAGAATAACCTAAGAAGGTTTGAAAACAGCTATAACACAGTCTCAGTGAAAGCAAGACTACCATACGGCAATCGATGAACTATACTCATAAATGGCATTATTTTAAAGGGACACTATACTGAAAAAAATGACTTTGCCTCATCTTAATCTATAATTGAATACATGTAAGTAGCACTTACTCTGATTTGCGTGTGTTGCTGCATGCCTTCAATCCAGCACACATTTTGTTTAGGAGCAGTATCCCCGCTACCTCTTTTAACCACTCCCACTTCCATCCGACCTGACTTTCTCCCCACAAACCAACTGTCAAGCCTGCACACAGCATACAGCATTCCAACTGTCAAAACTCTGTCACCATTCCAGCTACAGTAAATCTACTCACAGAAGAATAGTTTTTGAGAGCAAGGAACTTGATTGACAGCTGAAATATAAGAAGTTTTAGATTGGATATCTAAAGAAATAGGGGGCAGATCAACAAAAAAATGATACAGTGGTGGTTGGGAAGAATTATAGTTTCCAGTTATGGTCAATTTAAAATAACCTATTTTACGGTATAGATGCCCTTTAATTTCATTCTATTAGAAATGCCCCATAACATAAAGTACCTATATTTGCACTAATTGCCTTGTTTGGATTTTGTATTAAAAATATAACACCAACAATGTGGAAAAAACAGAAAACTGAAATTTATTGTTATGTGAAATGTACTTGAATATCAAGCGAGGTTCATATTCTACTTGCTGTGCACTAGAGGGCAGTGTTGTAACATCTTCTCTTAAAAATCTTCTTGGTCTACAGCTGTGGCAGATCTAAAGAAAAGATGTGCCCACACTGGTATCATAATTTGGGGTTGGGAAGGTCATTATTTTTCAGGCTGCTTTTAGTACATGCGTCAGAGGGTTTTGTTTTGGCCCAGTTTGTGGTACAAATAAATGACGATGTATCCTTGCAGGTTAGTTAAGCCGAATAGATTAAAAGGGCACTGATTTTTTTTCTTTACAAAACTGCAGTTGTACGAATTGCGACCCTCAGTTAATTGTTGCTTTTTATTTACCACCCCAAGAATGAGGAGGCTACAGACTCTTGTGTACTTTAGTTGGTTTATACATTGCGTACACACACAATTTAAAGGGTAACTAGATTCTATTTGGCAAAGGTTTTGTACAAATTTAAAGGACAACAATAACCTTCTTAAGGTGCCCATACATTAGTACTTACACTCCGACCGATCGGAGGGTAAGGAACATGCATTACTGGATAGAGAAAAGTGAATAGAACCAGATTAAGGTAATTTAGGTAAAACAGATATAGGGGACTATGTAAAAGAAAACTTAAAGGCTATGTCCACTCATATTTACACATTTTTGGAATTCAGTTATAATGAAGAACGGGAGGTAAAGGAGCTGTATCTTATCCGCCGTTCTTCAATAGAACAATCAGGAGCCAGGAGAGAAGGTAAGGAACTTACCCACTCGCTTGCATCCCCTGGCGGGATGGGAGAGCAAGCGAGCAGGTAAGTTCTTTACCTTCTTTCCTGGCTCCTGATTGTCTTATTGAAGAACGGGGGATAAGATACAGCTCCTTTACCTCCCGTTCTTCATTAAAACTGAATTCCAAAAATGTGTAAATACGAGTGGACATAGCCTTTAATATTACCTCTTTAATAGTTACACTTATAGAAACAACATAGTGCAGATGGGGGATAATGAAGTGAACCTGATCTTAGCACAGCTTTGTGCAACACCTTTCTCAATAATGTCCCTATCTGAATGTAAATGAAGCCATCATTATTTGAAGGTGAATGAAAAGAAACCTTCATGCAAATTAACTCAGCTCCACATTTTTTTTAATAAGTCAATCCAGTGGGACGGAGGCTAATCACTATATTAGGTAACAGGACTGGAAAAAGTGATAAAATCTACTATCTACAAATGACAGGGAAATAAAACGAACAAGGAAACGAAAACTTTGAAGTTAGTAGAAAGACATATGGTGATTGAAAAATAGGGTGTGTAGATGTCCTTTAACTAGGAAATTCAGCACCATGGATAGCTGATTCTGCAGGAAGCTCCCAATTAAATATCTATAGACTGCTAGGTTGATTATTTATTGAGCAGACACTCTGGTGTAACAGGTAAATAATGAGGGTCGGGAACATTTTTTAAATTCAAAATTAATTTGTTTGATATTAAAACTTCAATAAATTGTTAAAGGACAACAATACCTACTTCCATTAAGACTAACCAGGGAGAGGACCTAAACAGTTTGAGATTTGGCCAATGGGAATACAGGTTTCTTGCAGCACACATCTTGATTAAGCCCCTAGCTGAAAGAGAGGGTGGAGCTACAAGCAACCCCACAGATAAATGTGAACCCAGGAGGCTTGATTTGCATTGCAGACACGTGGAACCAAGATTTGAACAAGGTAAACTTACCCTGAGTGGAATAGCTACAAACCTAAGTGAACAGATGCAGAATCTGGACCTGGGCCCCCTGTCCGTCAAATTGATAGCACCAACTTAATTATCACTTACAGAATTCACCAAACAGGGTTAAAAAAAATAAATGAACACACTCATAAGGGCATAAATAGATAACACAGGAACTACGGCCCAGTATGAATAGACCCAAACCAGCCTTCCCTTACATTTAATATCTGTATGTTATGCATGAAGGGGTATAAAAAAATGTATAAAACATTCTACAGTTCATCTGTTTAATTAGTTTTCAAGTTACCTGATTTCCAGGGCTATTAAAGTGGCCACCACTGTGAATTTGCTAAGAGCTTTATAAATCATTCAGGAGACCAGCCATTCTGAATTGGCTGTTGAAATCCTATTTATGTTCAGTAATAGCCATTCCTGCTATGTCTAATTAGGAGGTGTTAATGGGACTCTATTGTGGAGAAATGTGACTGCTTCTCTGAAAGCAGATCCAGCTTTTGAGAAAAAAAAAACAATTTAAAGGGCAAAAAATTCCATTTGAACAGAATCGGAAGGACTGCTAATGTGACCTGATCTGCTAAAAGCTCAGGGATCAGAGAATTAGGCAATAATGATATATTCACTTCCATAAAGAAAGGAACAGTTTATTCACCTTGTTGGTCAAAGAAGAGATGTTAAGTCTGACTAACCACCCTCAGCATGATAGCACACTGTGTTAGCTCAGGGGAAACATAATTAAAGGAGAACTCCACATTAAAACACATTTTCCTAGAAGCTGACAATTAAAACGGTGCATTACTTGCCTTTGTAATTCCTAACAAAAATTTTACCCATTTGAAATCAGAAAGAAAACCCTCCAATTAGTGAAACTTTTTTAGCCTACCCATAATCCCTACTTAACTTATTGAATAAGCCCTTATATGTATTAACACCAGTAATTTTCAATACATTTGAATTTTAGAAACGTATCCAGCCCACTTTAAAGCAATTTAATGAACTTGCCATTACCACATCTGCTGGAAGACAGTTCCACAGTATCACCGTTCTCACTGTAAAGAAACCTTTCCTAACCTTTCCAACCTTAAAGGATGTCCATGAGTCCTCTGTTATGACCTATTAGTGAACAATGCACCAGAGAGTTCATTGTATGGCCCATTAATATATTTGTATAAGGTTATCTTATCCCCACGCACGTCACTTCTCCAATGTAAACAGCCCTAACTTGTCTAATCTGCCTGCATAGTCAAGCCCCTCCATTCCCCTTATTAATTTATTTACCCATCTGTGAACTAATTCTATGGAATTCAGTTATATCAACAACTGGAGATTTCGCTAGTCATCCGACCGGCTTTCTAAATTCAGAATGACTGAATCTTAATCTGTTGGCAGTAAATTCACTGAAATGAACTAAACGTTACGGTAAGTCCAGTTGATCTAAATGAATTCCTACAGAAACTATCAGCCAATAATATTGATCAGTCTATGGCCACTCTAAGTCTGTTGGTGGTCTACGAGATTCAGGACAGCTTCTTTCTGATTGTTCTTATATTTCAATTACGACCAATTAAATACCATTCCTGTTTTACTTTTTTGACTACTGTTCATAATGACTTTTGAGCAAAGCTAAATAATGTTGAAGATTTGTTGAAAACCGTTGTAAACATTGTAAACATAGGACAGGTAAAAATTCATATTCTGCTAGCCCATTGACTACAATTAACTTATCGTACGGGTTATAATTTATTGTGAAATCCTTTCCATTTCTGCCTAAACCTTGGCAGCGATGAATGAATTTGAAAGAAATGTCTCTAGCTGGACAGTATAATATTTTGTATGCCGGCGTTTCTAAACTGAATCATTCCCTAATCCTCTGCTCGGTTAACTGGATGAAAGAAGTAGGATTTAACATTAAAGGGATCTCTTGTGTCAGCAAGTTTATTCATAGGTCTGCTCCTGTAAATGTTGACCTACATTTTCACAATATATATTTGTACCAGTCACTTTCTTCACAGCTGTACATAGGAGTTTTGGTCAGAGAGAACTGGTGTCCTACAGAGATTGTGTTCTGTAGCTGAGGCAGAATCTGTGTTGGTAGAGTTTAGCAATTGTCCCTTTGGTCTATCATTGCCTTTTAAATTAGTTCTCATCTGTTGTTGGGAGTTAGCAAATTAGGGCACACTTTGAACAAGTTAATACATGGCCTGGATAATTGTTATGTCTAAGGCACAGTTAAATACAGCAGACAAATTGCTTTAAAGGAACAGTAGAAAGAAACATTTGCCATTTACATTGATTCATTTCTTTAGTAGTCTTAAAGATGAATGTTCAACTTTATATTCTGGGACAGATGTGGGGGCAGCCCAAGGGTTAACACATTATGCAAAAGGTTTCTCCAATCAGTCACCTTCTACATAATGAGCTATCTACATTATCGATTTGCATGGCTATGCATGAATGAGTGGGCATGGAGATGTCATTAAACAAAGAGGAATATCTTATTTTGGAGATAATGTTTACAAACTAAATATATACACATGTATTTTATGTGTGGATGGGGCTTAACACCTAGCTGTTCCTCATACACATCCAGATAAAAATAATGTCATATCAAAAATCAGGGAACATATTTTTGCTTCTTTTGCGGATCCTGTGCTATGATAGACAGGAAAGTTGTTTTCATGCACCCAGAGTCCTGTATAGCCCAACCAATCAGTTGAAAGGATAGGTAATCATATGCAGGTATAAAGGACACTGCTGTACAATGCATTAGCTGCCATTACTGTGCTCTCTGTCATTGCATCCATAGGCCAGGCCACAGACCTAGCGCCCTAGCGAGCTTAACTTTTATAAGGATTTCTCTTTAACTTTTGAAAACCCAGAGGAAAGGACCGGTTCAGGACTTAAGAACTAGAGTTGTCCTTTATACGTTAATATGATCTGTAGCTTAAGCTGCTATTTGAAATATTCATAACGATATCTACTGACAAGTCAGAGTGAACATAAAGCTATTAAGTCATTTAATTAGTTCCTAAGGACGGGAATGTAATAAGCTGCGAATAACTACCGGTGACAGTAACCAGTGCTGGAAACTGACTAGACAGATCCCCATCACAATGGGTTCCCCCTCTCCTCTCATCTTGAGCTTAGTATCCCTAGTAGTTATACTGCGGGTATGAAGAGAAGAGTCCATGCTGACATCCCAAGGGGCAATATTTATACTGCATCAGGGTATCCAAGCTCATAAACAGAGATAGATAAGACTTAGGAGGGCCCTAGTTCTGTCTGTGAGCGAAGCGGGAATAATAGATTACTGCTCTGATTCCTTCACCATCTAACACTTCCCTTCCATGGGAAATCTTGTTGCCATCATAGTCTCATTTGAAATAATACAGTTTGTACCAGAGCCACATCAGAACATCATTCCAAGCTATATTATATTTCTTAGTTAACTGTTCTCTGTGACATCATGGGGAGATGTACGAGGAAACGCGCTGCAGGGTTTGAAAATGATGCTCAGTTGTCACTAATAAGTGACTTTATTAATGGCAGAAAATCCCTGTCATGCAAACATTAAAATACATCCGGACAGCAGCGGGCAGTGCCAAGCATGTTAACAGTTAGCCACAATCAAGGTCGCTACATACAACTCCTACTTACAAATGGAGCAAAGGAAGGACCAGGGCAAATAAGGCAAATACTGTACAGCAAGCCAGGAGCATACAGCCAGGTGGTCCACCAGTGTTTGGCTACCCACCACTGTCGATGGGACCTCCAGCTGATAACAAAGCCGGCCAGCAGTCCAATCCATTTTTAAAAATGCTGCTAACATAGTTGCATTTAATAGGTATATGTACAACTGGCACAACTAACATCCAAATTCAACTTAAGAACAAACCTACAGAACTTGGCTTGTTACCCTTGGTCTGTCTGTAGTCTCTATTTGGGCTGCAGAGGACCAATCCAGAGTCTGGGCTCCAGTCACTTCTCACCAGGTCCGAGTTGACAAATTGTTCAAGATGATTTAATTCCAGTGGGGAAACATTTTAGAAATAGGATTTTGGTTAAATCAAAGTATTGTAGCAAATACTGTAAATTTGTCCATTGGAGTCTTTGTGGATAGGGTGGAAAGGAGTGAGATGGTGAGGACCAGGGCAGCATAGTATCACAGTTGCACAGCTAGTCAAACCCCCTGCTGGAATAGATACGCACATCCCTAAGGACCACCCTAAAGAAAAGTAAAGACAGTTTTTTAATATGGGTCCCAAGCTGAGGGACTGAAAACATTTACTCTACACTAAATTACCACAACAGTGGTATGTGTATAACCAGCAAGGATAAATCTCCAGCATTAATTGTTTATTAATTGATAACTTTGGGAACTATGGAGCTTCCTAAAGACCAGCAGTAATCAGTAGGGCAATTTGTACTGTAGGTTTGGGTTAAGAAAAGTTAGTGTGGTCTATATTTAGCCCTCTGAGTGCTTCTCTTCACCTTCTGGTCTTCTATCTTCCATTAAATTGTTTCTTTTCTGCACTGAAGAGATAGAAGTGTTTCGGCTCTGGAACTCTCCTATTCATTTTTCATGTTTTTCCCTGCAGCGTGGCTGTTTACTTAGCTCAGCAATATCTTTGATGGAAATTGGCAGAGACAGGGACCAGCTAAGAGGAAACCAGAGACTGTAAGATGTTGCGTGGGGCTGTGTTGGGGCTCCTGGCGTGTTTTGTAAGAGAATGTACTGTTATTATCTTCTAGAGCCTACAGCGTTTACACTCATGTGTCTCTACACTGTGACTTTGGTCTGTGAGCTTTCTATAGATACACGTGAGCTTGGGAGGTCTCGCTCAATAATTCCATCAAAACCAATTAATCCAACTATACAGTTGGAACATCAGTAAGTTACAGAATAGGGTTCCAGAATGGCTGGTTGGCTTGTATGTGCAATCCATTCACGTTAAGGGCACATTAAAAAGATGTTTTCCACTGCACATTGGAAAGTCTTGGACGCAATAGAAACGAATATAGATTAATTACAAGGTGGTTAGCTCCCATGTTGTTTCTATTGAAACAATGATTGCAAAACTCTATTAGAATGTTTTCTGAATGTCCCAGTTCTCTGCTTTTAGGTGATGACAGTAGATCCAGTATTTATCAATGGAAAATTAGCTAATTAATATTTGTGAATGGGTCTCCAAGGTTCTGTTTGATTGACTGGCAGACATAGAGGGTGTGGCTAGCTGGGTCAGAGTTGATGCATTACTAAAACAACACCCCTTAACTGGTCTTTCTGCATATATAGTATTTAAATACATTTTAACCAGTGAGTATTGTTATTGTATGCAGGTAATTTAAAGGGCATGGCCTCCCTTAAAACAAAAAATAAAAGGTTGCCTGTTTGCCTGTAATGCTAGTGGATTTTTTTAGCACTTTATTACATGAACTTTAAACCAGATATTCAATAAGTACCCCCCCCCATTCTCTCCATTTCTGTCAGAGATTGCTGCCTCCTTCCCCTGATCAATGATTTTTAAGGAAGCATGTACCATATACGGGGTCTGTGATGTCAGCAGTTACAGCCTTGATTGACGCTGCCATAATAAGGGCAAAGATTATCCTTAAATATTTGTATTGTATGTATGTACAAGTCACTGTGGGCAACTTGTATGTACCAGTTAATGTGGGCAACTTGCATGTACTAGTCACTGTTGACAAATTGCATGAACCAGTCACTGTGGACAACTTGCGTGTACCAGTCGGGCTGACCTAGCAGTGTCTGGTGAAGTGTAGGGCTAACCTAGCAGTGTTTGTAGTCTACCCTTCTCCCCGGTAAGTGTAGGGCTGACCTAGCAGTGTCGGGTGAAGTGTAGGGCTAACCTAGCAGTGTCTGGTAAGTGTAGGGCTGACCTAGCAGTGTCTGGTGAAGTGTAGGGCTAACCTAGCAGTGTCTGGTAAAGTGTAGGGCTGACCTAGCAGTGTCTGGTGAAGTGTAGGGCTGACCTAGCAGTGTCTGGTAAAGTGTAGGGCTGACCTAGCAGTGTCTGGTGAAGTGTAGGGCTAACCTAGCAGTGTCTGGTAAAGTGTAGGGCTGACCTAGCAGTGTCTGGTAAAGTGTAGGGCTAACCTAGCAGTGTCTTCTAAAGTGTAGGGCTGACCTAGCAGTGTCTTGTAAAGTGTAGGGCTGACCTAGCAGTGTCTGGTGAAGTGTAGGGCTGACCTAGCAGTGTCTGGTAAAGTGTAGGGCTGGCCTAGCCGTGTCTGGTAAAGTGTAGGGCTGACCTAGCAGTGTCTGGTAAAGTGTAGGCTGACCTAGCAGTGTCTGGTGAAGTGTAGGGCTGACCTAGCAGTGTCTGTGAAGTGTAGGGCTGACCTACAGTGTCTGGTGAAAGTGTAGGGCTGACCTAGCAGTGTCTGGTGAAGTGTAGGGCTACCTAGCAGTGTCTGATGAAGTGTAGGGCTGGCCTAGCATGGTCTGGTGAAGTGTAGGCTGACCTAGCAGTTGTCTGGTGAAGTGTAGGGCTGACCTAGCAGTGTCTGGTGAAGTGTAGGGCTGACCTAGCAGTGTCTGGTGAAGTGTAGGCTGACCTAGCGTGTCTGGTGAAGTGTAAGGCTGGCCTAGCAGTGTCTGGTGAAGTGTTAGGCTACCGCAGTGTCTGGTAAAGTGTAGGGCTGGCCTAGCAGTTGTCTGGTGAAGTGTAGGGCTGACCTAGCAGTGTCTGGTGAAGTGTAGGGCTGACCTAGCAGTGTCTGTGAGTGTAGGGCTGACCTAGCAGTGTCTGGTGAAGTGTAAGGCTGGCCTAGCAGTGTCTGGTAAAGTGAGGGCTGCACCTAGCAGTGTCTGGTGAAGTGTAGGCTGCCTAGCAGTGTCTGGTAAAGTGTAGGGCTGACTAGCAGTGTCTGGTGAAGTGTAGGCTGACCTAGCAGTGTCTGGTGAAGTGTAAGGCTGGCCTAGCAGTGTCTGGTAAGTGTAGGGCTGACTAGCAGTGTCTGGTAAAGTGTAGGGCTGACCTAGCAGTGTCTGGTGAAGTGTAGGGCTGACCTAGCAGTGTCTGGTAAAGTGTAGGGCTGACCTAGCAGTGTCTGGTGAAGTGTAGGGCTAACCTAGCAGTGTCTGGTAAAGTGTAGGGCTGACCTAGCAGTGGTCTGGTAAAGTGGTAGGGCTAACCTAGCAGTGTCTTCTAAAGTGTAGGGCTGACCTAGCAGTGTCTGTAGTGTAGGGCTGACCTAGCAGTGTCTGGTGAAGTGTGAGGGCTGACCTAGCAGTGTCTGGAAAGTGTAGGGCTGGCCTAGCGTGTCTGTAAAGTGTAGGGCTGACCTAGCAGTGTCTGGTAAAGGTTAGGCTGACCTAGCAGTGTCTGGTAAAGTGTAGGGCTGACCTAGCAGTGTCTTGTGAAGTGTAGGGCTGACCTAGCAGTGTCTGGTGAAAGTGTAGGGCTGACCTAGCAGTGTCTGGTGAAGTGTAGGGCTACCTAGCAGTGTCTGTGAAGTGTAGGGCTGGCCTAGCAGGTCTGGTGAAGTGTAGGCTGACCTAGCATTGTCTGGTGAAGTGTAGGGCTGACCTAGCAGTGTCTGGTGAAGTGTAGGGCTGACCTAGCAGTGTCTGGTGAAGTGTAGGGCTGACCTAGCGTGTCTGGTGAAGTGTAAGGCTGGCCTAGCAGTGTCTGGTGAAGTGTAGGGCTACCGCAGTGTCTGGTAAAGTGTAGGGCTGGCCTAGCAGTTGTCTGGTGAAGTGTAGGGCTGACCTAGCAGTGTCTGGTAAGTGTAGGGCTGACCTAGCATGTCTGGTGAAGTGTAGGGCTGACCTAGCAGTGTCTGGTGAAGTGTAAGGCTGGCCTAGCAGTGTCTGGTAAAGTGAGGGCTGACACCTAGCAGTGTCTGGTGAAGTGTAGGCTGGCCTAGCAGTGTCTGGTAAAGTGTAGGGCTGACCTAGCAGTGTCTGGTGAAGTGTAAGGCTGACCTAGCAGTGTCTGGTGAAGTGTAGGGCTGACCTAGCAGTGTCTGGTAAGTGTAGGGCTGACCTAGCAGTGTCTGGTGAAGTGTAGGGCTGACCTAGCAGTGTCTGGTGATTGTAAGGGCTGACCTAGCAGTGTCTGGTGAAGTGTAGGCTGACCTAGCAGTGTCTGGGTAAGTGTAGGGCTGACCTAGCAGTGTCTGGTAAAGTGTAGGGCTGACCTAGCAGTGTCTGGTGAAGTGTAGGGCTGACCTAGCAGTGTCTGGTGAAGTGTAGGGCTGACCTAGCAGTGTCTGGTGAAGTGTAGGGCTGACCTAGCAGTGTCTGGTAAAGTGTAGGGCTGGCCTAGCAGTGTCTGGTGAAGTGTAGGGCTGGCCTAGCAGTGTCTGCTGACCTGGAGGGCTGGAGAGTTCATCAGCCACTGTTGGGCCACCCGTCGAGTTCATCAGCCAGTGTCATTCATCCCTCCAGTTCATCAACCAGTGTTAGTTAGCCCACCACACCCACCTTCACAAGTCATGACCCTAGAAGCGCCCCTGAATATTCTTTAACATTGATTTAAGACCTTACAGCCCCATCAACCTTAAGATGATTGGTGCCATTAAATCAACAAATAGATTTCTGCATGCTCTGTATTCAAATCCTTAGGTTGTTTTGTTTATTTGCATTGAATACTCCTTTGCATTTCTCTAATTTGCATATAGGTGTCACAGGGATGTAGACGGAATTTATTTCTGATGTTAACACATGGTGTATTTGATTTTTTCCAGATCATAAATCATGAAAGAAAATAACAAACCTGTTCAAATCCTGACCTTTTGCGCCATGCAAATGTACATTTAGACCAGTGATGTCTAACCTAGGCACTCCAGATATTCGGAAACTACAACTCCCAGCATGCTGGAAGTTGTAGCTTGTAAACATCTGGAGTTTCAACGTTCGACATTACTGATTTAGACTAAATCTTTTTTGTCTTCATTTAACTTGGATTTAAAAAAGGAAAACACATTTATTTAATGGACTAATACACTGCAGGATCTGAAATGAATTACAGTAAATGTGCACAGTACTTTACTACTTTTTTTTTTTAACTTCGTTTTATTTATTGTCGCCAAAAATCATTAAAGAAACAGGATATATTAAATCAGAACAGTTGTTGCAATGTTACATTAAACATGTGTCTATGTATATAACTGTGTTATAATATAAATTTACTAAACATTACCTTTTAACATATGTTACAAGAAGAAAAAGGAAATTGTCTCTGTTACTATTACCTGTGTTAGGTCACTTTTCTCTGCGTGCGAATCCATCCACGCGTTCCACCCACCAGCCGCAACACACACTTCCTATTCTTTATTTGTTGGGGTAGGTAATAATCAGTTGATAGTAAGGGGAGAGTCTATCCATATCCCCCAAATTTTCCTAACTTTATCTGCACATTTCCTATGTTTATATAGGACTTGGAGTAGGGGTAGGTCATTATTAATTAGTTTAACCCAAGTCCTCACCTTTGGTTTTTTATGTGACATCCATCTCATTATGATTGTTTTATGTGTATAAAACAGTGTCACCTGCAGGAATAGCAACTCACATCTGGACCAGATATCTTCATCTAAAATTCCAAATAAACAGTAGTAGAGCGTTCTGTATTGGATGAGGAGAAAGCTGGGCAAGCAGTTGGGTTACATCTGTCCAAAAACTGGATACTTTTTGGGCAGTTTCATATCATATGTAGAACATCAGCATTAGTGCCATGGTGGCATTTAGGGCATTCGGATAGTCCCGGTACTTTACTACTTTACTGCTGGACCAGACAATGTACTGTTCTCCAATGGGTTTCTGTCTCAGAATGTGTCTGTATTACTAACAGTATTATTATAAATAAACCATTCTCCTAGCAGACAAGAAAACCAGCAACATGGGAAGCCTATTATGGAGAAGTCTTCAGATGTCATTGCAAAGTTGACAGCCATAGGCTATATACTGAGCATGCTCAGCATTTAAAAGAGGCCAGTGGTAGGCTCCTATACACTGTGCTCATTAACCCTTATAATCTCTATAAATTAAGCTTTTTGCAAATAAACTTGAACAGAAATGCAGTTCCCTTATTTTTTTGGACCAGTTTATTGCTATATATTCAACTATGAACCGGCTAACCAGGGAAATGAAATTTTAAAAAATCTTGTCTGTGCTCTAATATCTGTACAACCAGTTGGGTTGTCACAGCAGCTTCCCTTCATTCTTCTGCGTAGAGAATTATCACCATGCTTTATGGCATTTGCCAGTTCATGATAAATAAAATGAATGCAAGAGCCAGCTTTGACCATGCAGGAAAATCGTATTTACTGTAAGAGAAAGCAGTTTGTACTGATGATGACTGGAGTTTTGGATTAATAACAGCTAAAGGGTAACAGATATTACAGTGTAGATAATGAACACACAGCGCTGGTTGCTGCTTAGGACCATGAAGTGCAAATTATTGCTAGGCAACCTTAGGCATTTCAGACTTAAGAGAAATGTTACTCCCAGCATGCATTCTGTAATCTGGTGGATATTGGTCGCTTTATTTCTGCACTAACCAGGGTTATGGGATATTATTTTGTACTGGTAATATAGGGGATACAGTTACTCGTATGGGATAGTTTCTAATTCATCTGATTTATCAGAACCCAGTGTGTTATGGTGGCCGTACCACACACACAAAGATACGGAACATACGAAATTGGACATCAACCATTGGACTGTGTGTGGCCCATCGTACAGTGATCAGTCTGATATTTTCTTAATTCATGAATTAATATTTCACTGAACCGATCGTTCATTATCGGGAAGAATTGTGTGTCAGATGTAGAGTGGGTTATGTCCAAATGGGGCCATGAGCAAGGCTGACATTTTGGCCCCCTTGTTCTATATTAGAGGTGTCCAATGAGCAGCTTTCCAGAAGTTTGTAAACCCCCAGCATGCCTTGGTTACAGAATGCTGAGAGTTGTTGTGTCCAAACATGGAGATGTGCAGGTTGGACATCTGTGTAGTACGGATGTCCCTGATGTTTACTGAGACCTTGGCTGCTGCTCTGTTGGGTGTATGGCTGGCTTTAGATCAGAAACATTTTTACTCCTGGACTGCAATTCAATGGCATTAACTTGTTGGTGTGTACGGCCAATGTTTGCTGGTAATTGCCATTAAAAATTCACTAATTCAGATCTATTGTAACAGAGAAATAGTTCTAATCACCTGCAGACAAAATACTTTGAAAATCCTCCTGAAATGCAAAATTTTTAAAATCTCTAAAATCCAATAGGTGGAAAGGTTGTTAGGACTCTAGCATCCTTCAGCAGGTAGGGGGGGAGATGCTAGGGATGGTCTGTACTTCTGTAACAGCACATTTATATCAGCACCAGACCAATACATGGTTTCATTTCACACCTGCTTAATGCATTTTGTAATCCCCAGGGAATATACGACAGACAGGCAGGTTATTGTTGCAGAAAATATTTATTGAGAGCTTTATATCAACTTATTAAATAGCCTTTATATCGCCCCATAAACAACTCAAACAGTCAGATATTTTATTATATCTTCATCTTTATTTACAAACCTGATATAAATTCAAATGGATGGGTACCACACAGCTACAAACCTCAATGGATGGGAAACAAACAGCTACTAACCTCAATGGATGGGTACCACACAGCTACAAACCTCAATGGATGGGAAAAAAACAGCTACTAACCTCAATGGATGGGTACCACACAGCTACTAACCTCAATGGTTACCACACAGCTACTAACCTTAATGGATGGGTAACACACAGCTACTAACCTCAATGTGTAGGTAACACACAGATACTAACCTCAATGGATTATTACCACACAGCTACTAACCTCAATGGATGGGTACCATACAGCTACTAACTTCAATGGGTGGGTAAATCACAGCTCCTAACCTCAATGGATGGTTACCACACAGCTACTAACCTCAATGTATGGGTACCACACAGCTTTTCACCTTAATGGATGGGTACCCCACAGCTACTAACCTCAATGGATGGTTACCACACATCTACTAATTTCAAAGGATGGTTACCACACAGCTACTAACCTTAAAGGATGGGTATCACACAGCTACTTACTTTAATGGATAGGCATCACACAGCTACTTACCTTAATGGATGGGTGCCACACATCTACTAACCTTAATGGATGGGTGCCACATAGCTACTAACCGTAATGTATGTGTACAACACAGCTACCAACTGGTTAATTACTTTTCTGCCAACTCCCTCTTTGATCACCTACACTCTGGCTTCCGCCCCAACCACACCACGGAAACAGCTCTCACCAAAGTTACTTACGATCTGCTTAATGCTAAATCTAAAGGCCACTATTCCCTAATTATTCTGATTGACCTGTCAGCCTTTGATGCAGTAAATCACCAGTGCTTCTCTATCCTCCCTAGGTATCCAAGGTTCTTCACTCTCTTGGCTGTCCTTCTACCTCTCTGGTTGGATGTTCAGTGTTTCCCACTCTGGCTCCAACTCCACAACTCTCCCCCTCCCTCTCTGTGGGGGTGTCACAAGGCTCAGTACTCGGCCCTCTTCTCTTCTCAATTTATACCTTTCAGCTAGGTCAGCTCATAAGTTCTTTTGGATTCCACCTATAGGCTGATGATACCCAAATCTTCTGCCTATGACCTCTTTACTCTGACATCCCTGGTCTCTGACAGCCTCAATGCGATCTCTGCTTTTATGTCCCCCCGTTTCCTCAAACTCAACATGGATAAGACCGAACTTGTCTTTTTCCCACCCTCTCGATCTACATCCCCCTACCTAACACTACTATCAACCTCAATAACAAACCATTCTCCCCAACACCTTATGTGTAATGCCTGGGAACAACCTTTGACTCAGAACTTTCCTTTAAACACCACATTAATACTCTGTCTATCTAATGTCGGTTAAAGCTCAAAAACATATCATGCATTCTGCCCTTCCTTTCACAGAACGCTACCAAAATTCTAGTTCATGCCCTTATCATCTCTCGTCTGGACTACTGTAACACCCTCCTGTGCAGTCTACCAAGCAACCAACTGGCAACCCTTTAATCAATCCTTAATCCAGGCTCATCCACCTCTCTTCCCGCTTCTCACACGCTGACCCTTTCTGTCAATCTCTCCACATCTTTAATCTGATCAATAGATACTACCCAAGGCATAACCTCCGATCTGCTAATGATCTTCTCCTCTCATCTACTCTAATCACCTATTCCCATGCCTGTATTCAGGACTTTTCTCGTGATGCCCCTCTGCTTTGGAACACGCTTCCTCACTTTATATGTCACTCGCCATTGCTTCATATCTTGAAACGCAACCTTAAAACTCACGTCTTCAGGAAAGTTTACAAACTGGACCTGGACACTCCTACCCCTCTTACTGACCCATTGTTGACCCGCTAGTTATAATTCACTGACTAGACTGTAAGCTCTTTTGGGCAGGGCCCTCCTTCTAATTGTACCACAGTAATGCTGTAATTTTCCACCCCATCTCCTCCAGACTGTAAGCTCTTTTGGGCAGGGCATTCCTTCCTATTGTACCACAGTAATGCTGTAACTTACCACAGAATGCTACTGGACCAGAACTTCAATTATTTGCACTTTGGGTGTTGCACTACCCTTGTATGTAACATGTATGTTTTCCTCATGTATATTAATGCAACTGTAAAGCGCCACGGAAGATGTTGGCGCTCTATAAATCTACAATAATAATAATACCCTTAATGGATGGGTACCACACAGTTCCTACCCTTAATCAATGGGTGCCGCATAGCTACTAACCTTAATGGATGGGTGCCACATAGCTACTAACCTTAATATATGGGTACCACATAGCTACTATCTAACTGGATTCTTGTGTAGCTTGCCTCTGGGTGTCCTCCTGCCCATATACTCTCTCAACCACATAGCTACTAACCTAAATAGATGGGTGCCACATAGCTACTAACCTTAATGTATGGGTGCCACATAGCTACTAACCTTAATGTATGGGTGCCACATAGCTACTAACCTTAATGTATGGGTGCCAAATAGCTACTAACCTTAATGTATGGGTGCCACATAGCTACTAACCTTAATGTATGGGTACCACATAGCTACTAACCTAAATAGATGGGTGCCACATAGCTACTAACCTAAATAGATGGGTGCCACATAGCTACTAACCTTAATGTATGGGTGCCACATAGCTACTAACCTTAATGTATGGGTGCCACATAGCACATTAAAGGTTAGTAAGCTATGTGGCACCCATCTATTAGGTTAGTAGCTATGTGGCACCCATTATTTAGGTTAGTAGCTAGTGGCACCCATCATTAAGGTTAGTAGCTATGTGGCACCCATACATAAGGTTAGTAGCTATTGGCACCCATCATTAAGGTTAGTAGCTATGTGGCACCCAACATTAAGGTTAGTAGCTATGTGGCACCCATAACATTAAAGGTTAGTAGCTATGTGCACCCATCTATTTAGGTTAGTAGCTATGTGGTTGAGAGAGTAATATGGGCAGGAGGACACCCAGAGGCAAGCTACACAAGAATCCAGTTAGATAGTAGCTATGTGGTACCCTATATATAAGGTTGTAGCTATGCAATCACCCATTGATTAAGGGTAGGAACTGTGTGGTACCCATCCATTAAGGGTATTATTATATTGTAGATTTATAGAGCGCCAACATCTTCCGTGGCGCTTTACAGTTGCATTAATATACATGAGGAAAACAATCATGTTACATACAAGGGTAGTGCAACACCAAAGTGCAAATAATTGAATTTCGGTCCAGTAGCATTCTGTGGTAAGTTACAGCATTACTGTGTACAATAGGAAGGAATGCCCTGCCCAAAAGAGCTTACAGTCTGGAGGAGATGGGGTGGAAATACAGCATTACTGTGGTACAATTAGAAGGAGGCCCTGCCCAAAGAGCTTACAGTCTAGTCAGTGAATTATAACTAGCGGTCAACAATGGGTCAGTAAGAGGGGTAGGAGTGTCCAGGTCCAGTTTGTAAACCTTTCTTGCGTTTCAAGATATGAAGCAATGGCGAGTGACATATAAGTGAGGAAGCGTGTTCCAAAGCAGAGGGCATCACGAGAAAAGTCCTGAATACAGGCATGGGAATAGGTGATTAGAGTAATGAAGGAGAAGATCATTAGCAGATCGGAGGTTATGCCTTGGGTAGTATCTATTGACAGATAAAATGTGGAGAGATTGACGAAAGGTCAGCGTGTGAGAAGCGGGAAGAGAGGTGGATGACCTGATTAAGGATTGATTAAAGGGTTGCCAGTTGGTTGCTTGGTAGACTGCACAGGAGGGTGTTACAGTAGTCCAGACGAGAGATGATAAGGCATGAACTAAATTTTGGTAGCGTTCTGTGAAAGGAAGGGCAGAATGCATGATATGTTTTTGAGCTTTAACCGACTTAGATAGAGTATTAATGTGTGTTTAAAGAAAGTTCTGAGTCAAAGGTTGTTCCCAGCATTACACATAAGGTGTTGGGGAAATGGTTTGTTATTGAGTTGATAGTAGTGTTAGTAGGGGGATGTAATCGAGAGGGTGGGAAAAAGACAAGTTCGGTCTATCCATGTTGAGTTTGAGGAAACGGGGGGACATAAAGCAGAGATCGCATTGAGGCTGTCAGAGACCAGGGATGTCAGAGTAAAGAGGTCAGGCAGAAGATTTGGGTATCATCAGCCTATAGGTGGAATCCAAAAGAACTTATGAGCTGACCTAGCTGAAAGGTATAAATGAGAAGAGAAGAGGGCCGAGTACTGAGCCTTGTGACACCCCCACAGAGAGGGAGGGGGAGAGTTGTGGAGTTGGAGCCAGAGTGGGAAACACTGAACATCCACCAGAGAGGTAGAAGGACAGCCAAGAGAGTGAAGAACCTTGGATCCCTAGGGAGGATAGAGAAGCACTGGTATTTACTGCATCAAGGCTGACAGGTCAATCAAATAATTAGGGAATATGGCCTTTAGATTTAGCATTAAGCAGTACGTAAGTAACTTTGGTGAGAGCTGTTTCCGGGTGGGGTTGGGGCGGAAGCCAAGTGTAGGTGATCAAAGAGGGAGTTGGCAAAAAGTAATTAACCAGTTTTGGTAGCTGTGTTGTACACATACATTACGGTTAGTAGCTATGTGGCACCCATCCATTAAGGTGTAGAATGTGTGGCACCCATCCATTAAGGTAAGTAGCTGTTTGATGCCTATCCATTAAAGTAAGTAGCTGTGTGATACCCATCCTTTAAGGTTAGTAGCTGTGTGGTAACCATCCTTTGAAATTAGTAGATGTGTGGCACCCATCCATTAAGGTTAGTAGTTGTGTGATGCCTATCCATTAAAGTAAGTAGCTGTGTGATACCCATCCTTTAAGGTTAGTAGCTGTGTGGTAACCATCCTTTGAAATTAGTAATATGTGGTAACCATCCATTGAGGTTAAGCTGTGGGGTACCCATCCATTAAGTGAAAAGCTGTGTGGTACCCATACATTGAGTTAGTATTGTGTGTAACCATCCATTGAGGTTAGGAGCTGTGATTTACCCCCACTTGAAGTTAGTAGCTGTATGGTACCCATCCATTGAGGTTAGTAGCTGTGTGTAATAATCCATTGAGGTTAGTATCTGTGTGTTACCTACACATTGAGGTTAGTAGCTGTGTGTTACCCATCCATTAAGGTTAGTAGCTGTGTGGTAACCATTGAGGTTAGTAGCTGTGTGGTACCCATCCATTGAGGTTAGTAGCTGTTTTTTCCCATCCATTGAGGTTTGTAGCTGTGTGGTACCCATCCTTGAGGTTAGTAGCTGTTTGTTTCCCATCCATTGAGGTTTGTACTGTGGTACCCATCCATTTGAATTTATATCAGGTTTGTAAATAAAGATGAAGATATAATAAAATATCTGACGTTTGAGTTGTTTATGGGGCGATATAAAGGCTATTTAATAAGTTGAATAAAGCTCTCAATAAATATTTTCTGCAACAATAACCTCCTGTCGTTTGTTATTCCCTGGGGATTACAAAATGCATTAAGCAGGTGTGAAATGAAACCATGTATTGGTCTGGTGCTGATATAAATGTGCTGTTACAGAAGTACACCATCCCTAGCATCTCCCCCCCTACCTGCTAAGGATGCTAGAGTCTAACAACCTTTCCACCTATTGGATTTTAGAGATTTTAAAAATTTTGCATTTCAGGAGGATTTTCAAATTATTTGTCTGCAGGTGATTAGAACTATTTCTCTGTTACAATAGATCTATTAGTGAATTTTAATGGCAATTACCAGCAACATTGGCCGTACACCAACAAGTTAATGCCATTGAATTGCAGTCAGGAGTAAAAATGTTTCTGATCTAAAGCCAGCCATACACCCAACAGAGCAGCACCAAGGTCTCAGTAAACATCAGGGACATCCGTACACACAGATGTCCAACCTGCCATCTCCATGTTTGGACACAACAACTCTCAGCATTCTGTAACCAAGGCATGCTGGGGGTTTACAAACTTCTGGAAAGCTGCTCATTGGACACCTCTAATATAGAACAAGGGGGCCAAATGTCAGCCTTGCTCATGGCCCCATTTGGACATACCCACTCTACATCTGACACACAATTCTTCCCGATAATGAACGATCGGTTCAGTGAAATATTAATTCATGAATTAAGAAAATTCAGACTGATCACTGTACGATGGGCCACACCAGTCCAATGGTTGATGTCCAATTTCGTATGTTCAGTATCTTTGTGTGTGTGGTACGGCCACCATAACACACTGGGTTCTGATAAATCAAGAGATTAGAAAACTATCCCATACGAGTAACTGTATCCCCTATATTACCAGTACAAAATAATATCCCATAACCCTGGTTAGTGCAGAAATAAAGCGACCAATATCCACCAGATTACAGAATGCATGCTGGGAGTAACATTTCTCTTAAGTCTGAAATGCCTAAGGTTGCCTAGCAATAATTTGCACTTCATGGTCCTAAGCAGCAACCAGCGCTGTGTGTTCATTATCTACACTGTAATATCTGTTACCCTTAGCTGTTATTAATCCAAAACTCCAGTCATCATCAGTACAAACTGCTTTCTCTTACAGTAAATACGATTTTCCTGCATGGTCAAAGCTGGCTCTTGCATTCATTTTATTTATCATGAACGGGCAAATGCCATAAAGCATGGTGATAATCTCTACGCAGAGAATGAAGGGAAGCTCTGTGACAACCCAACTGGTTGTACAGATATTAGAGCACAGACAAGATTTTTTAAATTTCATTTCCCTGGTTAGCCGGTTCATAGTTGAAATATAGCAATAAACTGGTCCAAAAAATAAGGGACTGCATTTCTGTTCAAGTTTATTTGCAAAAAGCTTAATTTATAGAGATTATAAGGGTTAATGAGCACAGTGTATAGAGCCTACCACTGGCCTCTTTTAAATGCTGAGCATGCTCAGTATATAGCCTATGGCTGTCAACTTTCAAGACATCTGAAGACTTCTCCATAATAGCTTCCCATGTTGTGGTTTTCTTGTCTGCTAGGAGAATGGTTTATTATAATATACTGTTAGTAATACAGACACATTCTGAGACAGAAACCCATTGGGAAACAGTACATTGTCTGGTCCAGCAGTAAAGTAGTAAAGTACCGGGACTATCCGAATGCCCAAATGCCCCCATGGCACTAATGCTGATGTTCTACATATGATATGAAACTGCCCAAAAAGTATCCAGTTTTTGGACAGATGTAACCCAACTGCTTGCCCAGCTTTCTCCTCATCCAATACAGAACGCTCTACTACTGTTTATTTGGAATTTTAGATGAAGATATCTGGTCCAGATGTGAGTTGCTATTCCTGCAGGTGACACTGTTTTATACACATAAAACAATCATAATGAGATGGATGTCACATAAAAAACCAAAGGTGAGACTTGGGTTAAACTAATTAATAATGACCTACCCCTACTCCAAGTCCTATATAAACATAGGAAATGTGCAGATAAAGTTAGGAAAATTTGGGGGATATGGATAGACTCTCCCCTTACTATCAACTGATTATTACCTACCCCAACAAATAAAGAATAGGAAGTGTGTGTTGCGGCTGGTGGGTGGACTGTGTGGATTCGCACGCAGAGAAAAGTGACTAACACAGGTAATAGTAACAGAGCAATTTCCTTTTTCTTCTTGTAACATATGTTTAAAAGGTAATGTTTAGTAAATTTATATTATAACACAGTTATATACATAGACACATGTTTAATGTAACATTGCAAACAACTGTTCTGATTTAATATATCCTGTTTCTTTAATGATTTTTGGCGACAATAAATAAACGAAGTTAAAAAAAAAAATAGTAAAGTACTGTGCACATTTACGGTAATTCATTTCAGATCCTGCAGTGTATTAGTCCATTAAATAAATGTGTTTTCCTTTTTTAAATCCAAGTTAAATGAAGACAAAAAGATTTAGTCTAAATCAAGATAGTCGAACGTTGAAACTCCAGATGTTTACAAGCTACAACTTCCAGCATGCTGGGAGTTGTAGTTTCCGAATATCTGGAGTGCCTAGGTTAGACATCACTGGTCTAAATGTACATTTGCATGGCGCAAAAGGTCAGGATTTGAACAGGTTTGTTATTTTCTTTCATGATTTATGATCTGGAAAAATCAAATACACCATGTGTTAACATCAGAAATAAATTCCGTCTACATCCCTGTGACACCTATATGCAAATTAGAGAAATGCAAAGGAGTATTCAATCAAATAAACAAAACAACCTAAGGATTTGAATACAGAGCATGCAGAAATCTATTTGTTGATTTAATGGCACCAATCATCTTAAGGTTGATGGGGCTGTAAGGTCTTAAATCAATGTTAAGAATATTCAGGGGCGCTTCTAGGGTCATGACTTGTGAAGGTGGTGTGGTGGGCAACTAACACTGTGTGATGAACTGAGGGATAATGACACTGGCTGATGAACTCGACGGGTGGCCCAACAGTGGCTGATGAACTCTCCAGCCCTCCAGGTCAGCAACACTGCTAGGCCAGCCCTACACTTCACCAGACACTGCTAGGCCAGCCCTACACTTTACCAGACACTGCTAGGTCAGCCTACACTCACAGACACTGCTAGCAGCCTACACTTACCAACACTGCTAGGTCGCCCTACCTTCACCAGACACTGCTAGGTCAGCCCTACACTTCAGATCCAGACACTGCTAGGTCAGCCTTACACTTCACCAGACACGGCAGGTCAGCCCTACACTTACCAGACACTGCTAGGTCAGCCCTACACTTCCCCAGACACTGCTAGGTCACTTACACTTCACCAGACACTGCTAGGTCACCCTACACTTACCAGACTGCTAGGTCAGCCCTACACTTCACCAGACACTCTAGGTCAGCCCTACACTTTACCAGACACTGCTAGGCCAGCCTTACACTTCACCAGACACTGCTAGGTCAGCCTTACACTTCACCAGACACTGCTAGGTCAGCCCTACACTTTACCAGACACTGCTAGGCCAGCCTTACACTTCACCAGACACTGCTAGGTCAGCCCTACACTTTACCAGACACTGCTAGGCCAGCCTTACACTTCACCAGACACTGCTAGGTCAGCCCTACACTTCACCAGACACTGCTAGGTCAGCCCTACACTTCACCAGACACTGCTAGGTCAGCCCTACACTTCACCAGACACTGCTAGGCCAGCCCTACACTTTACCAGACACTGCTAGGTCAGCCCTACACTTCACCAGACACTGCTAGGCCAGCCTTACACTTCACCAGACACTGCTAGGTCAGCCCTACACTCACCAGACACTGCTAGGTCACCCCTACCTTCACCAGACACTGCTAGGTCAGCCCTACACTTCACCAGACACTGCTAGGTCAGCCTTACACTTCACCAACACTGCTAGGTCCACCCTACCTTCATCGACACTGCTATTCAGCCCTACACTTCACCAGACACTGCTAGGTCAGCCCTACACTTTACCAGACACTGCTAGGTCAGCCCTACACTTCACACAGACACTGCTAGGTCGCCCTACACTTTACCAGACACTGCTAGGTCAGCCCACACTTACCAGACACTCTAGGTCCGCCTACACTTTACCAGACACGGCTAGGCCAGCCCTACACTTTACCAGACACTGCTAGGTCAGCCCTACACTTCAACCAGACACTGCATGTCAGCCCTACACTTTACAAGACACTGCTAGGTCAGCCCTACCCTTTAAAGCACTGCTAGGTAGCCCTACACTTTCCAACACTGCTAGGTCAGCCCTACACTTACCAGACACTGCTAGGTTAGCCCTACACTTCACTCACCAGACACTGCTAGGTCAGCCCTACACTTACCAGAACACTGCTAGGTCTAGCCCTACACTTCACCAGACACTGCTAGGTCAGCCCTACACTTTACCAGACACTGCTAGTTTGTTAGCCTACACTTCACCAGACACTGCTAGTCAGCCCTACACTTTACCAACATGCTGATTGCTTGATTATGCGACCTACTCCTTTCCTCTTGAGAACTGCTGTGTCGAGTGGTTCATCTCCTGACTGCGTCTGGTTTAACCAGACATTATTCTAGCTGTGGCTCGTATGGGAAGATTGTGTATCCCCTACATCTTCACGCTTAGACGGTGGGGGTGCTCTAGGTCTGCCGCGTGTACGTTGGAACGTCTAAGTGTGTTGCCACCATGGACGGGGCAGATGGTAAGCAAGGATGGGTTGGGGGGGGTCAGGACTAATGTTCTGAGAGGGGGGGGGGTGGGGGGTTTGTGTGTTTGTCGGGAGGGTGGTCCCTCACAGTACTTGGTTCTACCTTCTCTGTTTGGAATTTATAACAACTAAATGAGGCTTCAGGTGTGTGGTTTGGGTTTTCGGCCGTCTTCAGGTGTTCTTTTCGCTAGACAAATGGTAGTGGGGGTGTGGGGGGGTGGGGGGTTGGGGGGGGGTGTGGGTTTTTGGTTGTTCGAGGATGGTGTGACGGGAGCATACGAGTCGGGCTGTATACAGAGAGATTATTCTACTGGAGAAAGAGTAAGGATGGGAAAGATGGGGAAAGACTCAGAAGTCATGGAGTGCGAAAGTAAGATCGAAAAAGGAAAGGATGAAGAAAAATCAAATGAGAACATGAAAGGGAGAACACACCAATACAGAAAAGAAAGAAGGGGTGGAATGGGAAGGAGAGGGGGGGGATAATGGGAGTTGGAGAATGAAGAAATAGACAATAAAAAGAAGAAAAGTCAGTATGTAATGCGAGAGAGAAGAGGCAGAATAAAGGGGTGAGTGTGTGTTGTGGTAAGGGAGGGGGGCAAAGACAGGGGGAGGCCAAAGTAATGCAATACGAGTGATAAAAGACCTTGAAAGTATGTGGACAGATAACAAGGCCGCGTTAGGGTGGGACAGGGCACTCGTGGCACGAGAGAAACCCAGATCCCAGCATCAAACAACCTGAACGCACATAGTAAGGATCTAATTTCCATTATAAATGACGGGGATCTACTGCCATCACCGTAAAACAAAACTGGAGCATCAGAAAACATCTAGATAGGAGGTTGCAATCATTTGTGCAATAAAACAACGGAGCGAACCACCGTGTAATTAATACGATATTCGTTTCTATGCGGCCAACTTCCGGCATGAAACAGCTTTTAAGTCCCTTAACGTAAGTGGATGCCGACTCCAACCACCATCTGAACCCGATTCGGTAACGTTCTGAAGTGTCCCAACTGAAGAAATTAAGTTGCTTAGTGGAAGATTGGATTTGGATGGTAACAGATGGGGTGAGGCGAACGATCCCAGCGCAACGTGTATGCTAGGAAAGCACAAGCAGACCAAAGTCGACTAATAACAAAAACGACAAGAACTTGAACAAGAAGCTGGAACGTGACAAGGGCTCCGGGGGCGAGTAGTAAGGCAGTGCAGATTGAAAACGCTCTTTCCCATCGAGACACAAACGCCAAATAATGGCGTGGGACCCCAACCAGCCCACGCAACATCTGACCTGCGTCATGGGATTGGCCGCGGAGCTGGGCCCGGGCTCGGCCAATTATCCATCAAAGAAGGTGGACTGACTATAAAAGCCACGCGGCAGGAAAACAGGAAAGGAATTAGGGTGATGAGTTTCCAAGCCGAGAGAACACGGCTATCTCCTGCCCCCCCCCGCCACCCCCAGAGGGCCACCCACACCGACAACAGCCACCCACAGAAAAAATCAGAGAAAAACACCCCCCACGGCACGACCCCCTGTCGGACGAGAACGTGTGATGGAGAGAAAGACCAGGACGAGAACCCAAGGCTAAAGATAGACCCACACTAATTTTCTTAACCCAACCTACATGTACACATTGCCTACGGATGTACTTGTGCGGGTGGGCTAGGAGTGGCTCCATCGTTCCACAGGGGAGATCAATAAATAACATTACCGGGAGATTTAACTCTTGCGTTATAGCACGGAGCACTGGTGGGTGGGGTATATTTTGAGTGGGATGGTAATTTGTGTACAGATCGCCGCAGCTTGGGACCCATTGATAAGTAACGTCTGGGGAACGGGTCTGGTGTAGGGGACGAATGAGGGCCTGAGGATGTGCGTAGTCTAGTGCCAAAAGCAGGGTTTGAACTAGACGGTGGTGTGGCAGGGCGGGGGGGAGATACGAGCGGGAGGAGAGAGGGCCACGGGGGGGGCGTCTATCACCGGGGGGGGCAAAAGCAAAACAAGGCTGATCGTGCTTCGAAAAGAAGAACAACACAAGATCGCAAACGAAGGGCACCGCGGCGGGGGCACAAGGGAAAGGCCCAGATGACAAAATTTCGGTGTGGTGTGTGTCGTACAGAGAACGGATGAAACCCAACCCGGGCGCAGGCGAAAGGTTGCGCGCCAGAATGATCGTCGTGTGAAAAGGGCAACCACCGGATGGGGAGGGAGTGAACCACCGCTGAGCGAGGGTGCCGCGGCAGGCCACAGAAGACAAACCTCGCAGACGACCAAGTCACAAGCGGGACAAAGGCGTCGGTAAAAAAAGCTGAATACATGAAGTGGAAGGGGAGGGGATTGGGCCGATTGGAAAGAGAGCCAGGAAGCAACGAGTTGAGCAGCATTGGAAAAGGGACGGCGGCCCGGGGGGAAGCACGGGAGAGCCCAGCGGACAGGGGGGGACCAGAAACGGGGACCACTGCGGAGGGCGGGCCACGCTTGGCGTGGCTGGACAGAGGGGCCTAAGGGGGGGCCAGGCGTCCGGGCGCCTGTGTAAGGAGGGCTGGGGTGGATGGGAACGGGGAGCCTGGGGAGGGTGGGGAAATGTAGAACAGCGTGCACAAAAAAAGACCCGTCTCGGGCCGGAAAGCATGTTCTGGTGGAGATGGGTGGGGCAGGACGGAGTGCAATAGCCATTATATAGTCACCTTTAGTGTGACCACTGACAGCATTGGCAACCCCAGGGCGGCGTTCCTCGGGGGCAGCTCCCCAGGAAAAGGCAGCAGGAGACCGGAACTAAGAAGATAATAGAGCTTGGAATGAGGTGCAGGGGGCTCTGGTACACTGTATGAGTTGCAAATGAAGAATGAATGCAACAAATTCCACCAGGAAGGAGTGGTTAGACGGTGAGGAATCAGAAGCAGGAAACTAGGAAGTCCTCCAACGGCTGCGCGTCACAACAGAACTAGGGCCCTCCTAAGTGCGGACTTAGCCGGTTTATGAGCTTGATACCCGGAGGCAGGTATAAAGTGGCCCCCTGGATGGGCAGCAGTGGACTCTTCGCTTCATACCCGCAGTCGAACACGGGTAGGGGATAAACATGCAGCTTCAAGCCGATAGACAGGAGAGTGGAGACCCTGAAACAGAGGGGGAGGGAAGGAATCGTGGTCGAGGTCCCGGGTTCCAGCACGGGGTACTGGTGCGAGGGGCCGAGGGGGGGCGGGGGGGGGTATGATGACTGTGCGGCAGCTTGAGGACAGGCCGGGCCTGTGGAGGAACGAATAAAGTGACTGAGCTTAGCGGTATGGTGTCCCAGCGGACTTGTCAGTGAATATCTGGATGGAATAGGCAAGAGCAGAGCGGTAACTAAGCAGATGAGGGAGTAACGTATAAGGATGCGGCTTCTGGGGGGTCTGACGCGAAGAGGATCCGAACAACCGGGTCTGTATCCGCGGGTTTCGCCGAAGTTAAGTGAAGGAAAATCCTGTATAAAGTACGCGCGCGAGAGGCGCGAGGGCTGGCCGAACTGCCTCTGATGCATGACAGAGAGCAGGGAGCCAGGAATGGCAGCGAATGCAGTGACACAGCAGGGGCCGGATAACCGCAGATGAGGACCTAATCCTGGGCAACGATTTGTTGGCTATACAGGGAGGCGCTGGTGCATGAAAACAACTGGGTCCGGTCTAGCAGAGCACAGGATCCGCAAAAGACGCAAAAATAGGTGCCCGGGGTGTTGGTGGTGATTAATGGACAGTAGTGTGTATCGGGAGGTGGGAATGATGAACAGCGAGGGGTTAAGCCCCCACCCCACAGAAAATACAGGGTATAGATTTTAGCGTCCTAGTACACACAGTATCTCCAAAAGAAGATATTCCTCTTTGTTTGAAGACATCTCCATGCCCAAGCCTGCAGGCAGAGCCCATGCAAATCGATAATGTGATAGCGCATTAGTAAAAGGTAACTGATTGGAAAACCTTGGCACTAAGTGTTAACCCTTGGGCTCCCCCACATCGGTCCCAGAATAATAAAGTTGGAACATTCAGCTTGTAGACTACAAAGAAAGGACTCAATGTAATGGGCAAATGTTTCCTTTCTACTGTTTCCGTGTAATTAAAGCAAGTTGTCTGCTGTATGTAACCTGTGCCTGAGACATAACACTTTATCCAGCATGACTTGGGAGACGTGTTCCAAGGGTCCCTAATTTGCTAGGACGTTCCGCAGACAACGCGGGGGAAGTTAAAGCGTGGAGAATGTGATACAAAAATATCTGCACTATGCACATAGGGAAAACATTGCAAACTCTTAAACAACGAGGCCCCACAGAGGCGAGCCAAGGGGTATGATGTCTTCGGTGGGGCCGTCACTACAGTTCTTACACCAGTCAAATCTTTGATAGACCGAGGCGCGGGGAGCGTGGTTGCGCTGACTCGCTCCTCGATACGGCATAAAGCCCAAGAGACTCCTATTAGGGTACGACTGTGAGGAAGTAGACGGGGTACAAAGGGATATATATGTGGGAAAAGGGTCAACATTTAAGGAGCGGACCTATGAAGAAACTGCTGACACCAAGAGTCCCTAATGGAAATCCTACTTCGTCAGCCAGAAGAACTGGAGCAAGGATTGGGAAGATTCAGTAGAAACGCCGGCAACAAAAATATATACTGTTCCCAGCTAGAGACATTTCTTTCAATCATCCGCTGCCAAGGTTTAGGCAGGAAATGGAAGGATTCACAAATAAATTATAACCCGTACGATAAGTTTAATTGTAGTCAATGGGCAGCAAATATGAATTGATGTTACCTGTCCTATGTGTTACAATTTTACAACGGTTTGCAACAAATTTCGCAAACATATGTAGCTTGCTCAAAAGGTCATATGAACAGTAGTCAAAAAAAGTAAAACAGGAAGGGTATTTAATTGGTCCGTATTGAAATATAAGAACAATCAGAAAGAACTGTCCTGAATCTCGTAGACCACCAACAGACTTAGAGTGGTCCATGACGATCAATATTGATTGGCTTGATAGTTTCGGGGAATTCACTTTAGATCAACCTGGACTTACCGTAACGTTTAAGTTCATTTCAAGTGAATTTACTGCAAAACAGATTAAGATTCATTCATTCTGAATTTAGGGAAAGCCGGTCGGAACATGAAGGAAAATACAGCGAAATCTCTCAGTGTTGATATAACTGAATTCCATAGAATTATTCACAGATGGGAATAAATTAATAAGGGGAATGGACGGGGCTTGAACTATGCAGGCAGATAGACAAGTGAGGGCGTTACATTGGAGAAGTATCGTGCGTGGGGATAAGAAAAAAAATGATTAACCTTATACAGGATAAGATTAGATGGCCATACAAGAACTCTCTGGCATTGTTCCTATAGTCAGTACAGAGGGGACTCATGGAATCCTTTAGGTTGGGAAGGTTAGGGAAAGGTTTCGTTTACAGTGTAGAACGGTGATACTGTGGACGTTCTCCAGCAGATGTGTAATTGCAAGTTTCATTAACTTGCTTTAAGTGGGCTGGATAGCGGGTGGTTCTAAAATTGCAAAAAGTATTGAAAATACTGGTGTTGTTTGTTGATACATATAAGGGCTATTCAATAATTAAGTAGGGATGGTATGGGTAGGAGGACTAGAAAAGTTTCACTATGGATATGGAGGGTTTTGCTTTCTGATTCAAATGCGGTAAAATTTTTGTTAGCGAATTACAAAGGCAACGTAAGCACCCGTTTTAATGTCACGCTGTGCAGGAAAATGTGTTGTTAATGTGGTGAGTTCTCCTTTAATTAAGGTTCCCCTGAGCTAACACAAGTGTGCTTCATGCTGAGGGGTGGGTAGGTCAGGAGACTCATAACATCTCGTCTTGGACCAACCAGGTGTAATAGAACTGTTCCTTTCTTTATGGAGATGAAATATATCGATATTGCCTAATTCTTCTGATCCCTGAGCTTTAGCAAGAATCAGGTCACATTACAGAGTCCTTCGATTCTGTTAAAATGGAATTTTTTTCCCTTCGGGGGTGAAATTGTTTTTTTTTCTCAAAAGCTGGATTGCTTTCCAGTTAAGCAGCAGTCAATTTCCCACAATAGAGATTCCATGAACACCCCTGGAGAAGCCTAGGATAATGAAAGAGCGTATTACATGGAATGCATTAGAATGAATGGAGTGGGGTGGTAAAGCCAATTCGAGATGGCTAGGTCCCTGAATGATTTATAAAGCTCTTAGCAATTCACAGTGTGTTGCCACTTTAATAGCCGCTGGAAATCAGGTAACTTGAAACTAATTAAACATATTAACTGTAGAATGTGTTTATAACCTTTTTTTATTACCCCCTTCATGCAGAAATACATATTAAATGTAGGAAGGTGGTTTGGGCTATTCCTATGGCCGTAGTTCCTGTGTTATCTATTTGCCCTATTATGTGTTCATTTATTTTTTTAACCCTGTTGTGATGGAATTCTGTAAGTGTAATTAAGTGGTGCTATTTTTTCAATTTGACGGACAGGGGCCCAGGTCAGATTCTTGCATCTGTCACTTATGTTTGTAGCTATTCCACTCAGGTAAGTTTACCCTTGTTCAATCTTGGTTCCACGTGTCTGCAATGCAAATCAGCCTCTGGTTCACATTTATCTGTGGGTTGCTTTACCTCACCCTCTCTTTCAGCGGGGCTAATCAAGATGTGTGCTGCAAGAAACCTGTTCCCATTGGCCAAATCTCAAACTGTTAGGTCCTCTCCTGGTTAGTCTTAATGAAGTAGGATTGTTGTCTAACATATGAAGTTTTAATATCAAACAAATTTAATTTTGGAATTTAAAAATGTTCCCGACCCTCATTATTTACCTGTTACACCAGAGGTTCTGCTCATAATAACACCTAGCAGTCAATATATTTAATTGGGAGCTTCCTGCAGAATCAGCTATCCATGGGTGCTGAATTCCTAGTTAAAGCACATCTTACACACCCTATTTGTCATCACCATATTGTCTTTTACTAATCTAACAAGTTTTCCGTTTCCTTGTTCGTTTTATTTCCCTTCTTTTAGATAGTCAGATTTTATCACTTTTCCAGTCCTTTTACCTAATATAGTGGATTAGCCTCAGTACCATGGAGTGACTAATTAAAAAAAAATGGGGAGCTGAGTTAATTTGCATGAAGGTTTTCTTTTCATTCACCTTCCAAATAAGATGGCTTCATTACATTCAGATAGGGACATTATTGAGAAAGGTGTTGCACAAAGCTGTGCTAAGTATCAGGTTCACTCATTATCCCCCATCGCACTATTTTTTCTATACAGTTGTAACTATTAAAGAGGTAATTTAAGGCTATGTCCCTCGTATTTACACATTTTGGAATTCAGTTTTAAGAAGAACGGGAGGTAAAAGGACGTATCTTATCCCCCGTTCTTCAATAGACCAATTCAGGGCCCGGAAGAAGGTAAAAACTTACCTGCTCGCTTGCTTCCCTCCCGCCAGGGGATGCAAGCGAGGTGGTAAGTTCCTTACCTTCTCTCCTGGCTCCTGATTGGTCTATTTGAAGAACGGCGGATAAATAACAGCTCCTTTACCTCCACGTTCTTCAATTATAACTGAATTCCAAAAATGTGTAAATGATGAGGGGACATAGCCTTTTAAGTTTTCTTTTACATAGTCCCATATATCTGTTTTACCTAATTACCTTAATATGGTCCTATGTCACGTTTTCTCTTCCAGTAATAGCATGTTCCTTACCCTCCGGACGGTCGGAGTGTAAGTACTAGATGTATGGGCAACCTTAAGAAGGTTATTGTTTTTGTCCTTTAAATTTGTACAAAAAACCTTGACAAATAGAATCTAGTTTCCCCCCTTAATTGTGTGTGTAGCATGTATAAACCAACTGACGTACACAAGAGTCTGCTAGCTTCATCATTCTTGGGTGGTAAATAAAAAGCCACAATTACTGAGGTCGCAATCCGTAACACCGCAGTTTTGTAAAAGAAAAAACAATCAGGCCCTTTTAATATTCGGCTTACTAACCTGGCCAAGTGATACATCCGTCCTTGTAGTTTTACACACAAACGTGGCCAAACAAAACCTACCCTCTGACGCAGTACTAAAAGCAGCCCTGAAAACATAATGACCTTCCCAACCCCAAATTATGATCCAGGGTGGGCACATTTTTCTTTAATCTGCCACAAGCTGTAGACAAGAATTTTTAGAGAAGATGTTACAACAATGCCTCCCTCTAGTGCCACAGCAGTAGAATAAAACCTCGCTTGATAATTCAAGTACATTTTCCACATAACAATAAATTTCAGTTTCTGTTTTTTCCACATTGTTGGTGTTTATATTTTTAATACACAATCCAAACAAGCAAATAGTGCCAATATAGGTATTATGTTTATGGGGCATTTCTCAATAGAATGAAAATTAAAGGGCATCTATACCGTTAAAATAGGTTATAATTTAAATGACCATAACTGGAAACTATAATTATCTCTTTCCAACCACCACGTATCATATTTTTTGTTGATCGCCCCCTATTTCTTTAGATATCCAATCTAAAACTTCTTATTTCAGCTGTCATCAGTTCCTTGCTCTCATAAAAAACTATTCTTCTGTGAGTAGATTTATGTAGTGGAATGGTGCAGAGTTTTGACAGTTTGAATGCTGTATGCGTGTGCAGGCTTGACAGTTGGTTTGTGGGGAGAAAGTCGGTCGGATGGAAGTGGGTAGTGGTTAAAAAGAGGTAGCGGGGATACTGCTCCTACTAAACAAAAATGTGTGCCTGGATTGAAGGCATGCAGCAACACACGCAAATCAGAGTAAAGTGCTACTTACATGTATTTCATTTAATCAGATAAGATGAGGCAAAGTCCATTTTTCAGTTAGTGTCCTTCCCAAAATATGCATTTTATGAGTATAGTTTCATCGATTGCCGTATGGTAGTCTGCTTCACTGAGACAGTGTTATAGCTGTTTCAAACTTTCTTAGGTTTATTTCTTATAAGAGAAATTACTGTTTTTTGTGACTAGTGATGGTTTTCTGTCCAACCAAACTGTATACATTAACCATTCTGCCCATTCGTCTAAAAAGACAAGTACCCTTAAGGAAAGTTGAGAAAACAAATGAATTCCATTTTCTAATGCGGAATCAGTTAAGGCATTGACAACCACAAATGATAAATCCTCTTTATATTAGAATGGTCTGCAGGATAACAACCTCCAATTTGAAAGGAAATTTAAGTCTCTGATCCTTATTCAATGAGAGGGCAGATAAATGTATTGCCTGTGTTTTGTTGTTGTTTTGTTTTTGTTAGAAGCTGAGTATTACATCATGTATGACAAACATTAAATAAAGAGAATTGTAAACATAAACAAGAGGATCAATGTGCCTGATTTCCTGCATCCGTCCTCATATAGCACACCCACTGTTTAAACTCGCTCACATATGTCAGTAAAAAGCTGACAAAAAGCTTCTAGATATAATTGTGTTGTAAATAGGAATCACTTTGCCCCCCTCCCCGCACCCAAAACAATAATGCCCCCCCCTTTACCTTCTTCATCTACATGGTTTTCTGTGGGGAGGCTGTATCTCTCTCATATGGGCTCCAGACCCCCTGCAATTGCGAGGGTTGCTCCCCTGGTGGTTATGCCCCTGGGGCATGTGGCAAGTTGAAGGTTATAGCTAGAAGGGCACATGGTACAAAAGCTATTGTATATAAGCAAGAAATATGACTGGTACGAATCCAGTAAATTTAGGTAAATGTTATTAAGGCATTGTTTCATTTGACACTATTTTTTACAATACTGTTTCTTATTTAGGTTGCTTTCACGTCAGATGATGATGCGATAACGAAATTGGGGGTTTGGTTAGATACCTTCTACATTGAGAACATTTCATATACATGTAAAATCATCAAATAATGACATGCTGCATAGGGTTATAAATTGGAAATAAAAGGCCTTAAAAATTAGTTAGGCTTAATGTGCCGATACTTGAATTATTCATTTTATGCCTCTTTCTGTCTCCACTGGTGTGATGGCAATCCCCCAGTTAATTCAGTGAGCCAATGCTGATCCAATCAGAAGCTTTCTGCATTAATAAGCTATCACATCCAGATTTTCCTGCAAACATTTCCCGGTCATGGAGAATACAAAACAATATTGTGGTTTCAGGGCTTGTGTTCTATCTGGATATACCTAATCTTCCTCACTCTGCGGTATCTGTAAATTTTGTAATTCATTGTTTAGTGCAAACACAAATTCATGTGCCATTTCTTCATGCTGTGCGCCTGAATTTTCCATTTTTTGTCCCTCCCGGTCCATACATTTAATAACAGGCCAATACATTGACCAATCCAAGAGCATGAAAAATTCCTTTGTTACTGGTTTGAGTTCTAAGGGCTCGGCCCACTATCACGCATGGCAAGCGCATGCAGTGATTTGAAATGCGTGGTTGGAGCATATCTTTTGGTGCGGCAATCGGTGTATAATATATAATATATATAATGTTGTTGGAATGCATGCAACCCGCGCATATTTGCACATCTTTTGTTGCAATAACATATTGTATTGCATATTGGGAACACTCCAAAAGGCATTGACAATGTGAACCGGACCTGAAACCAAAAATTGTGATCCAAAGGCCCCTGGTGGAGGACCCACGCTTACCGTTGCGTGATTTCAATATTAAAATAAGACAGGGGATCGGCAGACTTTCAGGAACCCACCAGGAATTCCAGTTTCTAGGTGCTATAAATTACAGCAGATAAGTGAAGTTGCCAAGGAGGACAGGCCTCCCTGTGTGGGTCGATCGTAATGGAAACCACCCTATTCCGAGTATACCAACATGATCACTTACACGGGTTGTATTCCTGATGGGAGAACGAAGCGGAGAAACACAGAGAAGCTTTTCCGCAAGTCCCGAACAAATGCACCAACCCCGCCTGTAGGAGACTGGAAGAAATAGATAAGTTTACAGACCACTGAAAGGAAAAACAATCAACAGACGAAAGTGAAGATTCTTTATAAGGTCAGTAAATGGCTTTTAAATTAAATAATTTTTTTTGTTTTTACCATTTCATTACGCCCACAGAAAGCAATGCAGGGCAATGAAATTAAGGGAGGCTATGATTGTGGGTTACACTCGGTAGTTCTCATTGGGTAAAGATGGATTCCATACTTAAATGTTAGCACAAGAAGCCTCCTGCATAATGAGCTATCCAAAGATCAGGGAAACACACAGCCCGAGGGACACAGCGTTTAACAGTCTGCTGCCACTTAATGGCTCCAATAGACGTTGCTTCCAAAATCGTTATAGGTTACACCTTTACCGTTGGTGCTTGATGAAGTGGCATAATGAGAATCAATTGGGCCCCAGCAAAAACTATGATGGCCATACTCTACGGCTTCATTCACAGTGGTTTTCTGGAGGAGAAGGCTACATATGTCATAGGAATACAATAAGGATGGGGCCCCCTTGGCTCCTGGGCACCCCTTTACGGTTGCTCCCCCTGCTGTCCTGGTTAGTTCGGCCACGGTGCGATAACATTATCTTAGCTGTCAATATGATTTTTTTTATGCAAACCTGACGGTAAAATAAGACCCAGTGGTTTGGTCCACTCCTGCTCTCGCCCACCTCCATACCCAATCTACTATAAAAACAGAACCATCCGTCATACTCCTATTTCATCTCCATCCTGTCAATACACCAAAATACTATAATACACCAAATACTATAAGCAGGCTTGTGAGTGAATAGGGGCGAAAAATAAAACCTGCCACTCCTGTAATTTCCTGTTCAAGTACATGGCACAGGCTGATTCCTGTCAGTAGAGGGGTAACCGTGGGCAATATTCGATTGATGACTATACAGGATTGTGACAGATAATAAAGGGTCCATAGTGGTGGGTCGGTGAGTATATGGAAGTGACGATAATAAAGGGTCATAGTGGTTGGTCGGTGGTATATAGGATGTGACAGATAATAAAGGCGTCCACAGTGGTGGTCGGCAGTATATAGGATGTGACCGATCATAAAGGTCCTAGTGGTGGTCGGTGAGTTAGGGAAAGGGGGGGCCGGGCGCCGCGATGGAAAATCTCAATTAGCATATCACAAAGTCACGCAGCAACAACAAACACACCAGAGAAAGTGTTGCTTACATGGATTCATATTAATTGAAATGAGGCAAAGTAATTTTTTCAGTGTACAATCCTTTTTAGTAAAGGGATATCTGTGATTGAAATTTACCGTGTTGTATTGGATTCGGTGCAATAACACAGATATGATATGGAGCACAGACACATAAAAAAATAATGCACAGCAATAATTGCAAAAATTCTGCTTGTGTTGTATGCATAAGTGGGACCTTGTTCTGCCTGATTTTAATGTTCAGATGATATGGTATACAAATTACTTGTAGTTTCCTTGAATGGCCTGTTCATAGATTATTACTATTTGTATTCAGGGCTGGTATAGGATGGGCGGGGCCATAGGTAAAATGAACTCGGGGAGTAGCTACAACTTCTGCGGGTTCCCCGCTCTTTCGAGCAGTTTGCACAGGTTGCAGGTCCTAAGATATTATATGCAAATGTATAACAGAAAATTGGGGGTCACACAGGGCACGTTGAATGAACAGAGGAGTTTCCGTAGTGGCTGTGTATAGCTCCATTAAGGCTAGTGGCATTAGTGTAGATAATTAAGAAGGAAAATGATCTCTCCGAAGTAAAATGTTGTTCCTTCCTGAATAATCACATCTATAAACCTAGAGTGACTTTCTTCGCTCTTTATTGTCAATTTCCAAGTACTTCTAGGCAAAACATGTATTATTGCCTTAAGATCAAGGTGAACAGGATTGTTCTTTGCTGGATGTTCTAATATCTGTTCAAATTGCTGAATATTTAATAGGACATAGAGGACTCATCACCCCTGAGAGAGGGATAGGAGCCACAGAAGTCACAGAACAACATAATGGAGGGAGAGACAACCTATACATACAATAAAATGTACATTTCTGTGTCCAAAAGAGATGTAGGATTGTGAATACAGACCATGTCTTTAACCGGCTGCCCTTCAGGTGTTTGAAAACTACACCTCCAGCATTCTCAGGCTGTAATTCCCTGTATGAGAAAAAAAACCATAACCAATCATATACCATATATCATAAAACGATCTGTTATTACTAGAACATAGCCAAAAAGTCAATTATAGCAACCAAGACTATTAGCGTGTGGTACCCATACATAAAGGTTAGTAGCTATGTAGTAGCTATATGGTACCCATACATAAAGATTAGTAGTTATGTGGCACCCATACATTACAGGTTTGTAGCTATGTGGCACCCATACATTAAGGTTAGTAGCTATGTGGCACCCATACATTAAGGTTAGTAGCTATGTGGCACCCATACATACAGGTTTGTAATGGGTGCCACATAGCTACTAACCTTAATGTATGGGTGCCACATAGCTACAAACCTGTAATGTATGGGTGCCACATAGATTACTAACCTAATTGTAGGGTTGCCCCATGCTAACAAACCTGTAATGTATGGGTGCCACATAACTACTAATCTTTATGTATGGGTACCATATAGCTACTACATAGCTACTAACCTTTATGTATGGGTACCACACGGCTAATAGTCTTGGTTGCTATAATTGACTTTTTGGCTATGTTCTAGTAATAACAGATCGTTTTATGATATATGGTATATGATTTGGTTATGGTTTTTTTTCTCATTACAGGGAATTACAGCCTGAGAATGCTGGGAGGTGTAGTTTTCAAACACCTGAAGGGCAGCCGGTTAAAGATCAGTGGTCTGTATTCACAATCCTACATCTCTTTTGGACACAGAAATGTACATTTTATTGTATGTATGAGGTTGTCTCTCCCTCCATTATGTTGTTCTGTGACTTCTGTGGCTCCTATCCCTCTCTCAGGGGTGATGAAGTCCTCTATGTCCTATTAAATATTCAGCAATTTGAACAGATCATTAGAACATCCAGCAAAGAACAATCCTGTTCACCTTGATCTTAAGGCAATAATACATGTTTTGCCTAGAAGTACTTGGAAATTGACAATAAAGAGCGAAGGAAAGTCACTCTAGGTTTATAGATGTCATTATTCAGGAAGGAACAAGCATTTTACTTCTGAGAGATCATTTTCCTTCTTAATTATCTACACTAATGCCACTAGCCTTAATGGAGCTATACACAGCCACTACGGCAAACTCCTCTGTTCATTCAACGTGCCCTGTGTGACCCCCAATTTTCTGTTATACATTTGCATATAATATCGTTAGGGACCTGCAACCTGTGCAAACTGCTCGGAAAGAGCGGGGGAACCCGCAGAAGTTGTAGCTACTCCCCTGAGTTCATTTTACCTATGGCCCCGCCCATCCTATACCAGCCCTGAATACAAATAAAGTAATAATCTATGAACAGGCCATTCAAGGAGAACTACAAGTAAATTTGTATACCATATCATCTGAACATTAAAATCAGGCAGAACAAGGTCCCACTTATGCATTACAACACAAGCAGAACTTTTGCAATTATTGCTGTGCATTATTTTTTGTTATGTGTGCTGTGCTCCATTACATATCTGTGTTATTGCACCGAATCCAATACACACGGTAAATTTCAATCACAAGACATCCCTTTACTAAAAAGGAATTGTACACTGAAAAAATTACTTTGCCTCATTTCAATTAATAAATGAATCCATGTAAGCAACACTTTCTCTGGTGTGTTTGTGTTGCTGCGTGACTTTGTGATATGCTAATTGAGATTTTCCAGGGTACATAATTGCCACAGATTCTTATACAAGTCATTCTGGATTGGGAAAGCCAGTCGGATGACTAGCGAAACGTCTTCAAGAACTAAACTTAAAGTCCAGTTTCTCTAACTGAATACAACAGATATACATAACAGAATAGTTTATGATACTAAGTCACTTGATTGGCAGCTGAAATGTAAGATGTTTCAGAATGGAAATAGGGGATAGATCAACAAAAAAAAGGTAAAAGGATAGTTGGGAGGAATTATAGTTTCCAGTAATGGGCAATTTAAAAAAAAAATCCCAGTGTACACACCCTTTAAAGTAGAGGGAGACTATATGTTCAGACCCGAGATTGGGCACACAGCCGACTGAATTACCTTTGCATTAAATCTCCCAGTACACATATGATCATAATTCCATGTGTATGAGCTTCTTTTGTGAGTTTAGAATGCTGGAAAATAAGTCACATCACTCACAAATTGTTATTGACTGGTTGGATTGAGCGTATACTCAATACAAAATACATCTAGTTATATTCAGGATACTACACACCTCTTAAATAAACTGGCGGCCATTGATCATATATCTGATGGAACCATTCTAGCCACAATGGATGTAGAAGTTCTCCAACATTCCCCGTGATGATGGTATTTCAGCTTGTCTGGGATATCTACAGAAACTGGACATACCTGCACTACCAATTGCCAAATGAATGCACTTTGTACTCACCCATAATTACTCCACGATTTATACCTTCAACAAATGGGTGTGGCAATGGGAACACAATTATACACAATATGCAATTTTTTTAAAGGGCATGTCCACCCCTTTTTGCCACTTTATATATAATGTAGTTATTGGACCCCAGCCCCAACTGCCATAATAGATTTTTTAGAAAGTGCCCCGATTTTTACTTACCTTACCTCTCTCCTCCGCCGCACTCTCCCGGCCCTCTGCTTGCACAGAACTGCAAGCAGGGGGCGGGACCGGCAGCCGCGTCTCTGATTGACTGAGAGGCAGCCAATCAGGGATGCGGCTACCGGCTGCTCAGAACGCCAGGGGAGAGTGGTAAGGTAAGTAACCATCGGGGGACTCTCTCTAAATTCTATTATAGCGGTTGGGGCTGGGGGACTACCTACATTATGACCAAGGGGTTTAGAGCTAGGGGGAGGGACAGAAAAACGGGAGGGAGAGGGAGGGGGGGTGGACTCTCCTGCGCATGCCTCAAACCTTGTCGAGGTTGAGGCAGACGCAGGAGCAGGACAGATCCTACACTGCAGTTTCCAGGACTTTGGAGGGGCATAGCAGGAGAACCATTTGGAGCAGAAATGTAAGGTAAGGATTTTATTAAACTACAGAGTGGGGCCAGTATGGGGTTAAATTTTAGTTTTGGGGGTGGACATGCCCTTTAATGGCTAACTTGAAGAAAACTTTCTTTCAACATGTCCCATCAGACCCATTGCCTACTTTCGCTATATAGATGCCATGCTGATCATCTGGACTAAAGAGGACCTATTACTGTGATTAGATATGATTTCCACCCACCATTAAACTCAAAATGAACCATTCACCAACCGAAATAAGCTTTCTGGACACCGTAATACAGATTAAAGGGCATATCCACCCATTAGTAATATTTTTCTGTAGTCTAGGGCTCCCCGAGCCCCAACTGCCATAGGAGTATTTGCAGAAACTCTCCCGATCATTACTTACCTTACCTCTTTCCTCCTGAGTACTGTCACGGCCCTCTGCTTGCATGAAACTGCAAGCAGGGGGCCGTACCAGCAGCCGCGTCCGTGATTGGCTAAGAGGCAACCAATCATGGATGCGGCTTCCGGCTATCCAGAATGACCGGGGAAAGAGGTAAGGTAAGTACAATTCGGGGGAGTTTCTGCAAATATAACTATGGCGGTTGAGGCTGGGGAAGGGAGCCTTACAGTACACCAAAGGGGATTTATGCTATGGGGAGGGAAAGCAAAATGGGAGGGAGAGAGCACATGGCAAAATTCTCCCGGAGGAGAGACAGCAATCGGCGTTACCATTAACAAGCTGCTACAATACCAACAGGAGAACTGTGCCCCACTGGTTGTTACATACCACCCCCAAATGAAAATACTCCAAATGAAAATACTCTTACAAAAGGACGACAGACTCCAAGAGATATTACCAAACCCCCCTCTCTTAGCTTATAGACAACCACCCAATTTAAAACAACTGCTTGTAAAAAGTTCCCTAACAGGCCCCACACAAAATGGAACGTCTCCCTGTTTGCAGAAAAAGTGTGAAACCTGCAAGTACATACACACCATTGATACGATACCAATACCAGGTTCCCAACATTGGTTTGAAATAAAGGGATCTTTCTCCTGCAAATCATCAAATGGGGTGTACCTGATTTTATGTTCTAGGTGCCCCTCAGGACTATATGTAGGAAAAACTGGACAGACCCTGAGGCAAAGGCACAATCATCAACAATAAACGAGATGTCCCTGTGGGTGCCCATTTCTCTAGCCAAGGACACAGCCTGAAAGACCTACATGCCACCGTGCTCATAGGAAATTTTAGAACCCAAAAGGAGAGGTTAGAAATGTTAATTTGTGGAATTCTGGACTCAACAAAGATCTAAACTTTATGTGTCACTATGTTTCTAATCTAAATGTCATGTAGAACTAATCAGACCAAATTCCTCAAAACCACCCATAAATATCTAATTTATACCAGACCCTCCATGGACACTAGAGGTGAAGGGTGTCTGACCGTTTGTCTAACCTTTGCTAATTATTTTATTACCTACTGTGATCATTGAATGTGTATTCACTGTTTTATTTACGACAGCCATTGCCAGGCATGGGGGCAAAAGATAACATCTGTGTAATGTCAGTAAGTCCTTGTTCTTATATGTATAAAACAGTATGCTTTACAATATTCAGTATTGTATTTTGCCTGAGGAAGAACCTAAAGGCTCGTACACACGTGCACGATGTGTACAAACGAAGGTTTTGGACGATAATCGTCCCGTATGTAGGCGCTTTATCACCCGAAACGGTCGTTCGTTCGGGGATCGTTGAATGACTGACTTGGTGGATCTCTGAACAAACGACCGTTTCGGACGATAAAGTGCCTACACATGGGCCAATGATCACCCGAAACATTTGTTCGTACACATCGTGTGTCGCGGGTCGGGACAAGCAATCGCACGTGTGTACAAGACTTAAGTGTTTTGAAAGCTTGCATTTTCAATCATTTTAGTTAGCCAATAAAAGGTCTTGGACATTTCCATCGATTGGCCGAAAAGTTTACATTTTCCCGTTCTTATCACACGACATTAGATCGTAAAATCGATCGTAATTACGATCGGGGAAAGTCGGTTTTTAAGTCGATTGGTAAAATGATTGTAGTGTTTTCTAAAGTTCCGATTAAATGTGAATGTAATGTAACCTCACAATGGACGACATTCCACATTAATCACAAAACAAATTGAATGTCGAACAATATTTATTGTACATCTACATACAATTAACATTGTACATCTGTCTATTAAAGTATCGGTCGGTTTAAGATCGTAATTACGATCGTAATAGTGTATGGCCACCTTTATTTTATATCCAAGATGTCTTCACTATGGTAAACTCCAAACAGCCATAGCAAAATGGGAGGTGAGACAAAGATTAATGTTTTTCTGTCTTCTAATTCAATGTTGTTTAGGGGGGTTTAGTTGCACATTAATTTGCTCCTTGTATGGATGCATTATAGATTTTGGGAGATATCATTTTGTTAAAAATTGTCTTTTTACTTGATGTCAGTAGAAAATGCTTTCACCAAGCCCAAAATCTATGTTCGTTCCTGCCTATTATATAAAAATTCCTAGGGAATGTTTTAAGTCCAAATTTAAGGCTACAGAAAGACAGGATTGCTAAATTTTACAATCTGATCTTTGCTAAAAATCATTTTGCAGGAATGAATTTAAATGTCCATAATATTATTAAATCAGAGTTGAATTATCATTTTCAATAAATGCCCTTCCTGAAAAAGGGACATTTTATTTCTATTCAAATATTTTCGATAAATAAGCTAACAAGGTATGTCAGAGACAATGATAAAGGCTTTGCCAATTTCATAGCCTATATACATATTTATGCCCCTGAAACGAAATCCTTGCTTCCAGGCTAGCTTTGGGATAGATAAATGATGAAGAATTAGCATGCTTTCTGCATATGAAGAATACGTAGCATGATCGTGCAACTTGTCCCTTTGTTCCCACCATTTTCTCTTTATCAAGTTACAATGCACTTAGTAAATAAGATTTTTTTTTAATAGTTTCATTGCACTTAGCATAGAAGATGGGAGGGCCTTCATTGTAAACAGCCTGTATCATCAGATTTTTTAAAAAAAATATTGTTGTTGCTTTCTAATTATAGATATAGCCTATTATTATTAACTGAAAAGAAAAATACATCCTGTCCATAAAAGCTGTGTTTACCTTCAGTTTGTTCTACTGCAAATAGAACATTAAAGGGCATGTCTACCCTTAAAGCAAAAAACTGGTCACATATCTGTTACCTGCCCCCAACCCCAACTGATATATTCAGGACATAATTAGATGCAGATATTTACCGTAAGGATAATTATTGCCTCCATTCTGGCCTCCCTTAATACAGTAAATCAAGGCTTTGACTGCTGGCATAAAAATCAATAAATGATTGCTGATTCCCCTGACTCCTCTGCACATGCTCAAGCTTTATAAAAAGCTCTTTGAGCAGAGGGAGGAGGAAGATACCCTTTCCAGAATAACTTATGTTTAAATATCTAATTACAAACACATGTGAGAAAGTAAAAGAGTTGGGGTTGTGGGCAAACAACTAACAAGTTTTTCGTTTTAAGGGTGGGCGTGCCCTTAAATTATAAATACATAGCTTAAAGTGTTCATGGAAAATTACCTGCAATACTATATATCAGTAATCTTAATGTTCATAACGGCTGAAGTCATCTTTCTCCCTGAGATGAGGTAGTATTTGCATTAATAAACACGATGACTTTCCTCTAATGACAACAAACAAGCTTTTGCAAAAATATGATATTTTTATTTGTATAAATGCAAGCTTGCAGAACTGTTAAATTAGGCCACACCTGCAAAGCCACATAAGGCCCCTCGGCTGTACCTGTCTGCATACCAGGGGCATTACTACAGGGGCCCGGGCCCCCAGCAAGATAAAAGGTGGGCCCCTGACACACCCTCCCAGGCAGAAGATCCGCAATCAGCTGTTTTTAAACAGTCGATCGTGTGTACGAAGTAAATATATGCGCAATCAGCTGTTTCAAAGTCCAGAACCAGAACCAGTAGTTACGCCCCTGCTGCATACCTCCGATGTGACCGGAAAGTATGGGGCAGGGCCTATTAAAACTTCACCCCTGAGTTGCCCAGCCATGTTCTGGAATGGCTGACTTGACCTGTATGTGGAAAAGGTATTTTATTTCCTCTATTTCCTAATTTTTAAAAAAAAAAAATAAGACCTCACAGTGAGTCTCACAAGCAATGCTGCCTTTCTGATGATAAATAATATTCATTGATTGACTTAGGCTGGTTAATGGGTTTATTTTTAGTAAGCTTATTTATTAAAAACACAATGAGTTGGTCAACTGATTCATTAAAATTGCTGAATTGATCTTAAAAGTGATCCTACGCTTAGATGCGGCAGATAAAAATAAATATACAATTAACCAGGGACATTAAGTAAATTTTTCAGGTGTGGCCCCCACTCCTGAATTAGATGTATCGTATATACATTCTATTGACTTCTTGATGGTAAGATTTCTTTGTTTGTGAGTTATTTGGGGCAAGGTGAATGTTAATTGCTTAAAGGGTATCTTTACTCTAATAAATCCAATTTTCAAAAATTGTACCTGTATTCTGAGAAATCATCATTTGAAATGACTGCATTTATAGGGATGCAGAAATTATATGTCCCATCCCTGACCTCTTACTGGGATCTTTAGCTGCCTGCCAGCACACTTTCTGCAACATTTTAAAGATTCAGCAGAGAAAGTAGTGTCCATGGTGAGGCTGTGAAGAGCTTATTAGTGTTGCAGACACTTGGCAAAGCAAGCACAGGTAAATATGTCAGTACCACCATTTTACTTCAAATTGAAGTTTCAGAAAATGTAAAGTTCTTTCAGTGAGTATAGTGACCCTTTAGGTACCCAGTACCGCAGGGCCCACTTGCCGTGGCAGATCTGTTAAACAACTAAACTGGTATTTTTACTACCATATGTTTCTATTATTCACAGGGAGGTGAGAACGTTTATTCCCACTTCGCTGTGAAAAATAGAACACCCGGGGGACACTGGAACTCACCTTACCGCCCCTCCACTCGCAGTTCCTTCTGCGCTGACAGCCTATCTTTTGTAGTGGCGCACATGCACCAAAGATAGGTGCTTGGTCTGGCAGCGCGGCTGTCATTGCAGAAGGAACTGCGAGTGGAGTGGTGGTAAGGTAAGTTCCAGTGTCCCCTGAGTGTTCTATTATTCACAGAGAGGTGGCGATAAGCGTTCTCACCTCCCTGTGAATAATGGAAACATATGGAAAGTAGTAAAAATACCAGTTTAGTGTTCCTTTAAGTTGACAAACGAAGTATTATTTCATTGCCTGAAATGTCCATGGTAGATAACAATTAAGCAAAACTGGAGTTTTGGGGGGTCCTGAGTAACATTTTTTTAGGGGTGGACATTCCCTTTAATAAGGTTTCCCCACTTTGTCACTTTTTAAAGATTTTTTTTTTGATTGATATTGAATGTCAAATCGATTTACCAACTGCAAGCATCTGAAAGGATTTTGAGACCTCAGGAAAGGTTCCCGTTGAACTAACAAGCAAGTGATAAACAATCCTTACAGAATCGTGCAATGTTGTGTGTTTTTGCTCATATTTCCAGTGTATTACTGTGTGTTTTGCTTTTGCCATGTGTTATCACATACTATATGCTTTTACAACGCTCAAAAAACGGCATAGTGTGAATGAGCCCTAAGGCTGTGTACATGTGTACACCCAGGTCAATAAGTCAACGCATGTGACCGATGTATCGATCTGATCAGGCTAAAGATGGGTACATACCATATACAATTCTTCCTCCAGGCCGACCGTTCGAGGTCTCCGAATGGTCGGCCAGGAGGAAGGACTGTCGGTCATGGAAAAAGCAGCTGCATCCAACTTTTAGCCGCGACCGATCGTGCGGTCCATAGAGGGCCACTCGATCGGACGTGGTTTTCCGACCCGTCCGATCTCGCTTTCATCCGATTCGGAGGAAGGAATGGCCCAACCACTCAAAACACTGAGATGTTGGTCGGTTGGGCCAGATTATTGTATGGTGTGTACCCAGCATAAGAATGGATCTGATGGGTTATAACCTTTCACACCATCCATGCAAAATATCGGTGCTACCGGTTGAATTCCCGTTACCGGTTGGGTCTACGCTCTGTCTAAAGGGAGTATTGGACCATGTTTGCCAGAGGTGAGGGAAGGAGGTGTGAACTCCATCGAAGGGGTTAATAAGTGAAACCTGCCAGCAGGGAATGGGTTAACCCACACAGAACTATAAGATTTTAGAATTCTTTTTTACTGTGGACATGTCGGGCGGAGAAAGTGATAGTGGAATGGGGAATGAAAGAAATAAAGAGGTGAGGAGGGGGGGTCTGATGAGGAGGGAGGGGCGAGGACGGAGGGAGACAGGAGCTGAAAGGCGAAGATCGTCTGTTGTGAGAAAGGGGGAGACCCGCACTGTGTGTCTGACAAGGGGATCCGCTCATTAAACCTTCCCGGGAGAAGAGAGGGGAGATACGGACCCGGCGGCTGGGCTCGCACTGCGGTGTATCCTTTGGCATTTATGGGGGAGGATGAGTCCAATATTTGAAGTGAGGGGTGGCGGTGGGGGTGCGGAGCTTGCCAGACTCCCTGACACAGGTAGAGGAGCTATTGCGCTCCCCCCTGCTATGCAGAGATTTAGTTTAGCCGTCGGTAGGTGTCCTGGGGCGGGTTAGTGAGAGACCAGAAGAATTCCCTCAGTGGGATAGAAAGTCTCTGTGGCATTGGGGGTCCCATGTGTCGTGAGGGTTTGAGGTGGAATATTGTGTCTGTGTTCTACTTATGGGGTGTGTGTGTCTGTGTTGGATATGGGTGCTGGGTTGTTGGATATGGGGGGGCTGTTGGATATTGGGGGTCGGTTGTTGGATATGGTGGGATGTTTGTGAGTTGGATATGGGGGGTCGGTGTTGGATATGGGGGGGTTGTTGGATATGGAGGTGATTGTGTGAGTTGGATATGGGGGTTGTTGGATATGGGGGGTGTTCGTAGTTGGATATGGGGGGTCGGTGTTTGGATATGGGGATGTGTGTGAGTTGGATATGGGGGTTGTTGGATATGGGGGGGTTGTTTGTGAGTTGGATATGGGGGGGTCGGTTGTTGGATTGGAGGATGTGTGTGAGTTGGATATGGGGGTCGGTGTTGGATATGGGGGGGTTGTTGGATATGGGGGGATGTGTGTGAGTGGATTGGGGGGTCGGTTGTTGGATATGGGGGATGTTTGTGAGTTGGATTGGGGGATGTTGAGTTGGAATGGGGGGTCATTTGTTGGATTGGGGGGGTTGTTGGATATGGGGGGATGTGTGTGAGTTGGATATGGGGGGTTGTTGGTATGGGGGGTGTTCGTGAGTTGGATATGGGGGTCGGTTGTTTTGGATATGGAGGGTTTGTGGATTGGGGGATGTTTGTGAGTTCAATATGGGGGTGGGTTTGGATATGGGGGGATGTTTGTGAGTTGAAATGTGGGATGTTTGTGAGTTGGATATGGGGGGGTGTTGGATATGGGGGATGTTTGTGAGTTGGATTGGGGGGGTTGTTGGATATGGGGGGTCGGTTGTTGGATAGGGGGGGTGGGTTGTTGGATATGGGGGGATGTTTGTAAGTTGGATATGGGGGGTGGGTTGTTGGATGGGGGGGTGGGTGTTTGATATGGGGGGGATGTTTGTGATTTGGATATGGGGGGTTGTTGGATATGGGGGATGTTTGTGAGTTGGATATGGGGTAGTTGTTGGATGGGGGTGGTTGTTGGTTGGGGGTGGGTTTTGATTGGGGGATGTTTGTGGTTGGTTGGTGGGTTGTTGGTTGGGGGGTGTTTGGTGGTTGGTTGGGGTGGGGTGTTTTGGGGTTTTGGGTGGGGTTGGGTGAGTTGTGGTCCTCTCTTGTGTGGGTGGTGTAGTCTGCACTGGGCTCACTTTTTTTTGGGCTTTGGGTTTAGGCATTTCTATCAATGCTGGTCCCCAGGGACACTGTTGAATTGAAAATGCCATAACTGTAACTTGCTGATAGAAGGAGGCAAAGGGGTAGGTGAGTGGGAAGTAGGAAGGATGGTGCCCCTGGTTTCTCTGTAGTGGAAAAAGGTGTATTAGGGGATTTGATTCCCCTGTTCGCTGTTAATTGGAAGTGTGAGGTAGGTATCCTTGTGTCTCTGGATTAGGAGTAATTGAGAGGTCCCTTGTATATCTTTATTAGTATTAAGGTATAGGAGAAAGTGGTTAGTGCCTTGTGTCTATTATGAAAAAGTGGGAGGTAGGTGTCCTAGTGTGTCTGTATTAATTACAAGAGTGCACTTGTGTCTGTATGTTATGATTAGGCAAGAGATAGGTGCTCTTATACAGTATGTGTGGAGTTGTGGTAAGTGAGCGATTACCTATGTCATGTCTTTGTATGAGGGTTAATTGACCAGAAGATTCCCCAGTGTCTCTAGTGGGTAAAATAGAGCAGGGAACTGTGCTTGCTGTCTCCGTATGAGAAGTGAGATGTAGGTGTCTTTGTGGTAGAAGTAAGTAAACGTTTTAAGGAATAGGTAGGTGATGGGTGTCTCAGTATTCTAGGAAAACTAGAGGTAGGTGTTCTGGTGTCTCTAGATTAGGAGAGACCACCTAACTCTACCCATTTCCCTAGGTGCCCTTGTGTCTCTGTATTTGGAGAAAGTGAAGGGTACATGTCCCTTTGTCTCTGAATTAGCAAGTTGACTTTTTTGTTTTGTACCCTGATGTGAGGAGTAGGTGAGAGGTAGGTGTTTTGATGTCTGTTTGTTGGCACAAAGTGAAAGGTATGTGCCCTGGTATCTGTTTAGTACTATGTTGGAGATAGGTAGAAGTGAAAGGGAAGTGTCCTGTTGAATGTATTAGGAGGCTGTAAGAGACCAATATCCCACTATCTACAAATGAGGGTGTGTTCTGGTGTCTGTGTATTTTGAGGAGGTGAGATATAAGTGTCCTGTGGCAAAGGTGCTATAAACAAGTGCTGGGTTAGGCTCCCACTGCATTGCACCAGCACATCACGAAAAATCACGATTCATTGCGTGTAGTGGGACTTACACCCCTTGTATAATTTTCATGCAAAGGTGCAGATGAATGACCTCTTTGAATGGCAATCTTATGTGTGTCAGGCTTGAAACAGTAGGATGCTCAGCCACTGCCAAGCAACCTGTCTGTAGAGGCATCGCTAGATAATTAATTTGGTAACGACTGTCTCTAAAGACCGAGGCATCGCTAGATAATTAATTTGGTAACGACTGTCTCTAAAGACCATTCTCTTATGTGTGTACCTAGCTTTAAGCCCACAATACACAGGCGTTCTTTTCACGTTTCTCAGCAGATTCTGTTGGATTTTATTGGTAAAATGTGAAGGCACACGTATACACTTGACCGACCCCTGTAGAGGGATTGGTCAGTTGGTTGAGCATACACCTTAAGATTGTATTGACTTCCTCTGCTTGATACAGACTGCCAATATCTGGGAAATCTTGTTGGAACAGACACCTTTAGGTATGGACATCTTTAGGTGTCATTGTATGTGTTTAGGTGAGAATGTAATGGACGGTATCCTTATATGCTGAAGAGTCATTTAATTGTATGTCAGAGTAAAGAGGATCTATTAGTGGCCCCAGCTGATGTCTGATCAGCTAAAGAATGTGGCCATAAAAATTTGGAGGGGTATAAAATAGAAATAATATTGTTGTTCTGACATTTTTATGTGTAGGAAATGTGTACCGGTGCCTGTGTACAAGGAAGGTGAGCATACATATGAGGTAGATCAGGACTCTACCCAGCAGACCAAAAGAATGCAGCGTGCTGCAGATTCCTCTCACATTCCCTGCCTGCTGCTCTTTTTCAGTGTAATGATATTAACACCTTTAAGTGTTGATTCGCACATATGTTGCTGCTTCTGCCAGCGTATTTGTGTATATTTTAAATTGGGAAAAAAGCAAGGGAATGTTTTGTTTATTTTTGTTAATAATCTAGCTAGTCACCTGCTCCATAGTGCGTGTAGTGTATACCTATCAGATACCCTGAGCAGTTTAATTTCTAGTTGTTTTTATGAGGGCCAAAAGCCTGTAGCTGAGTGTTCACATGGCAACAATATCTGCTTACTCTGATTGAGTCTCCCTGTTAACTTCTTAGAGTCTTATTAGTGAACTCTTATACTGAGGGTTTAATTTGTCTCTCCTGTATTACTATTACCATTTGTGCTCATTGCAATTATCTCTGTTGAAGTGGTTAGCTGGCTGTGTACTGACCAACCTGATTTAGATAAGTCAGTCTGCGGTAATAGTTTGCTTGGTTGGTTGTGGTGCAAGGGTAATATGTAAGTTGAAGGACAGCAAACGTTAAAATCAGGATTTAAAGGAGAGCTAAAGCTAAGATGTAAACAAGGCTGAATCTGCTCTATAATTCCTAACTACCAAATAGCTACAACTCTTAAAGGGCATGTCCACCCCCAAAACTATAATCCCCCCAACTACTGGCCCCATCATGTAGTGTAGTTTAATCCTTACCTTACATCCCAGCTCCATAAGGTTCTCCTGTAGTCCCCCCCCAAAGTCCCAAAAACTGCCCACCAGGAGGCTAGCAGAGTCCATATAGGACTCTGCCTCCTACCTGGCCTCCGGGAGAAGTTTGGCATGCGTACTGCAGCCCTTCTCCCCCTCCCTCTCCCTCCCTCTAAGGATTCCCTCCCCCTAGCATAAATCCCTTTAGCTATAGGATTCCCCCTGTCCCCCCAGCCCCAACCGCTATATTTATATGCTTAGAAAGCTCCCCAAACATTACTTACCTTCCCTGTTTCCCCCGCCGAAATGAACACCCGGCAGCCACGTCCGTGATTGGCTGCCGCTCAGCCAATCACAGACGCGACTGCCGGTCCCGCCCCTCTTTTTGCATTTTCTCGCAAGCAGAGGGCCGGCAGTACGGCAGAGGAAAGAGGGGAGGTAAGTAGAGTTTGGGGAGCTTTCTAAAAATATAAATATAGCGGTTGGGGCTGGGGGGACAGGGGCAAGCATATAACAAAATTTTGTTTTTAGGGTGGACATACCCTTTAAGGTGTCCATACACTACTTAGATATGAGATAGATTAGATATTTGTCTATAAACAAACGTTTAATCTAGTGTATGGCCAGCATTAGTAATAAAATGACTGAATTGTGAATTGTCTGTAATAAAGCTGGGTACAGCTTTATTATCGGGGCTTTATTGTTACTGTGTGTACCTTCCTTTCCTGAACGATGGAAACACACAGGACTGTGTCTATGCAGATCATTGAAAGATGACAGACAGGATCTTGCAGATCCTGTCTGTCATCTTTCACTGATCTGTGTGTACCTAACTTAACTTTGCAGGTTTAGGCATTTCCTGATTTCTAATTTCCTGATAACACTTGCATACTTGATTACCAAGATGCCACAGGCAGCTTACCCCAGGGCTTTACAACTCTGGCAGAGATTTCACTGAACATGTGCCGCTCTGTATCTGTTAATTTGTTAAGGCTTATTTACTCTATGCCTGTTTCAGTGCATTAATGCAGTGTTGCAATAATGCCGAAAGAGCTGCAGTGGTTCAGTGGTTAGTATTACTGCCTTGCAGCACCAAAGTCTGGTTCAAATCCTCCCCAGACATAAAATTTGCAAGGAGTTTGTATATTCTCCCTGTGTTTGTGTGGGTTTTATCCGGGCACTCCGGTTTCCCCCACAATCATAAAGAGATACTGAGAGATTGTATGTGTAAATAAAGTGATTAGATTGTAAGCTTTTCGGGGCAGGGTCTGATATGAATTGATTAAATTGTAAAGTGCTGCAGAATATGTAGCGCTATATACAGTAAGACCAGTAGACACCAATAAATGTCAATAGAACTGTGAATAAAACACATGGAAACACATTCCACATGGATAAGACTTTTTGTCTGATTCTTCTTGAATCATTATCAAAAAATCATCTAAACGCCATTAAAAAAAAAAGAAAGAAGCAATACAATGCATAAAAACACAAAATTGGCATCATGTTGATAGTATAAACCTACCTCTTCGTAATTCTGTAATATCATATTTATTTTTTATATTATTTAGGATCCTCTATATTTTAACTTTAGTTATCCTTCAAATGTCAATACTGAATTGAAAGGGGAGAACGGGCTTGCAGTAGAATCCTATTTTATATAGAAAACATTTTCCCCTTTAACTGCAATTTAAGATTGGGATTTGTCTATTCCATCTTCTGATCAGAAGACCAACGCAAGCAACTCACTGGCAGGAAAGTACTTTGTATCTTGCTCTCGGGATGTGCTGGAAGTGTTGGAATCAAATCTGCCCCAGCTCAGAGGGCAAAGGGTAGACTCGTTGAATTGTGACACACATTGGTGGGAGCATGGCTTCATTTGGGAAACTGACTGAGTACTTCAGCTTGAGAAAGTCACGGGAAGATGTGCGACCAGGACGGAGCACTGGCAGAAGGAGTGGCAGTTATTGTTGTACCATCACACAGTCCAGGTATAAAATACATCCAGAGATCATCACTTGTAACCTGTAATTAAATCCTGTGGTAATCCAAGTTTGGTTTACCGATTTCCTAACTTTTGTGAGCTAGCATTTCTAATGGCTGTTCTCTGCTCATATGGTTATGAAAAAACTTTTCTTTCTGGTCATTTTCATGGTGAAGGTATGTTGGCACACCAGAGAGTGGATGCATTACGAGTAAACATAGCTTCTATTAAATAAAAAGTCAGTCTGCATTTTCAGAATACCAATAAAGTACTTTGTGTAAACAAGCCCTACAATGAACAGTTAATAATACAGATAATTTAATGTTGGTGTTAGGAATTTGGCATGATAAAAACATGACCCAAAAATTCTGGTTCCCCGGGCTGTTATTTAAATACACTGGGAAATATAGAGATCTGTAGTAAGAACTGATATATTACTATAAATCTTTGTTCTCCTCTCTATTTTATCCCCTCTTTTGTCTCTCTCCACTTATTATTCAATGGATGGCAAAGTCTTATTGCATGTTGGACAATTTATTCCAAAAAGCATTGACTTGTTTTTATTTTTTGCTTTGTCAGGAAAGATATAAAAGATTGGGGAAAAAATATGCAAATTGGTGAATAAATCAACCTAATTAAAATGTATTTTCCTGAACTGAGCTGAAAAATATCAAGTTATTCATTTATTAAGCATGAACATTTCACTCAAAACAGGGTACCAGTCATTCATGCCAGTACCTTTGTCTAGAATCAGACACGTTACATGAATCAAAAAGGGAAGTTGTGTCAGTATGGGTTGTGTACTGTATGTATGTTTGATCGGACACACATGTTACTTTGTCATGTTTTTTGCCTGTTTATAGAACCAATCCAATGTTTTTGGTTGGAAACTCAAAGGGCCCCTTTAAATTGTTGATTCATTGCTCCTCACCATACTATCTCTTAACTTTCCATGTGGTATCATGTATGGACACACAAATTTTTATATTAGTCAACTAAAGAAATATAAAAAACTGTGCAGGATTGTACCTATAGTCTGTATAAACGATCATACAATCACATCACTGCTGTATGTTTAAAATGTTGATTAAAGATTTCTGTTTAAATGCGGTAGATTGACAGCCTAAGCAGAGACACACAAGTGGGGAGGTGCCATGGGGACCCACGAGGGTAAGGGGTCACGGGACCCAAAAATGGGAGTGGGCCACAGGTGGCTGCAAGGGATGGGGCCAAGGGGGCTGCAAGGGAAGGGGCCAAGTTGGGTCTGCATAGGGGAGGGGCCATGGGACCCATGAGTGAGAGAGGCCAAGGGGGGCTGCTAGGGAATTGGCCAAAGGGGCCTGCAAGGGTGGGGGCCCATAAGGAGGAGGAGACACAGGAAAGAGGGACTGTCACATGGAAGTGCAGGGGATATGGTGATACTGCTTCCATATCACACATAAAAATGTAACTGGTAGATTCAATAAAAGTTCTTATCGTTAAAAATGGTGCTAATTTTGCCCCAACCAATCAAATATTATTAAACCTTTGAAAGCTAACATCTAATTGGTTGGGGCAAAATTAGCACCATTCTTAACAATAAGAGCTTTTATTGAATAACCCTGTTAGTATCTTCAAAACTATGTAAAAAAAAAAAAGAAAGTAAATTGCAAAAAAGCCAGGAAAGCAATTCGTGGCAATTTACCTAAAGTCATTTTTGGCATATTTAGTATATATGGTACTCACATTTGATCGTCAGCCATGATGGTCATTCCATGCCAATTATCAATAAAACCCATACCAATATAGTCAATGTGGGGGTACCTCTGGGCGTCCAGACCTCCTCTTGCCACCTTTTTGCCACCAATATTATCCACTCTAAACAATATAATGAAGGGATGTCCAGTCTTCAATTACTGCAAATAGGGGTAATGACCCTCTTTTTTGCACTAATAAAGAGGGTCGTTAGCCCTATTTGCAGTAATTGAAGACTGGACAGCCCTTCATTATATTGTTTAGAGTCAATAACACCCTTACCTCTATCTGCACAGCAGGAATGAACCTAGTATCTTGTGTAAGTGAAGAGGTCCCAATAGAAAAGTGCATTCTGCACAAAGCATACTTTCCAACATGTACACTGGCGGCTCTGCAGGTGGGACCCCTACACCAACACAAACAGAAATAATGAAGTTCCTGTCTCTGTTCATTAGGGCTGTTTAAATAGAAATAAACAGGGCTATGCATGAAGAGCCATTATTGTTTTTTTAAAGGGCATGTCCACCTCCCAAACTAAAATTTAACCGACTACTGGCTCCAATTTAAAGTGTAAAAAAATCCTTACCTTACATCACTGCTCCTAATGGTTCGCCTGCAGTTCTTGCCCAAAGTCCAGGAAACAGAGTAGGAGGTGTCTTCCTGTGGGAAAGGTTTCTGCCTCCCCCTTGTCCTTTGAGAGGAGGACCCTCCGTATCCCTCCCTGGCTGCCCTTCCACTTTGCTTTAAGTTTTCTCTGTATTGTAGGGTTAACATGCCCACCCCTAACTGCATTGTCAGATTACTAAAAAAAGAATCGGAACTCTACTTACAGCCCTTCTCTCCTGCGGCACTCTCCATTGCCGCCAGCCGCATCTGATTGGTTACCTCTCAGCCAATCACAGACGCCGCTGCTGATCCGGACCCTGCTTGCAAGTACTGGCAAGCAGGGAGCTAGATCAGAGCACCGTAGGAGCGAGGGCCTGTAAAGTAGAGTTCTGAATCTTCTTTAAGAAATCTGACATAGCGGTTTGGGGTGGGCAGGGATGCCCTACATCATATTAAAAGTTTTATATTAGGGTGGAGATTCCGTTTAAAGTCACGTTAACCCATGTACCAAGGGTTAAAATGACTTTAAGTCGCAACTAACGGCGTTTGCAAACTGTTGTGCAACCGCCGCATGTAATGGCTCTTTAATACAGAATCTTTAATGCCAGTAGATAGCCCCTAGAGTTATTATCCTACCGTAGTTCTATGGCAGTCAGTGGAACCTGTTAATTACTTTTGCAATGTTAAGTCTCTTATAATATATCAGGTTTTTGGGAAATTAAGTTTTGTATTTGTAGGATGATTCGATTTAGCACCTTAATTACACTTTACAAAAATGTATATTACTAAACAATGGACCTATGATGAATTTAGGATTGCCCTCTAATGTCATCAATCAATGTTCATCTAGTTTATATTTAAAGAATATGGCTAATTAGAAGGTATAAAGTTGGAGTGCTTGGTTGAGAAGCTAAATCCTAAATTTAAATTCATACGTAGAGAAAATCGTTTTATTGCTTGTTTTCTTCTTCAGAGCTTAGCGTATAGAAAACTGTAAACCTTGCTACTTGTTTAATATTAATGTGTCACTTTTTAATGAGCCTCTGTGCTGTGACAATGAATTGCCATCTGCTCTTTTTTTGCATGGTAGGGCCTTGAGGTTTATTCCGTTGATGGGTTCTTATTTTAGTACAAGAATGACAGTATTACAACATATACTGTAACTGCAGGCTGGATCTAATGTGCATAGTAAAATTCAAATCCGATTGAAATTTTGTCAAAGCAAGGTGTCCAGTTGACATTCATTGACCCAGAAATTTCAGTTTCATTAACCCTTGTTATTTAGGACACTTGTCAAGAAAAAAACTGAAACTATTAATGATATGAGCCAGGTATTTAAAGGGCAAGTCCAGCCTTCAAATGAAAACTTATATACAGGTAAATCACCCCCCAAAACCCTAAACGGTAATAGTTTTAAATCTGAAATATATAAGTCTAACCTGAAATCCTGCACAATGTCCTGTTGCCCCTGTTTCTGCTTCCTGGTTCTTCCAGTTAGCAACTGTCAGTTATGGATGTGACAGTTGACATCACAGCCAATGACTGACTGTTAATGCTGTTTTCCTATTCTGAGCATGCCCAGGCTCAGTACCTGCTCAGTGCTCAGTACAGGTTTCTAAATTGCTCAGTTTCCATGAGGCATCCAGAAGCATAGCAGGCATACAGTAATGAATTCATAGGACAAACTATGATATATCAACATATTTTAAAGAGGCCATTCTTTCTAAAAGATGTTCTTATGAGGGTGGAGTTGTCCTTTAAGGAAATCAGCAGGAATTTTTTTTCTCTTTCTTCATGGGGTGATTTAGGCCACTGGCTGCCTGAGGCTAAAAGTGTGGCCGCTCCAGGCTTTCCTTAAGAATTAAAACTTCTCTTTAAAAAAGAGAAAGCCAGGCTGTTTGAAGTAACACATGCATCACCAAGTTGCAGATATCTTCTTCTGACATCTTTTGGCGCAAATGTATGTAAAAACAAGTTTATAAAAAATGTATGTTAAATTCAGAAAGTGTTTAAAGCTGGCCATAAGCTACAAACTTACCTCCCAATGTACCTGTGACATTATTTAAAGGTATAGTTCACTGCAATAGTGAACTATCCCTTTTCTACATTGATTGAAGCCAGGGAAGTTAAAGGGCATGTCCACCCCCAAAACTATAATCCCCCCCACTACTGGCCCCATTGTGTAGTGTAGTTTAATCCTTACCTCACATCCCAGCTCCATATGGTTCTCCTGTAGTCCCCCCACCCAAAGTCCCAAAAACTGCTTACCAGGAGGATAGCAGAGTCCATATAGGACTCTGCCTCCTTATCTGGCCTCCGGGAGAAGTTTGGCATGCGTACTGCAGCCCTTCTCCCCCTCCCGATTAGGATTCCCTCCCCCTACCATAAAAACCTTTTTACCTAACATTCCCCCTACCCCCCAGCCCCAACCGCTCTATTAGTAATATCGGAAAATGCCCAAAACATTACTTACCTTCCCTCTTGCCTCCGCTGCACTGAACTCCCGGCAGCCGCGTCCGTGATTGGCTGCCGCTCAGCCAATCACAGACGTGACTGCCAGTCCCGGCCCTCTGCTTGCATTTTCTCGCAAGCAGAGGGCCTGGCAGCGCGGCGGAGGAAAGAGGGAAGGTAAGTAAAGTTTGGGGCATTTTCTGATATTACTAATATAGCGGTTGGGGCTGGAGGGACAGGGGGAATGTTTGGTGAAAAATAAAAGTGTAGACATACCCTTTAAGGAGCTATCCCTTACCTCCCATTCTTTAATCAATGTTTAGATAGCCAGGAACGAACATCAGAAGATCTTACCTTTCACGAGATTCACGCATTATCGGGCATGCACGTTATAGCGTAACAGAAGCAGGAAGCAGTTGGGAACTGTCAGAGCGGCCCAGCTGGATCGCGTGAAAGGTAAGATTTCCGAAGTTCGTTCCTGGCTATCTAAACATTGATTGAAGAACGGGAGGTAAGGGATAGCTCCTTAACCTCCCTGGCTTCAATCAATGTAGAAAAGTAATAGTTCACTATTGCAGTGAACTATTCCTTTAATTTTGTCATCGATGTTGCGATCATAATAACAATCATAATTAAGTTAGCAAACACGATCCAGCTGGGAAATGCCGTGGAAACTTTGGCAAGGTAAAACTGCTGCTCCACTTGAAATCTCAGTTGGTTAGACATGCATCTCAGATTTATGATGTTGAATAAGTGTAAATAGAAAGGTAGGTACCGGTCTTTGTATTAGAAATAGGTAAACATCTCAGTATTATAAGAAAACTGGAGGAAGGTTTAGAAGTAAGTGAGAGACCACCTAACTCTACCTATTTCCCTAGGCGCCCTTGTGTCTCTGTATTAGGAGTGATGAAAGGTACATGTCCCTTTGTCTCTGAATTAGCAAGCTTGAAGGTTAGTAGGTAAGGTGACTTTTTTGTTTTTGAGTACCCCGATTTCTCGGTGAGGAGTAGGTGAGAGGTAGGTGTTTTAATGTCTGTGTGTTGGCACAAAGTGAAAGGTATGTGCCCTGGTATCTGTTTAGTACTATGTTGGAGGTAGATACCCTGTTGCATATCAGGTAGAAGTGAAAGGGAAGTGTCCTGTTGAATGTATTAGGAGGCTGTAAGAGACCAATATCCCACTATCTACAAATGAGGATGTGTTCTGGTGTCTGTGTATTTGGAGCAGGTGAGATATAAGTGTCCTGTGGCAAAGGTGCTACAGTATAAAGAAGTGCTGGATTAGGCTCCCACTGCATTGCACCAGCACATCACGAAAAGTTACAATATGTTGCGTGTAGTGGGACTTACACATGTTGTATAATTTTCATGCAAAGCTGCTGATGAATGACCTCTTTGACTGGCAATGTTATGTGTGTACAGGCTGAAACAGTAGGATGCTCAGCCACTGCCAAGCAACCTGTCTGTAGAGGCATCGCTAGATAATTAACTTGGTAACGACTGTCTCTAAAGACCATTCTCTTATGTGTGTACCTAGCTTTAAGCCCACAATACACAGGCGTTCTTTTCACATATTTCCTGTCAGATTCTGTTGGTAAAATGCTATAGCACACGTATATACTTACCAGACCATCCTCCTATACTCTGTATAGGTATTGGTCAGGTGTTTGAGCATACAATATGGTGAGATTTGTTCGTCCTGTATACCTTGACAATATCCTTGTTGGAACAGACACCTTTAGGTACTGACATCTTTGTGTCATTGTATGTGTTGATACAGATATGTTGATGTTGTATCTGTTATGGCCTGCTTTAGACTGTTAATGAACATTCAGGTTACATGCATGTAACATGATTTCAATTATCAGGCCTGTTGTTTCTCAAATGCTACCTTAGGTTGGCATGATTTTAAAGGACATGTTCACCCCCCAACGTAGTTTTGATGCCACCTCCTCTTCATGCTCTCCCAAGATTTTTTACAAGCATTTACATGCTCAGAGGAGACAGCTAGACGAATTGCATTCAGTCATTTGCTGTGATGTCATCTGTTAAATCCTTGGCTAACAGCTGTTAACTGGAAGTACCAGGAAGCAAAAAGAGGTAACAGAACATCAGGCAGGAATTCGGGTTAGATTTACATGTATCAGATTTCTAACTTTTGCAGTTTCGTGGTTTGGGGGTGATTTTCAATTTCTTTTATTTGTGGGTTTCAAACTTCAATCCATATATGCAGTTTTTTTTTCATTGCAGCTTTTTGACATTTCATGTTATTAGTGTGTTCTCCAGTCTTAGAATTTTTCATGCTGTAAACTTTTTAACCTCTGGCATTTTTCACCTAATGCAGGGACCTCCACCTGGGAGTAGTTGTTTTTAAACATCTGGAGAGCCCCAAGTTGGATATCCTTGGCCTAGTGCAACCAATTGACTGGTACACAGTGTACAAAATTAAGCTTTAGAGCTCCTCTTATCAAAACATGAAAAACTGCAAAACATTACCTCAGAATCTTTTATACTTTTAGACATTTCTCTGTCTCTATGTATAAAACCCCCTGTTTGTTAGCTGTTGTATTTATCCATTTAGTGGAACCAAAAACAACCATAAGGTTCTTTTATTTCTGTCTGATTAACCACCACATGCAGAATTTCAGTCAATCGGGCTGAAATATTGGTGGGAATCTTAGCCTGTGGTTGGCCAATGTCAGCTAAACCTTTGTCCACTTCTGGCAAAAGTTTGATCTAACAGGGTTGTAAATTTCAGCTGATCCTACGGATTTCAATGGACCACATGATTGGCCATCACATCAAAATATCTGCCGTGGCCCTTTTGCATTTAGTTAATGGTATGGTGGTGGGAGCGGTAAATCTGTTCAAAATATTGCCCGTGTGTACCCAGCATTATACATCCAAGGTTTATATGTTTCAAAATCAACATTTTCTAATAAAATCAACAGCTTCCTTATAAAGTGACGTTCATCAAAATAATTTTCCTGACTTATAGCCCAAAAACTACTAATTAAAATGATGTATAACTTGCGTTTTAAGCCATTACTAACCAAAGATACAGCTGTGTGCGGCCAAGCCCTCTTGTGTGCTTCATACAGAAAGAGAATACAGAAAGAGTGTGCTAAGTGCAGGGGGGCTAAAAGCAAAAGTTACTGCAGGGCTTGCTGTCGTAAAAAAAAAAATACAGATTATGAATTACTTAGATTAATACATTTAAATCTTCAGTTTCTGGGCTATAATTAAGAATCATATGGGGAAATGGGGTAAACCTTTCACTTGGCAAGATTTGATACTGTGCTTGGGGCTTGGGTGAAATTTCAATCATATCTTGCCCCCTGTGTGTCTTTAAAGGGCATGTCCTCCCTTTAGTATAGAAAAAAATCTATACTAACTTTCCCCACCCCAGAATCCCCCAAGACAAGTATAGATTTTTATATGGAGGGTGGACTGGCCCTTTAATGCCGTCTATTCACTCTCTTATTTGCTAGTTCTCTTATTATAAGTCTGAGTAACTCTTTAGGAATGGGTTAGCATGACTTTTAAATGGGAATCTTAGCATTGCTGCTCTTTTTTAAGAGAGCACATTCACTTATCTGTAGATGTAAGAGTTTTTAGAATCATGTTATCCTACATTAAAAGCATTCTTTTTTATTCTCACAATTTTTTTTGTTAAAACTGGCAAACATACATTTCTTCCTTTTCCCTCCAGCTTGCTGTGCATATAATCAGACCTATGATTGTTTTATATTTTCTCTCCAGTGGAATTTCTGTGAATATTCTGACTGGTGACAACACACACTACAGATACTGTTGCAAAAGTTACTGAAGATTTTTGCATCTGTTTCAGGTCACTTGATAGGAAACTGCAGAGACCTGTTCTTGGCAAATCTTTGACCCTTCCCAGCATCCCACAGTCCCCAGTGCTGACCAGGGTCCCACAGCTTCAAGAAGCTGTTCCTCGGCTTCCTGCTGCTGGCTCATCAGACTCGATGGTTTCCTGCAAACTGCCACCTGCTGGTAAGTACCTGGACTCTGTCTATTTCTGTAAAAACAAAAAATGTTGATGAAAATACTAGTATTTTGATTCTTAAACCTTTTATTAGAATGCTGACCTTGACAAATACACCGAGCACTAGTATTCTAACCGGATAACCTGCCTGTTCTCCTGGGCGATTGTTACTCCATTGGTTTAAAAAAAACTTTTGTTACTTGGGTCACTAATGCCAAAGTGCCTATGAATGTTCTTTTTACCGATTGTGCTTTCCCCCCCCCCATGAGGATGTGGGCATAGATGGACTAATTACTTTATTTTCTGTCAATTATGTTGAAAAGCTGCCAGGGAATAGAAATATCTAATTTTAGTAAAGAAGGATGTTTTTTTTCCACTTCAGATATTTTGGCAACCTAATGCAACAGATGGGCCTTAGTATCTGATAAATGAGTTACAGAAAAGTATTAAAGAGGAAGATTATTACAAGAAAAGAAAACAGTCACCAGACTCACAAGAGCCAAAGGGATGTTGCCATCATTCATCATTAGTGAACTGATCCCTTGATAAACTCAAGATCATCTTTTGACTTTTGTGAGTCTTTAATTGCCTCTGTTTGCTGTTTTACTGTAAGTATTGGAATGGAGATGGCCAATGGATGGATGAATACCTTTCCCCATCTTTTTAAGATGAAATATTCCCAGGGTGTAGTTTCATTGGTGCTGCCAGTCAAGCATAGGTCAGGGATTACCCAGTGCAGCATTCGGACCATATATAGGGTCCCTTACCCTGCAGACACAGTAACTTTATTCAAGTTTAAAAGAAGTTGCTTAGTCAATGTAAAAATGTTTATAATCTATAAAGAAATAAGATATGTAAATAAGGTTGCAGAGTTTTAGCCCCCTTGTCATTACAGTGTAATTTTAGTTATTGCCCTAAGTTTCCTTCATTTGAAATTGTGTTGTCATTAAAAGCCATTGCCTTGCTGGGATATTACTAAGGGATGTGATGTACTAAATACTGCAGTCACAGATTGCAATTGCATAAGACCTGTACAGTTCTAACAATGAGAGGGGCTTTTATAACTTGGAATAAACTGAAAAAGGTCAAAGGGCATGTCCATCCTCCAACTAAAATTTGCCCCAGTGTGTTGTGTAAAAAAAATCCTTACCTTTCTCTTCTGCTTCCTGAAGACATTCGGTAGTCATCCGACTGGCTTTCTCAATTCAGAATGACTTGTACTAGAATCCGTTGGCAATAAATACCCTTGCCTCTCTATATTTTTTGCCTGTCGCTTCCTAATCCTCTAAGAGGGCTCTGGCAAGCGCAGTGGAGCTCTCCCCACTCCCTACCCCCCCCCCCCCTTGGATCCCTTGGCAGATGCAAATAGCTTAAGAAAAAAAGCTTGAGGGCTAGGCCACACTGCTGCGATTTTTCTGCGTTTGCGCTTGTTTTTTTCCCAAATCATTGAAAACGCGGCAACGCGCCGAAAACATGCATTTTCGGGTGCATTGCAATTTGCGTTCCGCATTTTTAATCGCAATCCCATGCGTTTTACTATACCTAATGAAGAAAACACATGCACAAACGCAATAAAATCGCACATGAAATCGCATGTAGTGTGGCCGTGCCCTAAGACAATGTAAGGCAGCCCCCTCCCACCCTAAACGCTTGGTTTAAATCTTCAAAAAACAGCCCCAAAATTTATAACTCAACCTTGTTTCCTCGGCTCCCTCTGCTTACCGGCAGCCACATCAGTGATTGGCTGAGTCTATAGGTCCAATACACGGTCCTATATTCTTCTGATCGGATTTTTGATTGTCCAAAACGATCGTAAATCCAATCGGAAGAACCGATCAAATATCCCCAACTTGCACAGACAATCTTCTATAGATTTCTGCATGAAATCTATGGAAGGTCTGGTTCTGGTAGATGGGGTCGATGGAAAATTTTCCATCTTGCCCAATCAGGTTTTTTTCGATAGACCAACCAATATTGCCAATCGGTCTAACGAAAACCAGAAAAAGTGTCTTCAATAATCCAATCAATTCAATTGAATTAATCAAATCGATCGGAATATCCATGCCATGTATGCCTACCTTAAGCCACTCAGACACGGCTGCCTGTCCAGCCCCTTCTGCTCTTTTGTACGGAAGATAAGCAGAGGTGGGCAGGAACAAATGTGGGTGAGTACATTTTGGGGCTGTTTTAGAATATTTAAAGGGGAAGTTCAGTGCAAATACATATGCTTTTCAGAAAAAAGACCAGTATTTTTTCATCCCAATGACCTTAATCTGCCAATTCTGCATTTTGTCTGTGTATAAATAAATGCAACCGAAATACTGACTTCCTGTTTGCAGGACCCCTAATAGACACCGTGATGGTCTTGCCCTTGACCCAGCGCCTGGGTTGATTCAGTTGCTCAGTAGAGATCTGAGCATCTTTGACCCATCCAACAGCCAATCAGTAGAAATTACTGTTAGCAACAATCCAAGGATGTGGTGCATCCTGGGAAGAAGAAGGACCGTTAGAACCTGAAATGTCAGCTCACTAATGTCAACAGCAGGGCCAGGGAACAGCAAAGGGTACAAATTCAACTGATTTTTCAAAATGGAAGAGAATATATTATACATACCAAGTTATTCTACATAAACGAATACTTTTTAAAATATTGATATTTTCCACTAAACTGTCCCTTTAAACCTAGCGTTTAGGGTGGGAGGGGGGTGCTTTTGGGTAGAGATACCCTTTAAAGGTTTCATGTGTATATGAAATTTGTGGCAACCTAAAAAGGGTTGAATCACTCTGAAAAACTAATGGTCAAAGAGATAACAGACAAAGGAAATTTGAAACACTTTGTGGAGGAACCAGTCTCGGTAGAAGATATAAGTTTCTGAAATAAGAAAGAATTTGACATTGTGAAGAGCGATTAGGAATCGCGAAAAAATTGAAATCTGGAACAGTATGATAAAGTGTGGGACACTAAAGAAAAGAGATTGCAAGGGCGAGAGGATATGCAACATTCTGAACAGGGCTTAAAAATCATTTATATAGGGAGGTTTAAACAGCTAGAAGAATGACAAGGAGGCTGTGAAATTGGAAATTGAAACAAAAAAAGAGAAGAGAAATGTGAGGAATAAAGAAAATTTTAGATGTTTACTAGAAGAGAAAAATAAAAGGGAATCTTTGCCAATCTTTATTTACTAAAGTAAAGCATTTTATTAGCATGTAGTTATATGCCTGGTGGACTTCATACTGCAGTTTTCAGTTTTGAAGACTGTCCTCGTTCTGAGGCTACAATTACTTGCATCTGAAATGCCACAGTTCACCATTCATTATAATTGATTACATGTGTCAAAATGTTAGCACATTTTTTTCAAAATTTTGATGGGATTTATTTTTGCTTTACATCTGTTCTGAGCCCTACAAAGAAAAAAATCTTCTGGCAATTCTATCTTTGTCAACATTTTACACATCCAGCAGGAAAAGGACGGCTCTTGTATTAAGATTGGTGCTTGAAATAATAAAGTTTTGTGAAACTTTTTTCTGGTCCATAAAAATAAAGAAGAAGAATAAAAAAGGTGAAAGTGTGTGTGGGCTAATTTGTATTCTTTATACCTTTTTTTTCTAGTTTGAACTTATTGAATTTAGTGCAGATGAATTGAGCCTTGAAAATTGCCTGTCATTCACAACTTGTAGGCAGAAACATCCAAACCATTGATAAATAAAAAGTATCAAATTGTAGAACAATGTGCTCTATACAAACTGAATAAATGGATCTTGTAGGCTGTTGGAGCATGTCAGGTTGTGTTTGTACATAACTGTTCAGGTGCAAATAATTCATGCAAGCGCATATGTCTATCTGTGTCCCTTTGCATACCATTATTTTCTTGAATACCTTTTGTTTTCCGCTAAATAACAAATCGTCAATTTTCTTGAGGTTTTCTTGGAGGCTTTTCAAAATTCACACTCTGCCAAAATGTTGGGTAGTTTGTTGTCATTAATATTTTTTATCCTGCATTTTTTTAAAGAACTAACAGCAGACACTCACTGCAATAAAACGGACACCACTTCTTCTATCCTATATGTGTTATCATGATGTGTAGTGTACATCTGTGCTGACCACTACCTCTCTGCTAGTGGACATTAAAGGTCATTAGTCCAACCTCTGGCTGCAGGTGTTTAGACTCAAAAGTTTGCCAGTGGTATTAATCAGCAGCAATCAGTCATCTGAACTGGTAAAAGGGTAACATCTAACTGTTTTTTTTTGCAAATTAATAACACAAGCAAAGTTTTTTTTGCTTGTTTGCATCAGCCCCAGAGGTATAGCAATTGGCTTACTTCAAATACATAATCAGCCTATTAAATGTCATTTGTTTTTGCACTTCTGGACTTTTTTTTGCTAGCCTGTCATCCTAAATTTTTGTGTCCTCTTGTGCAGGTAACACGTTCTGTTAATACCAACCCCCCCCCCTTTTTTTTTTCCTTCTTAATTTTCAAAGTGAGGCAAGTATCATTTATCAGATTGTTTTTCAGCTGTTTATTATAGTTTTTTCTCCTTTTAAATGATTCACACAGAGGCTCGGTACACACAGTGTATTTTTGTCTCGAATGAACGTTCGCTACTAGCCAGGACAAATCACTGTTGGTCGCGATCACCCATGATTCACCAGCATGTCCGTTCATCCGATCCAGACAAATGGGCGATCATCATCGAAACCAGTGCAGATTTTTTAGTCGATTGGGCTGAAGAATCTGGCCATGTGTACCCAGCCTACCCAGCCTAACTAATAGGGTGCAGAGAAAATGAATGAAACTTTTAACAAGGAATTAAATGTTTAATGTCATTAAAATGTAATCATTTTCACAACTACAGAAGCCAAATTATATTTGTATGTAGCACGGTGGATGATATATCTCTAAAGTTAACATATCTGCTTTCAACCTGCAGTTGACTCGTGGCGCTCAGGAGAATCACGTATGAACACTTCTGCTTTCACTCCAAAGCTTGTGTCTTCGCCAGAGGAGCATCGACTTCCACGCTCCTTCTACATGAGGAAGAGCTTATCTGTGGATAACCACCTTAGTTCCTGCCACTATCCTGTGCACCCACCTGACCCCCAAGGGCAGTGCGTAAAGAGCAAGCTAAGAAGGCAATTTGTAAGTACATTTGTCTATTGCAGGCTGTGATACTCTAAACAGGAAATTGTATGATAAATGTGGCAGTTACCTCTGTGACGTCAGCGCGCGCACAGAGTCATTGTTAGAAGCGCGCGGTGTGATGACGTCAAGTGCGCACAACGTGTCACGGTGTGCGGCGGGTGGCACGCGCTGAGGGAACTGCCACTGAATTTTTGGACACAAGTCTGCAACGAGGTCCAGCAAGTCTCGGGTGTCGGAGCTTACCTGACTGAAGACATTATCCAAGATGGCCAGCACTTTACTGGGGCACAGGTAGACCTAAAAAAAATAAAAGGGAAAAGGTTAGTTAGGGATACAGCTTCCATTTAAACTTAATTTGTTTTTTGAGTGTACTTATCCTTTAATGACATTATACAGATGTCATATTTTCCCCCATGTCTGGCAATGGCCATCGTAAATGAAACAGTAATGATTCATTCAATGATCACAGTACGTAATAAAAGAATTGGCACAGGCTAAACAAACGGTCAGACCCCCTTCACCTGTCAGTGTCCATTTAGGGACTGGTATAGATGACAAAGTTATGTGTTTAGATGGATTTGAGGAATTTGGTCTGATCATTTTATATGACATTTAGCTCCCTAACAGGCCCAGCACAAAATGGAACAGAAAAGGTGTGAAACCTGCAAGTTTATCCACAATGGAAACAGGATACCAATGCCAGGTTCCCAACATTGATTTTAATGTGAAGTATCTGATTTTATGTGCTCTCAAGACAAAACGTAGGAGAAACAGGACAGACCCTGAGACACAGGATGAACTCACATAGGTTCACAATTCAAGGAATAGTTCACTACCAAAGTGATTTCACTAAATTTCATGTGCCACTATGTTTCTTATCTATACGATTTTACTTACCCGACTGAGTGCCCCCGTGACGTTTGACCGATTCTGCCGGAACCACTTCTCAAAATGAAGGGAGCACTCAGTTGGGCAAGTAAAATATTATATATGTATGGCCACCTGTAGGCTGTGTACACACCCTGCACCATGTGTATTGGTCAGTGTTTTGGTGGATCAAGTCGAAAAAAAACTCCATGGATTTGCAGTGACCTATGTCGGTCGCCGCAAATCAGCAAACCACGCCATATTGTTTGGTCCTCTATAGACTGTACACTCAGTCGTGGCAAATTGTCGCCCGTGGCTACTTTTGCCGCAGCTAACAGTCCTTCGTCTTGGCTGACCAGTCACTAGTGGTGAACGATCAGTCAGGCGACGAAAGGATCCCATGGATCCCACTTAACTCCTATTAAATTATATTATATTATTAAGTTCTTATTGTTTAAAATGGTGCTAATTTTGCCCCAATCAGATGTTAACTTTTAAATGTTACATAAGTTCCGATTGGTTGGGGCAAAATTAGCACCATTTTAAATGATAAGAACTTTTATTGAATCTCCCTGCAAATTCCTCAAAACCATCCTAAACCCAGAAATATCTAATTTATACCAGACTCTCCATTAACACTTAAGGTGAAGTGTGTCTGATCGTTTGTTTAACCTTTGCTAATTCTTTTATTACCTGCAGTGATCACTGAATGTTTATTTACAGTTTTATTTATGACAATAATTGCCAGACATTGGGGCAAAAGATAATTCTATAGCACAAGAACAAATACTGGGGGAGCACACTAAACTGGTGAATCCTAAATTGTGTTTATTAAAACAGCAAACACGACGTTTCGGGACGCACTGTCCCTTCCTCAGTGCGTCCCGAAACGTCGTGTATGTTGTTTTAATAAACACAATTTTGGATTCACCAGTTTAGTGTGCTCCCCCAGTATTTGTTCTTGTGCTATAGAATTATTCGGCCCCTGGAGTGGAGGGCTTGGGGGATAGCACCTACTTATTTGTCTGGCATACAGCCAACATCGGTGTGCTGGAGTGTACTCTGAACAGTGCTGGGCAAAAGATAACACCTGTATAATGTCATAAAGTCTTTGTTCTAGTAGGTATAAACTAGTGTGCTTCGCAAGAATCCGTATTTTATCATACCTGAGGAAGATACCAAAGTGTCTCATAAACACATGCGATTGCTGGGGATCATTGGGTCTGACCGAACAGCGGTTTCTGCGACAAAGCGCCCATATACAGCACGATCGTTGCCCAAAACCGGCATTCATACACAATGTGCATGGCGGGACATCCCCCGTGATTGCTTTAAATGCTTCGAAAGCTTGCATTTTAGTTAGCCACTAGCCAAGGTATTACTTTATATCCAAGATGTATTTGCTTTCAATGTGATAGCAAGTAATATTTCCCAAGATTACACAAATTAACCTAGTTAACAAAATAAATCAAACTGACTTTTGCTGTGTTCTCCCTCAGTGTTTGGCAGTTTGATTGAAAATCATTTATCAAATCCTTAATAATGAGGCAACAACTCAGTTGCTGAGTGTGTACTAATGGTCCCAGGTTAAAATAGATGCTCGTCTAATCTGCAAGGATGTGTATGTTATACTCATGACAGATGATCAGAATGTCTTACTGACTTGTGCATGTCTAGCCTAATTTTGTCTTGGATTTTTAGGTGGTTTTGTATCTTTTAACATTCTCTTGTAAGACTTAAAATAAGCCAAAGAAAAATAGGTTGGAATGGACTTCCTTGTTTTTTAAAAGGCTCAATGGCACAGCTTGGCATGTGCACGGAACATTCAGTCTTTGTAGATTGTCTTTTTGTTTCATTATTCTAAATGCATTAGACCAGTAACGTTGAACTGGCGATCAGTTGCTAAGGGATACAGGGCCAGGTCAAAGATGTTTGCGCATAAACCCCTGATAAGTAATGGACTCGTTTTCCTGTCTATATATACAGTATATATACGGAGAAATAAGTGGAGGTAAATCATTCTTATTAAGTCTGGTATTATGTTGTACAAATGGCCGTTTAGATTATGTTGTCAAAACAGCGGTACTGTGTTACCTCCTTGCTGCATGTAATCCGTTTCAGTAGCACTTATTCGGGGGTTAATAGTGGCTCAGGCAGGGTGGTAATTGCTTTGTGGTCTGTTGACAGCAAAAAAAAAAAAAATTCTTTAAAGTTTAATGCAAGTTCCTTCTGTTGAGTTCCTTTGCCAGTAATAAGATATTGGTATTGATACCCTCTTATTGCTGTGTACTTGTACCTCATTACCAGCTTTGTGGCTGTAAAGACTGTCTCGGATTACCTTTCTATGAAACCCAAAGCCACTGTTCTTTACAATTTATCTTAGATGATTGAAAACCCTGTCAGTCTGTAAAGACTTTAGGATAACAGCATATTAACCTTCATCTGAAGTCATGAGGAATGTCCCTGTGTATCCATTGCTTTTACACTACTAAAGCTTGAGTTGTTCCTAACCAAATTATCTCAAAAACTGGATATTTATTGAGAACATTATAAATCAATATCCACCAATCCTGAAGAGTTTTCTTCCCCTGAAAAAAACCTTTACCTTTCCCCCGTCACTGTCTACCCATTCTGCCAGAAAGTCTTGTAAGGTTTGTTGTCCAGGTCGAGATTAGTCTAGTGGACCGGGTTTCACTTTGTTGTGGATCAGAAGGTTGACATAGGATCTTTTTGCCCAGGAGAAGAAAAACACGACCTGCGTTTTTTGTTTTTTTGAAATATGGGATCTGATTCTTAATCATTTCATTGTCGGGCATGAAATGTAATATGTTCAGAAGAAGAAAGATTTGTTTTAAGGTAAGAAATACAAGTTCTAATTTTTAACTGATCTATTAGATTCTCAAGTAAAAAGCTTTGCAGGAAAAAAAACTGTAGTGTGGTGGAGAGTTATATTAGTTGTGTGTACTATGTATGTGCTGTTTTTCAGAATATTAATTGTCCTTTTAGATGCGATAATAGTTACTCGTACTGAGTTGTCTGGTTATAAACACACATTTAACCCACCCCTCCCATTAATCACTAAGGGGGAAAACTAAATAATATCCTTATAATCAGAGTGCTACTAGGTAGTAGTGCGCTGATTATAACACGGAAGGGAATATTTACCCTTTCATGTAGAGCCGTGGTCAGGAAGTAAGCCGGGTTGCATCTGTCAGAGGGAATCCAGGAAGGAGCAGAGGGGGTGCAGTCTTGAAGCTGCTAGAAACCGGAACACTGGATCACAGGTGGGTGGTCTGATCAGCTGCTACAAACCAGGTGGTGAAGGGGTCTGATCTTCTAATGCTGCACAGTGACCTAGGTTTTATCTGAACAGACCAGCCAGAAAAATGAGGGGGGTGGGGGCTTGTGAATGTGAGAGGGGGTCTTTGACCTGCATAAAAAGTAAAGGGTTGTTTGTGTGTGAGTGTGTGTGTGTGGGGAGGGGGTAGGGTTAGCCTGTGAACTTGTACAGCAGCCTGTGGACTGCACAAAGGATACATGAGAAGGCCAGGAATGTGTTAATATGTGTGGGGGGGATGTCATAATAGATACCCCCTACTGTAAATTCATAGGGATATTAGAAGTCACCTTGGAGTTCCGTGCCCTGTATAAATGGAGTTCCGTGACCATTACTCCTTGGTGACTTCTAATATCCTTATAATTTACATTACGGCTTACATTATCCACTATATAATCACCTGGTCTAAAGAGCGTCTGATTTTATGATGACTCTATTACATATTTTCCCCCTGAGTGTCACTGGTGGACAGCATACGATAATGATTTCAAAATACAAATTACCTGCACCGCAGGTTAACCCCCCATTAGTTCAGTGACTGCCTGGGTGGCTATGGTGGTCTGCCATTGAGTATCTCAACGGTTTATCGTGGTTTGGGTATTTCAGGGGAATGAGAGAGGTTTTGCAATAGTAGGAAAACAAGCAACATTTTTAAGTCTTATATTGTATTTATTCAAACTGTATCTGCGTGATTTCCAGTTTTACTGTATTTTCTAAGAAAGAACCAATGCTCTTAAAAGGCTGTGGTGGCTTGTCCTGTTTTGAGTAGCAGGTGAACCACTAGATAGCACCTGGTATGGCTTCATTAACGAGAAGGACCTTTTGCTTCTGAACTGAGGAAAAATCATCTGTCATTTAAAGTGCTTGTGATTAGCAAAGCATTTCACTGCTGGTGATCAAGCATTGCATTTCACCACTGCTGATCAACATCTATTACAAGCCGCCTGCGAGGGCATGAGGCAGGGATCCTGTCAAGGGAATCATATGAAGCACAATTCAATTAGGCACAGAGTTCATACATCAAGCTTGTTTTCAGTAGGTGAGGGAACTAATTTATCAGAGCTGATGGGACTTAACTCTCCACTGTAAAATTCCCATCGGTTCTCGTATAAACCAGCAGCTGTTTCCCATGGCAACGCACTGCAATATTATGAGGATTGTTTCACAAATGGCACTACCTGAATGCACTGCACCCTGGGGGCTCTAAGCTGCTTTCCCCCTTCTCTGTCAAGTATTTTTCCTACTAGGGCAGTTATATTGAGAACCACAAAGGTAAATTCTTATAGACAGGACACTGAACGGACACTTAAAGTGTATGATATACTGAAAAAATTACTTTGCATCATCTTAATCTATAAATAAATACATGTAAGTAGCACTTACTCTGAGGTGAATATTTTCCCACATACCAACTGTCAAAACTGCAGCATACAGTATACAGCACACCAACTGTCAAACCATTCCAGCTACAGCAAAACTGCTTACAGATATGCTCAAACGTAAGATGTTTCAGATTGGATATGTAATGAAATAGAGTGCAGATCAACAAAAAAAAACAGCACAGTGATAGTTGGGGTGAATTATAGTTTCCACTAATGGGCAATTTAAAAAAAAAAAAAAAATTCCAGTGTACATACCCTTTAAGCTGAGTTAATAGTGCACAGACAGGAGCTTGTAAAATATTGTCCAAGAGAGACAGCAATAGAGCGATAGGGAAAAGCAACAGGCACAATAACAGATACCTGCTATAAGGCAGATGGCGAATAGCAGCTATTTTTATTCAGCCTGAATATCTAAATGTTTTCTTTCAGGAATAAAATAGATGGAAAGTCGATGTTTATAATATTGATCGCTATTTACCGTATATACTCGAGTATAAACCGACCCGAGTATAAACCGAGGTACCCAATTTCACCTAAAAATCTAATAAAAGTTGTTGACTCGAGTATAAACCGAGGGTAGAAACTTGGCATTCAAGATGTTTGGTAACTACAACTCCCAGCTAATAAAGCATGCTGGGAGTTGTAGTTTCCAAACATCTTGAATGCCACCCTCACTTGGCATTCAAGATGTTTGGAAACTACAACTCCCAGCTAATAAAGCACGCTTGGAGTTGTAGTTTCCAAAACATCTTGAATGCCACCCTCTCCCTCAAACCCAGTTAAGTTTGTACCTGTGGGCTCTCTTCATCCAGGATCTGTGGGCTCTCCTCCATCCAAGGGCTTCCTGGGACTGTGTGCTGGTAAGTTCCTCTTCAGTCGGCAGCAGCGTCCTCTCCATTCGGCAGCAGCGTCCTCTCCATTCCGGCAGCCGCACGATCAGTGCCATGTACTGGCGCGCCGGTGACGTCACTAATTGGCGCCGGGCAGTGACGTCGGCCGGCGCGCCAACATGGACTGATCGTGCGGCTGCCGGAATGGAGAGGACGCTGCTGCCGGAATGGGAGAGGACGCTGATCTTCAAAGGTGAGTGACCGAGTATAAACCGAGTCCGAGTTTCGGCTAATTTTTTCAGCCTGAAAAACTCGGTTTATACTCGAGTATATACGGTACATGTTTTAGCTTTTTAAAGTTTCAAGTCAGGTCACTTATTTCAAATCAAACTTTGTGTGGTGGTTTATTTTTTTTATGATCCTAAATTATAAATAAGGCTGCAGCCATATAGCACTTACTTCTACATGCAGTTTTCTCTAGTACTAGAGTTCAGATTAGCTCATTCAAGGGGAATATTTGTTTGGGGTGAGACAGATTGGATTAGATATTAAAGTTCAATAGAATAAATATAATATAAACTATTACCGTATATACTTGAGTGTAAACCAAGGTTTTCAGGCTTCAAAAAAAGCCTGAAAATCAAACCCCATTTTATACTCGAGTCATATACTTTTCCTACCTTGTCCTGCGGCCGCTCGTACTGCATCTTCCACGCTTCCGGATGAAGTCACTACGTGGCACCTCTCACTTTCCGTCACCACGTAGTGACGTCATCCAGAAGCGCAGAGGATGCGGATCGAGCGGCCGCAGGACAAGGTAGATGAAGGCAACAAAGCAGGAGGAGGAACACCAGTCAATACTTTCAAATAAGAGCACAACCATACTGTATGCACAAATAAAGGAGGATTTACCCCTATTTGCAAGCATTGGTCACTGCAGATGTTTGGAAACTACAACTCCCAGCAGTGGCAAGGAATTGGGGGTGACTGTGTGGGATTTAAAAACAATACAGAATCAGGAAGATGGTATCTATTGTTAAAGAAGAACTAAACCCAAAAAATCAAGTTAGAAAGTACTAATTGCCTCAACATCCTTCTCGGCATGGAAGATTCCAATCAGGGGTCTTCTTTTTACCTCTATGAGATCATTTTAGGTTCTGCTTTTTCCCCAAATCTGAAGCTGACATTTTCCCTTGCCTGCCAGTACTTTTACCTTGATTATATTTTCAGCACCTGTGTGATTTCCACTCCCACCTCTTAACCCCTATGATGTAGGAATGTATTACATCATCAATCTTCAAATTATTAATCAGCTGATTAACACTTTCCTAGTAGCAGTGTTGTAGTGTGATGTATAAGGTCTGGGTATCTAGTGTGTCCGGATCTGAAATAATGTATGTCTCACCTACGGCTTTCACTCCTCCAAATCCGATATTTAAACAATAAATTGCAGGTGAAAAACACAGACACAGGTCTATAGCTGTGAATATTGCAGGTTTATTGCAAAACACACTATATACCTCACACTACAATGTATTACCGCGGGTTTTTGTTACTGTACGACTGTGGCAGTAATATACCATAACATGCTTCATCTTCAGGTTAGGAAAGGTTTCTTTACAGTGAGAACGGTGAAACTGTGGAACTGTCTTCCAGCAGATGTGGTAATGGCAAGTTCATTGAATAACTTTAAAAAAGGCCTGGATAAGTTTCTAAAACAAAAGAATATTGAGAATTACTGGTATTAATGCATATAGATCTGGTTGATCCAGGGATACTTTCCGATTGGAGTCAGGAAGGTTGGACTTGATGGACGTATGTCTTTATTCAACCTTAATTACTATGTTACTATGTTACTATGCAGTAATAAACTTCCATAATGATATTCTATGGGCGGTTGTAGATTTACGTTGGCTATCGAACATTTACAAGATTTCTGATAGTGATCATAAATTAATGATACCACACCTTTATAAGGATGGCCCGTAGTGTGAAGGTCTCTAGCTCTCCCTGTCAGCTGCAGCAATATTAGTGGAAAGTGTAGCTTCTTAAAGGAGAATGTTGGAGGGTAGGAAGAGTGTTTTTATAGGAACCACATGGTGCATAACTGTAGGGGGAGGATAATGAAGTGATCCTGAACTTAGCACCAGCTTTGTGCAATGCATTTCTCATCAGTGAACCTTATTAAAGGGAAGGTTGGAGGTTAGGAAGAGTGTGTATTTGATTCAGCTGTCTGTATAAAAACAACAAACTACAGTACAGAGCTAAGCTTAGAAATGTATTACACAGAGAAATGCATTACACAGAGCTGTTCTAAGTGTATGTATTAAAGGGGAATGTTGGAGGGTATGCCATTTGCAGCGCTGCACCATGTTTATATAAATGTACATATTAATAGGAGTTATTGGAGGGAATGCCAATTAAAGGGTTATCTCCACTCATAATTTCAAGGTTTAGGGCATCTAGTTGTATGTAAGAACGGGAGGTAAAGGAGCTGGCCTACCTTCCGTTCTTCAATGAACAAGAGGGACTGGTGAGAAGTTAGAAACTTACCCGCTCGCTCGCTCCCCCGGCGCGTAGTCTGACAGGTCCCGACGGACCTTGTTTCTATGGCATGCGCGATCTATGCGCATAGAAGACAAGGGTCCGTCGGGACCTGTCAGACTAAGAGCCGGGGAGCGAGCGCGAGGGTAAGTTTCCTAACTGCTTACTCTGCCAGAATAAGGACAATAATTATCCTTACATTTCTGGTTGCCAATTACTAGGTACTAAAGTGCAAAATATATTTATTGGGGTTGGGTTAGGTAACTGACAATTGACTATATTTTGTTTTAAGGGTAGACCTTCCCTTAAAGTTCCCTTAAAGTTATACCATGAATAAATTAGAGTAAGCAACCCCCAAAATTCAATCATACTTTCCTTTCTCTCTTGTGATCCTGAGTCCAGATATCTTGCCTTGAAGTCCTCTAGTTCTTTTCTTTTCTGCAATCCATTAGTCTTCTGCAGTCCATCAAGGCCATGAAAGTTATACTTCTTGCCTGCACTTACTCTTTACTCTTTACATCTTTACTCTAAAAAATCAAATTTTCAAAAATAGTACCTTTAGATACAGCAAGATTCCACTTCTCCAAAACTTTATCAGAGTTTAAATCTGAGCAGTAGATTCTGAGAAATCATAATTTTAATCACAGCATTTATAGGGACAGACCTGTCACTCCAGAAGCAGAAATTATAATATGTAACACATGCTTGACCTCTGTGCCTGCCTGCCAGCACACTTTCTGCAACATTTAAGAATCAGTAGAGACAGCAGGGGGGGAGATGGGTAAGCTGAGGTCCATGGTAAGGCTGTGCAGAACACATAAGTGTCGCAGACACTAAAAGGCCAGTGAGTAAGGGAGAGTGGGGGGGGTACTCACTAAACATTAATAATTTAATGACAGTGTTCTCCAAGTATTTTTCAGCGTGTGGCATGAAAGTAGCGGTTTGTGAAAAATGTGCACTGCATTATGCTCATTATATAGTTTAGAGATGTCTAACTTTGTCCCACTAGATGTTTGAAAACTATGACTCCCAGAGAGTTGTAGTTCGGCAAAATCTGAAGGGAGTTGTAGTTCGATAATATCGGCAGGGAGTTGTAGTTCAGCAACATCTGTAGGAAGTTGTAGTTCGGTAACATCTGAAGGTAACCCAGATGTAATATGGCAGCACAAGCACATGTGCCACCATTTTGTGGCATTAGGGATCTTGCAAAAATAATATTGCAAGTGTAAAGAAGGGGTCTGGATTGGGCAGTGTTGGCGGGAGTTTTAACTGATCTATTGGCACCTATTAAACCTATATCTAAATTCTTTTAAATCACAAGTGTTCTGTCAAGAAACTTTTTCCAGCCGGGTGGCATGAAAAAGTAGCCGGGTGGGCCACCCGGCTAAAAGACCCTAGGGAGAACACTGGACAAAGCAAGCACAGATAAATATGTGAGTATCATCATTTTACTTGTCTCAAATTGTTGTTTCAGAAAATGTAAAGCTGTTTCAATGAGTATAGTGACCCTTTAAAGTAGGTAACAGAGGGCAGAGCAGGCCGAGAGGACTTCAGAGAGAAGATATCTGGACTCAGAAGCACTAGGGAGAAAGGCAAGTGAGGTTTTTGGGGTTTAGGGGGATTTCTCTATTTATGTTTTTGTTGGGGATGCGCAATGTCTACATGTAAGTAGAGATGTTTCCCTCTGCCCTCCTGCTGTCTGTGCTACCCAGTTCAGCCCATCAGCTTGTCATTTTTTAAGGAAATTTTACATGAAGGACAATAATTATGGACATTAGGTTGCGCTTTTTTGGACTTTTTATGTTTCTGCTTTTATATTTATATACACGGTATGCAGTGATATTGTAACATTTTTCACACACTTTTTTTAGTATCCAAAAAAAATAATTCTGTCAACCTCAATTAATGAGTTTTAGCTACATTCCAAAAATGTGATTTTTTTTACATTATCTTGCAATCTTCTACAGAATGCTAGAACACACAATACAATAAGGCGAGGATACTAGTAAACACACTGTAAAGCTCCCCATACACGGGATCAACATTTTAAACAATCCAATAGATTTTATCGACAGTGTTAGAGTTTTATCGACAGTGTTGAGTGGTTTATCAGAAAAGGAAAGATTGGGCCAGGTGAAATTTTTTTGCCAACCCCATCTTCATGTATGCGTGTTGAATGAATGAACGAAATATTGGTAAATATAGTGAAGATTTCAATGTCCACGCAAACATTAATCTATCCGTTTGTTGATCAGTTATCTGTTGGTCTGTAAGACTGGTACAAACATTTACTGTGTGTACCAAGCCTTAGATAAATTCTCATTTAAAGGGCATGTCCACCCCATTTTCAAATTTTTTCTGTAGTGTAGGGCTCCCTCCCCCAGCCCCAACCGCCATCGTAATATTTGCAGAAACTCCCCCAATCATTACTTACTTGCCTCTCACCTCCGACGTACTGTCACGGCCCTCTGCTTGCATGGAACTGCAAGCAGAAGGCCGGACCGGCAGCCACGCCCTTGATTGGCTGAGAGGCAGCTAATCACGGACGCGGGTTCCGGCTATCCAGAATGCCGGAGGAGAGAGGCAAGGTAAGTAATACTATACTATAGCGGTTGGGGCTGGGGTAGGGGTAGTACACTACAGAAAAGAGGATTTATGGTGGGGGGGGGGAGGGAAAGGGGGGGGGGGGGGGGGTGGCTGCAGTACACATGACAACCTTCTCCCGGAGGAGAGACAGGAAGCTATATCCTTTATAGTCCTATATGGACTCTGCCAGGCTCCTGGTGGTCACTTTTAGGGACTTTACAGGGACATTACAGGAGAACCATTTGGAGCTGGGATGTAAGGTTAGGATTTTATTACACTACACAGTGGGGACAGTAGTGGATTAAATGAGTTTAATTGAGTTTAATTAAGTTTTGGGGGTGGACATTCCCTTTCATTTCCACTGTTTTATGCAACAATGAAAGAAATGTAATGTAATGTAGAGAACTATAAATATAAATGGAGATAATATGAATAGGAATTAAACCCAACATAAATGTTAAAAGTGGTTAAAACATAATTTTTAGCCCTTTATAACAAGGCAACCGATTCATCTGATAAATGTTCACAAACCATGGTATACATTGCAAAGAATGTTAGAAAAACAACACAATCAGAAAATGTGTGTTTTCCATGTTAGTTTTTAACATCTAGCCAACACGTGTTTTAACAATAGTTGAGATTTGTTCCGTGTTAGCCAAGTCAAGTAAGAGAAGAGATGTAGAGCTGTGATACCTTTTATTTGCTAACTAAATTAAAAAATTAAGCAAGCTTTCGGGAGTCCTAAGCCCCTTTCATCAGTCTGGATGTTGTGTTTTAACAAAATTCTTAGACAGTATAGCTTAAAACTTGTCACTAGAGGGCAGCATCTACTCAGTAAATGCATCCTTTTATACACAGGATTTCAAAACTGAATCACATATTGCAAATGAGGCCTTACCAGTTCTTTGTTCAAAGGGAGAATTTTTTTCTCTCTTGAATCCATACACCTCTTTATACAAGACGATAACTCTTTAGCTTTAGCCATTTGCTTCTGTCTGACACTGTTTTTTTATATGTGATTCAGTTTTGAAATCCTGTGTATAAAAGACACATCTTAGAAATAGAAACAGTTTAGAGAAGGGCAACTAAATTAAGGGCATCGATACTAAAAAACTTTTAAACTTTTTTTAAATTGACCATTACTGGAAACTGTAATTTTCCCCAACCAACACTGTACCATTTTGGTTGATCTGTCCCCTGTAACTTCCTCATAGTAATTACTGAGCATGCTTGCCCCCATAAAGTCTGGTCAGATAAAAGGGGGAGTGGTTAAAAGAGGGGGGGATACTAAGCCTGACCAAAACAAGTACTGGATTGAAGGCATACAGCAACACACACCTTAAAGGACATGTAAACTGAGGCAAATTATTTTTTAACTAATCATACAGTAATTAGGATTAATTATCAACAATCGTAAATCTGCTTTATATTTTCCTTCTCTGACCTTCTTATCCCTTGTTTTTTAGCTCTGGGAGTTTTACTTTTTAAAGGGGATGGGACACAGATAGTCAGTAAAGAACTGTCAGTCACCCAGCCCCCCCTGGCACGCTACATGTAGAAACTATCCATTCTATAAATGTTAAGCTTATTTCTCTGTCACTGCATGGCTAATTGATTCCGCATTAAGATCAGGAAAGGTAATAAGCATTATCTGCTCCTCTGTGCTCATTCTGTGCAGATAAACCCAATCCTGCAGTTAGCTGCTGTCTGTGTTAGTTAAGTCCCAATGTAGCACTGTACCTAAAGAAATCAAGTCCCCCCTGTGTTATTCTCAAACTCAGTAGTTGTAGGAGGGTACTCCCCCCTCCCCCACACACACACCTACAGCTAAAAGAAAGATTGACAGCCGCCCCTCCAAACACAGGCACCCCAATGCGTGTGCCTACTGTTTACCTAATGGTAAATCTAGGCCTGTTGTTAGTTATAATATAAAGGCAAATTCCCTGCTTATAGAATTTAGATTGATAGAAATTTTGTTGCAGTCAATTTTTTTTTATATAAATGCACAGCACCCCCAACCCCCAGTTTCCCTCGGTCCCTTTCCGCTCTGCCTTTCTACTCTTCTATTCTGTGTCGCTTTCTCCTGGTCGCGTCTGTCAATCAAGGTGTGACGTCACGCTCAAATTAACTGACAGCCAAGACCAGGAAGTGCCTCAATACTGCTGTTTTTGCATGAAACTAGCTTGTAACAGCACCATTTTTTTTAATGGTGTAATGTTGATTTAAAAGGCAGGTCCACCCCCAAGACTATAATCCCCCCCACTACTGGCCCCATCATGTAGTGTAGTTTAATCCTTACCTCACGTCCCAGCACCATATGGTTCCCCTGGGGCCCCCCCCCCCCCAAAGTCCCAAAAATTGCCCACAGGAGGATAGCAGAGTCCATATAGGACTCTGCCTCCTACCTGGCCTCCGGGAGAAGTTTGGCATGCGTACTGCAGCCCTTCTCCCCCTCCCTCTCCCTCCCGATTAGGATACCCTCCCCCTAGTGTAAATCCCTTTTCACCAAAGATTCCCCCTGTCCCCCCAGCCCCAACCACTATGTTAGTATTATTAGAAAATTACTTACCTTCCCTCTTGCCTTCGCCGCACTGAACTGCCGCTCAGCCAATCACAGACGCGACTGTCGGTCCCGCCTGGCAGCGTGGCGGAGGAAAGAGGGAAGGTAAGTAAAGTTTGGGGCATTTTCTAATAATATTAACATAGCGGTTGGGGCTGGGGGGACAGGGGGAATCTTTGGTGGAAATTTTTTTTTAAGGGTGGACATACCCTTTAATAATGTGATTGTGGCTCTCTGTAAAAAGCTACTTAATTTATGCTTTTACTTTAAAGGGCATCTATAGTGAAAAAAACACATTGCCCCTTTGCAAAGTTAAATTCATGTACTCTGTGCTTCCTTAATCCTATCTGTCAGTGACTGTTTAACCATGGTGTCAGATCTGTGTGCAGAACTCCCCCCTTCCCCCTCTCCTCTGTTACCTCCTCCATGTCTCAACTCCGGCTAACCGACAAGCTTATCATGTGCAGTAGGAGTTAAAAGTTCAACATCCTGAAAAACACACCCACGCACCGTGGCCAATAGAAAGCAAGCTGTCCTGGAGACTCGGAAGAAGAAGGAGAACAGTACAGTTTACGATCTCTCTCTTTGTGACCCATCATCAATCAGTGAAAGCTATTAAGAAAGGGGGTCAAGTGCAGCCTTATATCTACCAATCAAAGCTACCTCTCTCCCCCTGCTAATGCTCTTATCTCCTTGTTTATTACAGAGCAGGGAGGGGGGAGTCACGTCACAGGGATTTGATTGACAGTCCAAGTAGGAGTATTCTTCTAACTGGTGTATCTCAGGACAGAGAGGGAATCTGAAAAAAGTGAAGACACTCTGGGGTTGTGGGGAATTATAGAACACATGGAAAGAAAGAAAAAAAAGTTCATTTTCCCACTATAGATGCACCTTAAAGTCAGCAATGTCAGGCAAATGTGCTGCAAACAGGATCTCAAATAGTTTGTGGAGACTGCATGCAGAATTTTTATCTGGTAAAATCCCTTCCATAGTTTGCTGCACTTCCTTGATCACAGTCCACCGTGTCTGATGTATGAAAGATATTCCTCCTGTTCTATTAAACTGTCAGGAATTTAATTGTGTCAGTTTCATAATTCACCACTAGAGTGAGCTCCTAGACAGGTTATAGTTTAAATACCGGTACTTTATATAGAGAACACCCAGAAGTTAAATCCGGTACAGCTATATGAACATTTGCATGTTTCTTTTCCCATGGTGGGTTTTTCTGATTTCAATTTAAATCACATTGCATGTGAATTTTAAAGTGTAAATTTGATGCAATTGCATTCTGTGGTTTGACAAAGCATGATGTGCAATCTTTGGCAGGATGTATTTTCTGGGCCAAACTGTTTATATCATTACGATTGTTATGAGGAAGATTAGAATTTGCAGGAAATGTGCTTGTACATCACTATATTTGTACAAACAATTACATGTTGGCATTGGTCTGTGTCCCATGGCTGATGGCGATGATTTGTCAGCATTGGTTTGGTAGTTTTTGATAATCGGCCAGCTTAACATGGTTCCTCATTTGCCCCATAGTATATAAATGACAAACACTGACATGGAAAAGCTTCCATCCTCACTATTCTATTATGGAGGCATGTGTGTATCCTTTATGGTGACTTGTGGGTATGTGTATCTCCCAGGTACGCTGTTAGATGACATCAAAAAGAAAAGGGAGCAAAAGTTCTTTAGGAAATAGAAAAGTAGAAGAACAAAACACATAAAGAAAATGTGCTATGAAAGTCATTTTCTTTGAGAATACTTCACTCTTTTGACTTTTAATACATAGCAAGTGTCTGGTAGGCCAAGTTTACTAAGGCATCCAACGAACAGCTACCGTGTTATCAGTAGATATAAATGACACTAGGGACATGTGTGACTTTGTAGTTGAGAATCGGTTGACATTCCAGGAAGACTTGAAACATTCTCACATATTTTAAGAACCAGAGATTTCTCATAATCTTAGGGCTCAGCTTTAGAAAAATCAAAGTAATTTTGAGATACCGTTTGGGAGGCCTCTGAGAATTAATTCAGAGGGCCGGTTATAATGCCCCCACTTTTCTCCTGCCAAGGCTGTCTGCAAGTGCTAATTCCTCTGCAAAGTTCTAAAGCTGCAGGTTTTAGGGATGTATTTATATGAGGAGCAGCTGTTGGTGGTTTTATATTCTTAGTCTCTTTCACTTATTGAAAAGCTCTCTTTGATGCTCTACTTTAGGAAATGGCTATTACCTTCCCTATATTCTAGTAATGAACGTAGCTGGGCACACCAGCCTTAAGTGAATCAACTTTTATTGTGACGTTTCGGAACCAGTTGTCTGAGGAAGGAACCACACTGAATCATTTCTTCTCGATGTTAATTTTGTGTTGAGGGTAGACATGCCCTTTAAGTCTGTTAAGTGATGAAAAATGTATTATCTAAACTGGAATTTTTTTTAAATTTGCCTATTACTAGAACTATAATTCTTCATCTGTGCCATTTATTTGTTGATCTGTCCCATATTTCTTTCGAAATCGAATTTGAAGCATCTTACATTTAACTGCCCGCTCTTCTGCTGTATATGCAACCTGCACGTATTCATAGATTGAGTTAAGGTCATTTTATTTGATTTTGTGCTTATGTATCTATGTATAATTTTATTTATATAGCGCCACTTGAGTATGCAGCTCTGTACATTATAAAAAGTATGCAGCGCTGTAGATTCAAACTTGCCTTTATAGCTCCTGATTACATGGGAAATCACACAAGGTTGGATCTGTACCCCGAGGTAAAATAAGCCTTTTCACCCCATGTTTGCTAATTGTGCATGTAAAAACAGGCTGTTTGACCATTGTATAATAATAAAGTGTGTTTGTAGTCGACAGTCTAAATAAAACAGATCATGGAAAGAATGAATGGGGATCAAGAAGTGGTAGCTATTTATGACTGCAATTTTATACCTAAAGAATGTAGAAATGTTTAGTCTATACTGCCAACACCATTTTCAAGCAAACTATCATTCTGCCTTTGCTCATAGACCCTTAGTCTGTATCTCCCATGTACAGGAGAATGGAAACTGATAATTGTTACAGTAACAAATGTTAAGATCATTTCTTAAAAGAGATTCCACTTATTCTATATCCACTTGAGACTGCTGCTAAGTGAGAATGTTCAGTTCCCTGGGTATTTTCCCCTCTAGCCACTAGGAGGCACTGTTGGCATGCTTTTAGGGAAATCTTAGCAACACAAACCCATTAAAGAGGACTATGAAAGAAAATATCTATATTTTTACAACAATATATTTGTATTGTAATATATGGATTTATTTACAAGAGTTGCTTTATAGAATTGCTTTATTGCTGTTTTTTTGCAGTGTCCTGATATTTTAAATTTTTGGAAAAATAATGTTCTAAGCCAAATTCCAGTGTGCAGAGTGAGCCCTCCACTACATTGTCAATTGGAGGGTAAATAACCTGCAGTCCTCAAAACCACTTCACACTACAACTCCCAGCATGCATGGACGGACAGTGGGGCATGATGCGGATTTTAGTAAATCAACATTCAGAGGGTTTTGGAAAACTACGATCAATGGATTAGTTGCCAGTCTTTTCTTATTGAAGCCTTTCTTATTTCTTGGAAGCTAAGTAGAGAACGTTGGTTCTCTCTATGAAAGATCGGTAGTGCAGGCAAGATTAAGACATTCACCGGTGTTGTTTGTGGTTGGGGCAGTGATCTGGATACTGATGTATCACAGAGTGAATAAGTGCTGACTGATTTATTAGCAGATGAAGCTCCATGATAACTAGTTAAGGTGATGACTTAAAGTCCCTTAATTTTTAATGGCCTAAGCCACTATTGTGTCTCTGATAAATATATTGGTTCTTTAACCTGGGATGCAGTGTGTGTTCAGAATGTGTAGCAAGTACAGGGCATGCAGATTTGAAAGCCTAAAGATGATGTCATCCTAATTTCCCAGGGTAGGGGGAAGGGAAGGAATAATCTCCATGACGATATCCCATAGTTTTCTCGTCACAACAGGGCATACCAGAAGTATCATTTCACCCATTCCCGGGCAACAGATGTTTCACACGTGCTCAGCAGTAGAGTCAACAAAGCCTCCAAGAATAGAGTTGTGTGGCTTGGTGAGCTCATGGGGTGAGAGCCAGCAAAACTAGGCTTCCTTGGCATGACGCTCTCTCACAAATCCATTGGCCACATGGATCACATAGCCGCAAGGGTGACTCATCTCCTATCTGGCCAACACTGGCTTTTCGCTTTGGCTGTGAATACCAGGGTACAGGGTGTCCATTTCCGACTGCTTCCCTTGGCCTTTTCCAACACCCCCTCCCCCAGCAGGGATAGAGGTTAGAATAATGACTGATGCTTTTCTGAGAGCAATTGTTTTAGAAAGACAAAAACATGGGAGAGATTTATTATTAAAAGTCAACCCCTTCACTAAGTTCTTTTATTATCAGGGCTGTTTTTGGGTTAAGGCAAATAGCCATAAGCCCCAGTCTTTAGAAAGGGGGACACACAATTTGCCATCCTGTATTACTGCTTATTCTGTGTCTCTGAATCATTTATTTTTTTTAAAAAAAAAAGGTAATTGATGGGATAATTTACGTGATCCTCCTCCACAATGTTTTGGGGGGTATCAATTAGCTAGAGAGGAGGTGCTGTGGGTGCAGCACAGAAATACTGAATCCACAGCTTGGGGCAAGAGTTGGCCAGATTTGGAAGTATCTTGCCACAGCCACAGCACCTCTGATCTAATCTCTTCAACAACAGGTAACATGGGGGATATGAAATATTAATCACAGATTTATGTGTGATCTACTAAGGATGCCCTTTGCTAAAATACAAAATGTTGATGTGTAAGAAAGCAATTAGGGGATTGCAACTATTCAGTACTTGCTTGAAGCATGTAGGTAATTATGTCATATAATGTAGCCAGTCTTCCAAGAAGCAGCATTAAAAACAAGCTCAATTCCAAGAGACAGAAAAAGCTCTTCCCAGTCTCCTCCAAAACAGGGACGTCAAACTTTCAGGCCTTCAGATGTTTGAAAACTACAACACTCTGCTTGGTGTTGTAGTTTTCAAAAAATCTGGATGGACGCAAATTTGACATCCGTGATCTAAAACAAAAAACTATGTGTTGTCATCTCTCTATTTTTCTCTTTAAAACTCCCTGCTGTATATTTATAACCACTATGGTGATGTTATACATTATATAATAGTGTAATATTATTAATAATAATAAATGATTGCACACTGAGCCATCGTTGATTTATATTATATTAATGGAGAGGTTTGGGCTAAAACTTTCCCCAAGTTATAGCACAGAAATTGCTAATTAAAATGACATATCACTTGCCATTCTATAGAAATCCTAACCAGAGATATAACTGGGCAAAGTCACACCTTCTAACCCCTCCTCCTTCCCAAGCCACTGGCTCAGTTATGCTCATTGTAATGCTGCATTAACGCAGTGAGAAAGGAGCTGTCCAGTGTTCTACTTTTAACATTTTGTTAAATGGGGAGTGAGAGGTTAATAATACAGTAAAAGATTTTGCTTCACACAAGTATAGCTCTGGTTTGGAAAGGACATTGATAGAATGTTATAACCAGCAGTCTATAAGTCGGTTAAGAATCATTTTTTAGACTGAACTTCTCCTTTAACACACTTCAGGTAAAAGTTTTGGTTCTCTTCATGTTCATTTATCGCTCAGCATGTTCTAATATGATCCCGAAGGTTCTTATGTTACTCAGCAGTTTCTCGTATTGCGCTTCCTGTCCATACCATACTGTGTGAGTAAAATATTGCTTTTATGATGTATTGGTCTAGGCTAATGCTGGTGAAGTTTACTGTTCAACTCCCAGAATCACCACATCACTAAACACATACTACCCCCTGGGTGATTCACACCTACAAGTAAACCAGTTCTAATTGTGGGATTTCTGAAATGAATGACCATCTCATTTGACATTGCAATGCCAACCCCCCCATAGTGAGAAATCTGTTTGGCTTTCGCAGAAACTGAAAAAAATGGTGAGTTTGTTTTTCCACCAGATCACATGACCATACTCTCACTTCACATCGAATTTACTTTTATCTCTCTTCACCTAATTCTTCCCCCTCTTCGCATTTGCACCTGCGTTTTTCCTGCTGAACTAAGATCTCGATTAGTTACTTACTGGTCTTTTTAGCTTTGATGCCAAACAGTAGCAAAACATTTATTCCCATGACTCTCACCACCCAGCTACTCGGCCTATTAAAATCAGGCAGCACATAATGGTCATGGAAGCCATAGCACTAAAGGGCTTTGCTTGTCGTAAAACCCGCAGGCGGCCAAGAAGAAACTGCTGGTTGTGTAATACAGCCAAGTGAAAGCAGCAGCCTGATATACTTGTCTTAAAGTCCACAAACCACGGAGTCCATTAAAAAGCTCCAGTCTCATGGTTCATGGTGCAGTGTAATGTATGTATTGGCAGAAATTACACCAGGGACATCTCCGATTTACCTATTAGCAAGCTAAAAACCTGTTTCATTTTACAGGCCCCAATTCTGGATACAATACCATCTACAAGGTGCACAAATAACAAATTAGCGCCCAGTTTACCAGACATGAAAGTTGGAGCAGGGCACTTGTAATTGGCACCTTAGAAATGTGGATGTGTTTGTGTGTCTGCTCATATCTTTGGTGTCTGCATTTGGAGTACAAGGTGGGTGCATTTAGTCAGTAGAGATAGACTTAAAACAGCTGATGGGATTTGCAGAATATTGTCTAGGTGGGCGCCCATGAAGCTGATGAATTACCGCTGTTGGCATCTACTTAAGCTAGTGGGAGCTGTTCTGATTGCCCCGTGTATGGGCGTATAGCCGATTGATCCCAATACCATGTATGCTGGAATCTGATCATAATAACATGTGTATGAAGAACTTTAGATTGAATTTGAAAGATGTGATTGTGGTTGGCATGCCACTTTCTTAAAACAAAGTCATTTCATTATAAGGTGTATCTGGTAAAAGTGTTGTCTTTCATTGGGCTTCGCCATTAAATAGAAGGCTTCCCCTTATGATAAAAAAGTCTGCCAATTTACAAGGCTTTAGTTTGTTCCTTACCAGATTTTATTATATTACTTGTAAGCTTAGGATAACTAATTGGGTTTTTTTCTTTCTCATCCCCCCCCCCCCCCCCCCCCCCCCCCCTTGCTGTCCATCCTTCCAAATACTTTCCCACAGCCCACTTTCCTCTCCTTCCTCACACCTCCCTTTTACATTCTGTGCAGGCTGATGTAGTACATGCACTATGACACTTTTAAATGTCGTCATCCATTGTGTTTGACGCATGAGAGTCTTTGTGTATGTGTGTCTGGAAGGCTGGTACAACTCAGGGTTTTTAAGTCCCCGAGGAGTAATAGACACAAAAATTCTAGCAGCAGAATATTCCAATATACACACCCCTCCCATTAAGATGAGAATGTATTTGAATATGATCCGTGTTTGTGCTTCTTGAATAGTTGTTGTGTTGTCCGTATCATGGCAACAGTCTGGGCCATCATTCGCATAAATCAACAGCTTGTGTTTAGAAAACCTCCGGTCCTGTGCAAGTAATACGGCTACAACATTAAACTCTACAGCACAGGTCCGGAACAAGCTTGTTCCATTGCATCTAATGACCTCAGAGCGATACAGAGTTTTAGCTGGTTTTCCTAACCTTGTATGCAATCTAACTTTAAGAGCATCTGTTAAATTCATAAATCTTAAAGGGCATCTCCAGCCTAAAATAAATGTTAAATATTCTGGTAGAGCTCCCCCCCCCCCTTTCCCCCCAGAAATCGACGCCTGTTTCGACCAAAATCAGGAGCAGAAAACCTCTGCGCTGACATCCGCTCTATCAATCACTTAGGTGTGACATCACATCGCACCTTAACTGACAGCCATGACCAGGAAGTAGACAGTATTGTTCCCCACAGCTGGCAAAAGGCAATTCGGTTACCTCCATCTATGCTTCCATCCTTTGAATAGCATAATATTGTCCAAAAACTTGTATTCAAATTGATAGAGGTAACACTTGGACAATAGGCAGTTTAACCGAACATTAACATGTGTAACACAACATCCTCGCTGGGCCAGGAAATGATGCGTGACATATACTCCCTCCCCCTTTCTCCAATTATTAAAACAGTGATAACATTTCTATTATTTAAACCCGTGTATTAACATTAACCAATTTATGGAAAAATCGTCCATATCTGTCACATATTATTTAAAGTGCTTAGGTGCTAAGTGCTGGAGTAAGTAATAAAATATGAAATACAATTAAAAAACTATCAGGGTTATTCAATAAAAGTTCTTATCGTTAAAAATGGTGCTAATTTTGCCCCAACCAATCAGATGTTAGCTTTCAAGTTTCATGTTAAAGAAGATCTGATTGGTTGGGGCAAAATTAGCACCACTTTAAACGATAAGAAATTTAATTGAATCTCCCTGTAGGTTCTTAAGCTCTGAGGGCTAGGCCGCACTATCGTTCTTTTTTTTTTTGAGATTGCACATGCGTTTTTTGTCTAACACAGCAATCGCGGCAACGCATGTGATTGCATTTCCGTTTGCGATACGTAATCGCATGCGATCACCATTTTAAATCGCATGTGCAAATGCAGCAGAATCGCACACGCAATCATGTCCGATTGTGTTTGCGGCGCAGTGTGGCTGTGCCCTAAAGTGCTGATATTAAAGTGCTTGTTAGAATATGTATCTTTTTATATCAATTGGTTAATTGTGACCTTTTTATACTTGTGTTACACATGTTAATAAACGTGCCAGTTGCAGTTAAACTGCCTGTTGTCCAAGTGTTACCTCTATCAATTTGAATACAAGATTTTGGACCAGGAAGTAGAGCAGCTGTCAGACGCAGAGCAGAGGAAAAGCAGCAAGGGACCGGGTCAGGTTAGTCCCTTCAGAGGCATCTTTCTTTGAGATTTGTAAATATTGCGAAAAAGGGGCTTGGTGAGGGTCCTCTACCAGAATATTAAAAGCTCATTTTAGGCTGGATGTGCCCTTTAATAATCGGCTTTAGGTTTTTTTTAAATTTGTAGTATACCTAAATTAAAGACAAGTTTGCATCAATTAATATGGCTTTAAACAGAACTAAGCAGAATAATTCTGGTGTTTCATCAATCTATGAAACAAAGTGGGTGTGGCTTATGGAGATGGGTGTGGTGGGCTAACTAACACTGGTTTGTAAAGTGGAGGGCTGGCTTGACAAAATGGTTAGTTCAGCCGCCCTCCTGTTCACCAGACATTGTTAGTTTAGCACTCCAGTTAACTGTGGCTGGTGAACTCCAGGGTTGACTTAAGTTGCCCACAGTGACTGCTACATTCAAGTTGCCCACAGTGAAAGTTACATTACTATGTGGGTAATGCCATCAGTGTCACTACAGATAGTATTTATAAAGGGAGTACTATGTGTGCACTGTGAAAGCGGCACTTAGAATAAAAATAATATGTCATGGGGTTGACATGACCAACTGCAGTGGACAAATAGGAAATGGGAAGCTTTGAGGATTATATTGTTTTTACATTGTAGTGTAAATACTTTGGAGAGCTTTGTAAAAGAAGGTCATTGACCCAAGTCTTCTCTCCCTACTGTACGGATGCTTATATTACTATAGTAGACACTTATAGAAAATAGCAAAATATTGCTCTGTTAGCAGTAGACAAATATATTAGTAATGTTAACCTCTTTATTTTTACAGATCATTTTTAGAGCAACATTTAATCCATAATATATCTGTTGTATTCAATTAGATCAACCGGACTTGAAGTTTAGTTCTTGAAGACGTTTCGCTAGTCATATACCATGACCTGGATGAATGAGAACCTTCACAAACAAATTTAATCCATAATTTAGGACAACATACCAATCTTGAGCAATCCTGCTGGGTACACATAATTATATATTTCAGGCCAACCGACCAATACATGGAAATATCAGTCTGACACCCCAAAAAATCAAGTCATTTTAAAGGGAAACTATAGTGCGTATAAATAAAAAAAAAACCAGTTAAAATAGAAAGTACCTGTGGCAGGGAGGTAGGATTGGTGCTTTTTACCTCCCAATATCATTTCTATGAGAAGCAGCAAGACGAAGAAAACTGCTTCTGCCAGTCTTCCTGTAAGCTTCAGAACTATCTTTAATATAGAATGGCCCAGGGCCATAACCTGGCAGGTGAAAACTGTGTGTGCTGCAGCTCCTCAAGGAAACAATATTAGAAGGTAGGAATAACCAATCCTATCTCCTTGCCCCAGGTGCTTTTCATTTTTAAAAAGTTAATTTTTACAGTATAGTTGCCAAAGCTATGCCAGTAAATCATGGTCAGTCGTGCGTTCTCCTATCATGGGGCCACATGATTAGTCCCAGAAAACTGTCAGCTGCGGCTACTTTTTGCAACTGACAGAGTGAATAATTTTTGAATTTCCTAAAGTACTTTTTTGGTTTTCTACAAGTTTTTATTAAAGATCAAGCACCCACCTCCACGGGTGGGATTTTGATCCTACATGCGTTTCAGCAATGTCCTTTGTTATGGGACACCTTTGAAACCAGTTTTGAAATATAAGGGACTTTTTCTGCTTTAAGGCAATTTTACAGCAGTGTAACCCATAACTCCCAGCATTCCCTGTTACGGGCATTTAGCAGTCAGTGGATTCCAGCAAATTTAAGATTCCTGTAACAGAATGGAACGCGAGGGCTCTGATAAATGTGTTTATTATGCAGCATTATGGTATGCATTGTTCTTTTTCCTGGGTAGATAAAGAGTTAATCTTTGCCCTAAGACTGGAGGAGGTGTTAGAGGGTCTGAATTTGAGCCCCATTAAACAGAGAAGCAAATTCCTTCATGGTGGGATCATGGGAGGGAATTAGAGGGCTGTGAGATGAAGGTGGAAAACCATGCTGGTCCCAGTCCCAATCACTCTATAGCTTGTGCTCTCTCTTCCCTCTCCATTTCCAGCCCCTCCTCAGATATCCACCAGTTGTCTTTTCTACGCATTCCAGTGTTAAAGAGATGATCGAGTTTCCTCAGTGATGAACGGTGATAGGCAACTTTGTCCCTCCAGCTGTTGTATAACTACAACTCCCAGTCTTCATTCTGAGAGGTGAAGACTTTTGGGGGAGGGGACATGGAGAGATCTAGTTCTGCTAGAATGAAGTTGACTATCCGTAGTACTTTATTATGCAACATTTGCCACACAAGTAATCACAAGCGAGAGTTTTAGTTCCACTCACTTTAGGAGCAGAGTTAAAAATCTTATCTGCTCATTTATGCATGGGCTAATTTTCCACCAATCTAATCTAATTTTTCCACCTGTAGATGTCAATTTGAAATCTGTGAAAAAAGGGACTTAGCCCTATCTTAGTTTTTCAGGTAAACCAATCGATATGGTCGAACGATTGATCGAAAAAACTGATGACTGATCCAAATTCGGCACATCGGTCAATACATTGATGTTGTGTATGAATAGCTTAAGTCATTGCTACCATTCAGTAGTGGGATCCTGGATTAAAAAACTTTGGTCATGCCTAGCCTGCGTTTTTAGAAGGGCAACATTACATTTTGCCTGACTAAAGCTGGGTACACAGTTGAAAGATTTTTGAAAGATGACAGACAGGATCTGCAAGATCCTGTCTGTCCTTTTTCAAAGATCTGCATACAAACAGTCCTGAGCGTTCTCCCTATAGGGAGAACGCTCGGGACTGTGTGTTTCCATCGGCCGCGCTAGACTCCCTATAGGAGTACACTCGGACTGTGTGTTTCCCTCAGCCGCCGCAAACTCCCTCTATCGGGAGTTTACCACGGCTGAGGTAGACACGCTCTTTCAGAAAGGCAATGTACACACAGCTCCGATAAAGCCCCGATTAGCATTGGATCCGATGGTATTGGGGCTTTATCGGTACGTGTGTGTACCTAGCTCTACGCTGCGTTAACACATCTTTTGTATGAAACATACACATCTAGCATCTCAGATGTGGGAGTTTGTTTAATCAGTGGGCCAGCAAGTATGCTTTGTAATATTAAGTTGGCATTTTGACAATGCAGTGCCAACACCCCTATACTAAATGTGTCTCACTGGGGACCCTTACTATACTTACTATGGGGTTAGTGTGTATCTTCCTCTCCTAAAATTTTGCCCCATCATTCTGCTCTGTGTAAATAAAAGCAACAGTAATTTAAAATTCAAAGTGTAAAAATATGGAGATGACACCATGTGTGTAACAGCAAACTGCAAAATACTTTTTTTATTCCAAATTTGATCGACATCATGTGTTTTTATTCTAATACCAATACATGTCTTTGTATTTTGCATTTTGATTCGCTGGGATGTCTGACTAAATAAATTGGAGTTCGGAAACCTTTCATTTTACAGTAAACATGGATTTTACACACTTTATTCCTGCATTAGAGGCCTTGTCTGTGAGCCTGAATGGCACATTCCAATGAGATCACATTGTTTACTGGGTTGATGTCATGTGCTCAGGGCAAAGCAGATGTGAACAGTCTCTCTTGGGTTAAACAGGTGGAAAGGGGCACAGAGTCAGTTGTAGTAAACATTCCAGATATTCCGTGAAAACCGACAGGTCCAAGAACATCAGTTACATTTTAGGCCAAGATATGCTTGTTTCTGGTTCCCCAAATGTAATGGAAATATGCGCAGATGAGTGAGTACTGTCTGATATTCTCCCATCTTCTGAATATGTAGTTCCTAAGATATTTAAAACTCTGAATGAACAGGAGATTCAGGAGGACATAACATGTGGTTTTGTGAACTCTGTGCTTACCTCACCAACAGATACTAGCAACTTTATTTGATGGTCAAGCCTTTATCGTGCAGTCTTTCTGTGTCAGAATAGCTCATAAAAACATGAATTTACTAGTCAGGGCCAATTAGGGCCCCTGGGCAAAACATAAGCATTGTTGTGAAAAATAAATAATCTGAGAGATTCTGCCTTTTTCTGAGTTTAGCAGCCCACCTGCTAGATTGTGTCCTGGACACTTCTAAATTACTGCATATGCTCAATGAAAGTCTCTCCCTATAAGCACCCAACGGAACCAACTAATTTTATCGCCAGGTTGGTTTTTCCTCAGTTACTGTATGGTACTGGTTACACACTCTGATAATAGTCTATCCCGTCAGACCCAGTGGGATTGGCCTATTACCATTAAATTGTGTATACAACTTTTGGAACTACTGTGTGACTTGCCTCTGGCCTTTCTGTTATCATTGAACAGCCAGAAAGTCAATTATTACTCCGGAGGTAGGGTTTAGTAAATGCTAGAATTACATAAGATTTTTCCACAATGCTGCTGATGTCAGAGGTTGCAGGAATCTGCTAGTTAGGTAGAATAGAATCCATTTAGGATCTATCATATTTTAGCTTTATTACTTGACATGCTCCAGAAAGAGTATTAATGTAGAACATTATGTTCGTAGAACAGGGGTGTAATAGGGAGGGACCCAGAGTGTCTGATTCAGGACACTCAGATTAGACATAACTGCTGAAGAATCAATTTAAAGGTCATGTCCACTTTCACCACTTTTACAAGCAGGTTAACCCCCCCTGCTTGCTTACCCAGCCTATTCCCTCGCTGCAGGAACTTTCTAATTTATTGTTTTTGTGCAAATTTACAATAATATGCGGACAGTTTATTTCTTTGTTGTCAACAGTCCCTTGACTGGTTTAGCTGTGCTTGATAAATGATCCTTTAGTATGGAATTGGCAGACTGGTGCCTTAGATAAATTGTGTGCTAATAATTTCATAGCAACTTCAATAACATATTGTTCTGAATTGGTCCCTTTGTTAGAATCCTTTCATCTACAGTAAAATATCCAGTTATATTTATAATCCTTTTATACATAAATATTAAGTTTCAAGATTGTTTGTGGAACAGTATATTTACAAACACAAACAAATCTAATTCCATCTTTCTCCTAGTTACCTTTACTGAAGAAATGCAGAGATGTATACATTGTGTTTAAAGGGCAAGTCCAGCCTCAAAAAATGTTTACATAGTTTGAAGTATTATCCCCCATAAACCCCCACTTTCGTTTTTACCTTTACCCAATGTTCCCACGCTGAGGAATTAGAACTTACAAAATCACGATCATTCCTCCTCTGCTACTGCTGCAAGCTGGTTATGAGTGCGCTTATAACCGCTTGATGGGTACTGATAGTCAGCCATTGGTCGTGACGTCACAGTCACTGCCATGACTGACAGTCATTACCAGGAAGCAAAGAGGAGACTGGCGAGGGATCTCGGTTGTGTTAGTTCTAATTCCTCAGAGTGGGAGTGTTGGGTGAAGGTAACAATAGTACGAAAGTGGGGTTTTGGGGGGATGAGACTTCACACTATGTAAAGTTTTTGTGAGACTGGAGTTACCCTTTAAGTGAAACAGTAAATATAAAGCTTTGACAGATCATAAAGCTGCTTAGCCAGAAGATTCTAAAAGTAATATGTTTGGTTAAGACTTAAAAGGCATCTATACCAAAAAAAAAAAGGTTATTTTAAAATGACCATAACTGGAAACTATAATTCTTACCAACCACCATTGGATAATTTTTTGTTTATCTGCCCCCTGTATCTTTAGATATCCAATCTAAAACTTCTTACCGTATATTTCCGCTGTCAATCAAGTTCCTTGCTCTCAAAAACTATTCTTTTGTGAGTAGTTTTACTGTAGCTGGAATGGTGACAAAGTTTTGACAGTTGGAATGCTGTGTGTAGGCTTCACAGTTGGTTTGTCAGGTCGGATGGAAGTGGGAGTGATTAAAAGAGGGAGGGGGGATACTGCTCCTAAACACAATGTGTGCTGGATTGAAGGCATGCAGCAACGCACACAAATCAGAGTAAGTGCTACTTGCATGTATTCAATTATAGATTAAGATGAGGCATTTTTTCATTATAGTGTCCCTTTAAGCTGGGTACATATGGTCATATCCTTCCTCCTGATCAACTGGTTGGCCAGGAGGAAGTTCTGTCGGTCTCTGGCAAAAGTAGCTGCAGCCGACAGTTTGCAGAGACAGAAGGAATGGTCCATAGAGGCCTGCACGACCGCCTGGAACACACCATGCAAATTATTGAACTGATTATTAATGAACTGATTAAATCAAAGTTTTATGATGTATATACTAAATGAAAATATAATACTCTGATACTACTATACAATAAACTGTGAGTAGAATATTTAGCATGCTGGGCACAGCTAGAATCGTGTTATTCATGCACTCGTGTGTGGCATTATTCATGCTAAAGGCTGTGTGTGTTCTGGGTGCACTTCAATCAGACATTACTTTACTGGTTTATTTTACAGTTAGTAATTCTGAGTAATCTTCCCAAAGGAGCTATTCTGGTTATGGAACAGAAAATATAGTGTATGTATGTTTCCAAATTAGCACATTTTACATATGTAGTTTTACACATATTTTTTGGACACTAATGCCGACAATACACTGTAGATGGCTGGCGATACAGTGAAACAGCTAATCAAAGTACTAAAATAGATTTCACCAACTTGCGGCATCTATCATGAGCAGAGTTCAACTAGAAATCTAGATATTGTAGCAGCGACTGGCATCATTGGAGAGGTCAGGTCACCTTCTGCTCTATACTCTGTAGTCTATCAAACAAAATGAACACAGGTTGGATTTTCAAAACAATTATGAAAAAAAGAAACATGACAAGTGTATTTGCTTTGCAACTTTGCTTTGTGCCTGTTGTTTTATTCTACTCCACTTTTCTAATTTATGCATCCTGCTCTACTTCTCCTTCTGTGGCACAAGGTCAATAGGGGCGAATAAAGATTGTGGTCATGTAGGAGCTTCTCAATAACTGACCACCATGCCAAAGTATTAAGCAATTTCTTTTCTTTCTACTTGGACATCTACAGAGGTTGAGTTTCTGGACCACTTTGGTAGAGGAAGAGAAAGGTGGCTAGATTAGTGTTTGTTACTGTATGTCTTTTGGAAATGCTAAAAACTTAAATTAAAAAATTAAACAAATTACTTAAAATACTGCTGATTTCGGAGGTGATATATTTAATTGGTTTGGCTTTAAAGGGGAAGTTCAGTGCAAATTCAAATACTTTTTTAAAAAAGAGCAGTATTTTTCTATCCTAATGACTGTAACCTGCCCATTTTGTCTGTATAAATAAATGCTTCCCGAAATACTGACTTCCTGTTTGCAGGACCCCCAGTAGAGAACGTTATGGTCTTGCCCTTGATTCAGCGTCTGGGTTGATTCAGTTGCTCAGTAGAGATCTGCGCATGTTTGACCAATCCAACAGCCAATCAGTAGAAATTACTGTTAGGAACATTCCACGGCAGTGTGCATTTTGGGAAGAAGAAGGACCGTTACAGAACCTAAAATGTCAGCTCACTAATGTCAAGACTAATAGCAAGAGGTATAAATTCAACTGATTTTTCAAAATGGTAAAGGATGTGTAGAATAAATAGGTATGCATTATATAAACGCAGAATTTAAAAAATATATTTTTCATTGAACTTTCCCTTTAATATTGGGAGTTTATTGTGACTGCTTCCTACCTGGCCACCCAATTGACTCTCCCTATTTAAAGTATAAGGGAAAGGGGTTGGGAATCTGTTTTGAACCTTTTTCTGTAACAAAATTGGTTGTGTCTAATTGTGGGAAATATTTCAGTTTAAATAAAGCCTTATGAATTGGTCAACTGGCACCCCAGGGAAAAGCACAGTAGACCCTATAGTAAACCTGGGAAACGTGGACAAAACAAGGTAGGGATAACAGAAAAGAATAGGAAGTGATAAATGCATCACCTCGGGTCTCCAGCATGTTAGTCTAGCACTGTTTATGGTTTTCATTCATTTAAACCTGCCCAATTAGGGAACAGATGTCCAACCTGCAGCCCTCCAGCATTCTGCATTCAGGGAATGCTGGGAGTTGTAGTGTTCAAGGGCTGCAGGTTGGACACCCTTAACTTAAGCTGGGTACCTAGTTTTCTCAAATGAGCGCGCGGCTGCCGAACGTTCGGGTCGGCCAAGCGGTCGATCGGGTAATACGGAAAATATCCCTCTGCTGCGGTAGTGTCCCTATAGGCGAGTCGTCCATGGCCAAGGGAAACACAGAGTCCTGAGCATTCTCCCTATGCTGTGTATATGCTGTGTATAGAACACTCGGGACTGTGTGTATCTTGCAGATCCTGTCTGTCATCTTTCAAAAATGTGGCAAGTGTGAACCCAGCATTAGAGAAAGTACAATTTTTCAAAAAAGTCTCATGATGGAAATTAGGATTTTTATTTTTAAAGAGGGGCAGATTACTGGAAAACCCCCATTTGGTGCCCTTAGGAGTATTGCTTGTGAAGGTTCATTTATACAGGTCATGGTATATCTGTTGTATTCAGTTAGATCAACTGGACTTGAAGTTTAGGTCTTGAAGACGTTTCACTAGTCATCTGACTGACTTTCTTTCTGAATTGAGAAGTTCTTCAAGAACTAAACTTTAAGGGCTAGGCCCCACTTATGCATTTTTTAAGCGTTTGCGCACGCGTTTTGCGTTCGTGAAAGCGCATGCGATTTGGTTATGGAAATCGTGGGAACGCAAAAATCCCTGCGATTTCCCATGCGCATGCGATTGCGCATCCGTTTCCGTTTTGGTAACGCATGCGTTCACCATTTTTGGTGCGTTAACGCATGCATTGCCGTAATGGAAAACGGCAAAATCGCATGCGCAAAACGCACGCGCAAACTGAAAACGCACAAGAATAACGCAAACAATCGCGTGCGATAACGCTCACGATTGCATGCGTGATTTAGTGCGTTGTAGTGGGGCCATAGCCTAAGTCCAGTTGATCTAACTGAATACAACAGATAGAGTATTACAGGGAGATTCAATAAAAGGTCTTATTGTTAAAAATGGTGCTAATTTTGCCTCAGAAATCATTTAACATCTGAAAGTTAACATCTGATTGGTTGGGGCAAAATTAGCACCATTTTTAATGATAAGGACTTTGGCGTTAGTGTTTTAAAACTTCCAACTCTCCATTTCCAGAAGAAAGTAATTAGTAGCCTGACTGTCTGATGTAACAATGGAAAATTGCTCTAAATCACAAACCATGTAAAAATAGTCCAGGTTATAATTTAAACTCTGACTTAATCTGTCCTTGTGCACTTGATTATTTTTCTATCACTCGCGGCCTTTTGCAGGGTTATTAATCATCTCTGTGTTGAAAACTCATTACTGCCTTCAAATAATATTCCTAATATTTCCCATTGCTGACAAGCATCAATGAAGATACAAGTTGAGTGACGTCAGCAGAGGCTGCACCTGTCGTTAAATATAAAGCCATCGGTCCCCCATGCAAAACTTTCCATGCTGATGCCAATGAGAGGTGTACTGAGGGCAAAAAATTACGTATGTTGGCATATGTTCAAAATGTGTGGCATCCTGGCACAGTCTGAGGGCAAGTTCCAAATGACTTTTCAACTATTTGCACCCCTTCCTGTGTGGTTTAAAGCATTTGTGGCACCAATGCATTGGAATAGAAATAAACTTGTGGCATAGATGGAAAACTTTGGGTCGGTTTTCCGAGTTTCAAGGGCAAATGAGACTTTACATGTCCCTGCTTCAAGCTGAACACTGCCGGCAGAGTCAGATTCTGTGGGCGTTAAAGGGATTCTGAGAATAGAAGCCAGTGTGGGTGACAGAAAGCTGACTCACTGCTGATGCAAACCATGGCATTCATGTAACCTCCTAGTCTCCGTCAGGGGCCAGCACTGTACTGCTCCAGGATTATGGGTGCAAGAAGCAGATAGATAATTGTCTTAAGTTAGTAAAGGGTTTCCACAAATATACCCTTGCAGCTGTTTCATGCTTCACAAGGCTTCATTAATATACATTTCCCTGCTATTAGCGAGGTCTGAAAAGCATCGTTCAGGACCTCTTACTGTTAATCTTGCAGTCTTACCATTTATCTTTCTTATAATACTAAATTATTATAGTCTGGTCTGCTCCCTTCTATCATTGTATAGCTTTCTCTGTTTATCCTGCAGAGTATTACTGGGTACAGTTGGGAGTCTCGCAGGACACTGCACTCAATTGTTTTCAGTACAAACTGGACAATATTTTTTGTCATTTCACTTATTATTACTGCAAATCACAAATTAAGGTAGTCGGCCCATTTTCTGTTCCATTGAATGTTTGGCAATATTGGGGTATCTATCGAGCCAGCTTTGAGATACCTATTATAGAAGATTAATTTGTACTAGCCCATCATCCTGAGCATTTAACATAGAAGGTGCAAGGGGCTAAAATTTGATCTGAACTACCTGATCATGGTTTGAAGGGGAAATACGATCAGTTGCACCATCATGCAGCCATCCAATGGTGGCCATAGACAACACCATCCAGGTACCAAATGGGATGATGGAAAAAATCAACTGGCATGATAGGGTAAATCGTATGACTGATTGGAGTGTGTATGGCCAGCTTAAGTCTGGGGTTAGTATTCACTGAAGATTTTTTTAGTCTAATGTACCTTTCATCTTATATAAAAATCATAGTCTACTATTTTTGTAAATATTTTTGTGCGATGGAGATGGCAGCGTGTGTAAACATTCTCACATCCCAGGGACATATTATTTGGCAAAATAGATAATACATTTTCACCTTTATTTATTGTTTTGGCGACATGTCGTCCATTTTGTCATCTGGTTGATCAGGTCTCCTAACAAGGTGAGTGACTTGCAATAAAACGTGATTAATTGATGGCTGAGTCACAGCTAATAAACATCTGGTAATGTGAAAGTGTTTCCCCTTTCCCCGGGTTGGTTTGCGGCTTGGCCTGGAGGTGTTCGCTCTGCCTTTTTCCTAGCATGGGCTATGCCATGTGTACACAGAGCTCGCATTGTGCAGCTTTGTTAAAAAATGACATATTTATCGTAGAGAAAATAGAAAAATACAAATAAAATTCACATCAGGTAATGTCACTCCAGCCATAGCAGAACTGCAGCTTGCAAAGATGGATATGGTTTAATTTACCCCAGCTAGAGCCCTAAAAGTATCCTCTAACTGTCCTATTCCACTGGTTTGTGAACCTGCCCTCAGGCCGCCTCAGACTAACAGTGAATATGCTTAGAGCAGGTCAGGTGAGGCGTTAAGAGGATATAAAATTCAGACAGGTTGATCTCTGTTGCTTTTCGGATATCCATAAAACCATCACAGCTGCCTGAGGGCAGGATGGAAAAACACTACTGTAATTCTAGTAATATAAGAGGAAGAATTGCATGAAATCATTCCACTAGAAGTGTCCGTTTGGAACACTGAATGGACTCAGACTAATCCTAAATATAGAATTAAATTGGGTCAAATTTTTGTGCGTTAGAGCCAATCAGGGAAGCGTGGCCTGGTCGGTTCTCAGCTGTCAGATTTAATGTCTGTTTACTAAGCTTATGTAACAAGAGGGTTCTTTTATACATAGGTCTTTTGCTGTCAAAGATAATGGGAAAATGTGTTAACACAAATGGATCCAAATTGTCAGTGTTATAAAGCTTACCGCAGAGGCGAAGTCTCTGTAAATGGGAGGCTTCCTGCTTCGCTGTTTTCAGTTGGATTGTGCAGCTACCCTTGGAATTGTGTGTCTGTGACATCAAATATTTACAAATTTGAATTATTGGTTAAAGAAAAAGTGCAGGCTAAAACATTTTATGGATTATAGCTAAAGAATAAACTTTGTGGCCACACTAGCTCATGACTGGAGGTTTGAAATCACACAGGGGACTTTCTGCTTAGAAGTCAAGTGATTCATGGATATATGGAAGTATTTATTTTCATAGTGGCAAATTCCACAGCACTTTAAAATGTTTTAATCCATTCACAATGGGCCCTGCTCCAAAGAGCTTACAATCTAAGTATTTCTGATTGGTGGGGGAACCAGAGAGTCCACGCAAAAACAACTCTCCTTGCAGAGTTAAAGGGCTGCAAGTCATCAGCGCTAAACATTTTCGTAACGCACGCGATCTCTATTTTTTGCGCAATTGCATGCGTAACAACAACGCAACATTGCCGAATCGCAAGTGCCCAATCTCACCTAAATTGCTTTCGTGCAGTGTGGCCTTGCTCCTAATGCGCAATATCCTGGCTATGTGTCAGAGAAAAATACTTAACTGTGAACTACTTCTTACTTCCTTAAAGGACAACTCCACCCTCATAAGAACATCTTTTAGAAAGAACGGCCTCTTTAAAATATGTTGATATATCATACTTTGTCCTATGAATTCATTACTGTATGCCTGCTATGCTACTGGATGCCTCGTGGAAACTGAGCAATTTAGAAACCTGTACTGAGCCTGTACTGAGCCTGGGCATGCTCAGAATAGGCAGACAGGGGATTAACGTTCAGTCATTGGCTATGATGTCAACTGTCAAATCCATAACTGACAATTACTAACTGGAAGAACCAGGAAGCAGAAACTGGGGCAACAAGACATTGTGCAGGATTTCAGGTTAGACTTATATATTTCACATTTCAAACTATTACAGTTTAGGGTTTTGGGGGTGAATTACCTGTATGTAAGTTTTCATTTTAGGGCTGGACTTGCCCTTTAATGCAACCAAAAGCAATTTTACTAAAAAATGTTATCCGCAATAGACCTGCATCTAAACAAAGAGTTAAGTTAAAGGTAAACACTGTTTTAGACGTTAAAGCCATTAAACGTTCATTTTGACAAAGTGTGATCAACTTTAAAGGGCATGTTCAATAAATAAAAAAACTGGCCATATGCCTGTTACCTGCCCCAAACTCCAATTCAGCACATTATTAGATGCATTACTAACCAGATATTGAAGGATAATTATTTCCTCCATTCTGGCAGAGTAAGCTGGCTCCTGCCTCCCTTCAGTCAATCTACGGCCACACCAACTTGAACGTGCCCGACCTTGTCTGATCTCGGAAGTTACTATGTAATCAAGGCTACAACTGCTGACATCACAACCAGTGATTGACTGCTGATTCCTGTGCACATGCTTAAAAAAAGCTCTAGCTCTATGAGCCAAGGGTGGAGGGAGATACCTTTTCCATAACGGAAAAAAACATACAATTAAATATCTAGTTACAAATGTAAAAACGTAAAAATACCAGTTGGGGTTGCGCGCAGATAATTGACAAGTATTCATTTTTTTGTTTTAAAGGGTATCTTCACTGGTGAAATTGAGTTTGGGGTTTTCTGTCTAATTAAAGAATGGGAGGTAAAGGATCCATGTCTTACCTCCAGTCCTTCAATTAAACAAGCTAGTAAAAAAGTTATAGAACTTACCCGGTATCGTGCTCCTCCGCTGTCCTACAGACAGGTCCCGACAGAGTTTGTTCAGAGTTTGTAATGTATGTGCTGCGCAAAACTCCGTTGGGTCCTGAGAGCAATAGGGTCAACTTAATTCTGCTCAACATTAACTTGATCTTATCATAGGACGATTAAAGGGCATGTTCACCCCCATTGTAAAATTTAGAAGGTAGAGTAATCACCACGTTTACCTTTTCCCCCAGAACTCCTGAGTCCAGATATCTTACTTTGAACTCTTCTGGTCTCTCGCTACTCTCTGACACACTTCCACATTGCAACCCTCTATCATGGCTGAGACAGTGATGCCACTTCCAATGACTTACTACCGCTTTACTGCTTGCCATCGGGCCTTACTTTGCCCAGGTCTGCTGTAACTGGTTTAAATAGAATGTTGATGCTAGGGTCTGTTTCTAAAGGTTCGCATGATGTGTACAAACAAACGTTTCGGACAATAATCGGCCCGTGTGTAGGCTTTTTATCGGGCGAAACCGTCATTCATTCAGAGATCTGCCAAGTCGGTCGTGCATGATCCCTGAAGGAACAACTGTTTTTCCCGATAAAGTGCCTATACACGGGCCATTTATCGCCTGAAACATTTGTTCGTACACATCTTGCGTTGCAAGTCGGTATATAGGTATGTTGGGACCGTGTGGTGTTTCCATAACTTGGCGGGGTAATTTTGAAATTTTGTGTCAATTGATCCCCCTGTCCAGTAACTTATGATTGTTGGTGAATTGTCAGGAATTAAATTGAGTGGAAACCCACTAGCTGAATAAACCTAGCCATACATTGGTCCAATGGTTTTCTGATCGGAAGCAGGGACGGATTTATACTTTTTTCTCCCCTAGGCCAGCTAACTTGTACTTCCTGTTCCCCTCCCCCCCACCCCCCCCCCCCCCCACTGTATGTGGTAAATCATTGGCTGAAGCGGAGCTTTGTGAGTGGGAGAGGGACCTGCTGCCCATAGCAAATCAGCAATAGCTGCACATTTAACAGAGACCAGTAAGGCTCTGTTGTGTGCAAGATAATGTGCGTTGTGAAAATTTAATATGGGGGTGCAATACGGCCTAACTTGAAAATTTTTGTTTTTTTTTATTTTGCCGCCCCTGGTGGTTGTGCCGCCCTAGGCCGCGGCCTAGGTGGCCTAGTGGGAAATCCGGCCCTCATCGGAAGAACCTATCATTATCCCCCCACCTTGCACGGACAATCTTACATAGATTTCAACTTGAAAACTAGGTAAGATCGGTTGTGGTATTTGAGGTTGACAGAAAATTTTACGCCTTGCTGGATCATTTTTTCCGATAGACTGATCAATATCGCCGACAGATCTATCGAAAACACGGAAAAAATATCCTTGATATTCCGATAAATTCAATTAAATTTTCCAAATTGCCTTACTGTAATTGTTCCAGAATGGTTTTACCTTAAAACCGGTCAATGGGAATGACCAGACATGCTGATTCATAGAATCTTAAAAAATATATAAAGTAAAGAATTTATATGTTGCCTGTTGTTTAGGCCAGTGATAGTGGGTTGTCCTTGAGTTTGTGTGGTGGTGGGCTGTAGTCATGACAACAGATTTGGCTCTTTTTTAGTACACAGAGGTCTCTGGGGTGGGAATTAAATGTTAACCCAAATGTTAAGCTTCCTCGCCGTCTGAAGCTTTGTGGTAAAGTCCTGTGTTTGATGTTGACATTTTTCTTTATGGATTCTTTATGGCCTTGTGTCTGATCCAGCCTAAATTGTCTACTGCATCAATATACATCATTTAGGCTTCGTTCCTCATTGCACCACTGCATTGTGAAAAAATGCACTGCATGCAGCAGATGGTGCATTCACGCACACCGTTGCCATGGAAAAATAATGTCCGCCGATGTGCGTTAACGCAGCAGAATATCGCACTTAATCTCAAACACATTGTTCCGCTGCGTTAAACACATTGTGTGAACGAAGTCTTATACTGATGTAACATTTAATTGTGTGTGCTACATACCACACTGTTTAGTGTGTGTGTGTGTGTATAAATCAACACTGCTAAGCTGGGTGCCACAAAAGTAGCAATCATTTATGCATTTGGACCCCTCAAATCCTATATAGTTAATGTGTATGGGCATCTTTAGGTCGTAAGATCCATCAGATCGAATTTCTTTTCAGTGTTTATTAACTTTTTATTTTTCTACTGATGTCTACACAACTGGATATTTAAAAAAGTTTGATTGGCTGACAGATTTAAATTAAAAGTAACTAACATTAAAAATAATTTATCCACATTTGCATTGTAAAAATACTGTATGGGTCGTGGGTACACAAGGTCCAATATTATGGTTCCATCGGTCTGCCGGTCATTATATTGCAAGCGCAAAAGGCCTGCGTGGACCATGTTTCGCACAACAAATTGTGCGGACCATTGAAGACCAGACGATCTGCCAAAATTTAACAGCCTATCAGAGTGAACTTTGTTCCAATTTGGCCCAATCCACTAAAATTTTAGACCGTGTAAGCAGCATATGTTCATGAACTAAACAATATGTTCATCACTGTATTAAAATATACATACAAGCAAGCAGACCTGCAAGCTCTTATAAAATATTTCATTTTTTTAGTCTATCTAAGTCTATCAGAAAAGTAGCTCACAGAACTATCTACAGCATCTATCGATCTGATACTATGCTGTGAATGAAAGTAAATAGATATTGTGTCAGTTATCTGTCACTCGGTCACACACCTTTGGACTCATTTCATAGCCTTAGGGCAGAACACTGCTGTCTGTCTAAAAAGAGATTAGCAAGCAAATTAAACAGTGATGTGAATGCATTCATTTACAGTTCTGGTTAACAGTAGAAAAGAGCTGCAGTGTAACCCTTTCTCAGCCAAAGGCAATCAACTCAGCACTGTATTGGGATTCTCTGCAGAGGAGGCCTGCATGCTGTGAGTTGAGTAGTTTTGTTTGATGGGTTGGAGGGGGGGGGGGGGTAGGAGGAGCAGGGAAAGTAAACTTCTCATTGCATTGATTAGCATGCGGCTCTTTCCTTTTCTTGTTGTAGAGTTTGCCTTTACTCCATTGCCAAGCAACCAGATTGTAAAAGTCCAACAGGCAGGGAAAAGCATGCACCCAGCACTCACCACTTCCCCCTGGCTACAATATAGAAGCTTAATACAGGACCAAACTTTACTTTGGGCTGCCCTCCTTGGCAAAGAAGGAAGGGGCGAGCGTGGGCAGAAACTCCAGGGCGCCAGAGGTCCACAGAAAGTGTTGACAAAATTTTGGGTACTAAACAGGCGAAGAAAGAGGGAAAGTTTTAAAAGGCAAGGAGATTCCCAACGTGAAACCCCAGATGCTTCACTTAAGGTTTGCCCTGCTCTCTTTTGTTTACATTTTTATTGTACAAATTGCTCGCTGCTTTAATGCACCTTGCATACTTGTCCATCTTGATGGTTTCCTGCAGGGGCACTAATAATTCTGTACAGGTATAGCTTGTTTCTAGGTCTCTTTTTGCACCCCAGCGTATCTAGTTCGAATCTTTCCCTTCTGTCTGCACATTTAGAGTTTTGATTCCCCATATATGTGCTGGTATAGTTTTAATGCTGCCCCCAGTGTCTGCACAGGTAAAATCCTGCCCATGGTGCTTACATGTTGTGTTGTAAATCTCATCATCTATAGCTATCAGCGTAACGTCTAGTGATTACTTACCAAATAACAAGATATAAACTATATTTATCTGACTTTATGAAGGAAGATAGTTTCCTTGTTTTCATCTGATTTGTCTTCTGCAGATAAATACAACTCTTATAGACTTCATTTTTCAGTAAAGCCATACACAGGCTGATGGTTTGCCGATCAGCTTGAAAACGACGGAAGAATGATTGAAAATTTTTCGCCTTGCCTGACCATATTTATTTTTGATAGACCAATCGTAATTGCTGATTAGTCTATTGAAAACACAGGAAAATGCTGGGGGCCTTTACTTACTATAAAAATAAATTCACCCCGGTAAGAATTTTGGGAAAAGGAATTTCTGGTTTCACACTGCTTGTGAAAGGATTGGAAGTTAATTATATTTAGACTTTAAGGTGCCAATACACCTTCTTGAAATCAGGCAGATCCAATGGAATTTTCCTAAAATTGGCAAGGTGAATGTTTCCTCTAATGGTTTTATGGCCACGTGGGCAGATATATATTATCTGTGTGCATACAACATAAAATTGTTTTTACTATACACTGCAGTGCTTATGTTCCAGCGGATTTAAGAGCAAACCCTGTGTCTAGGGTAAAATGATCACACAATGCAGACAAACTACTGCTGTTGGCATTGTGGTACGTATTTTCCAGTATGGAAGGTTGATCAGGTAAGTGGGCTTGCTGTTGCATATTACCAACAGGTTTGAGTGGAATCTGCAGACACATGTGTATGGTAAGCATTTGTTTCCATGGCTCACTGTCAAGTTGAAAACCAGTTGTTATGTAGAGGTCTGAAAGAAGATTATGCGCAATTACTTACACTAGCTTATTAGTTACAGTAATTTAAAAAGGGCTTTTGCTTTTTAAATTGATTTCTATGTTTGTTTGAACAGATTAATCATTACAATGTGCTACTAACATTAAGGAATTAGTGAAGATCCTGAGCAGTTCTTTATTTATCTGTTATATATTCTATTAAAGAATGCTGACAACATTTTAAAATGTTCTAGACTGCAAAGCTTTGTAATTAGGGACTTTTCTTGTTGTCTCAGCTTTATAAGTAAATTGTAATTTGTTCACTCCAATGCAGGGCGATTTGACAACACCCAACCGAATGCATACTGTGCAATCAGAAACGGCTGTTCAGCATGCATGTCAACTGTTCAGGCATTGGGCCTCATGCACACGATCTTTAATGTGTATGAGGCATTAAGACCTTGGGGTAGGGGCTCCAGGAGGGATTGAGCACCCACACAGAGTATGTGCGTTGGTTCTGTGGACTAAAGCTTATTATGCTGAACTTACCCTTTAATTGTAAATAAAAGTGTCGTATGATTAAGGTGCCCATATATTTAAAAGTCTGTCCTCCGGCATAAGGTCTGTGTTCCCATTTCATTCTTATGCATAGCAATGTTCTGAGAATAAAATATCTTTTGTGTGGCATAAACATTATGGCTGACCATATGGAGGTTGAGAGGCTAATTTTAATGTCTTTTCCATATGCTTGGTTGACGGTGAAATATAATCAGACCAGCAGAAGGAAGTAATAAGTGCATGAAGGTAGTTTATAAAGCATTTCGGAGGTCTCTGGTATTGAACCCCCCTCCTTGTACCACTAGTTTACTGCCCTTAGGTCCTAGCAAGGAGCCATTTATAATGAATTGGTGACTAATTTGTAATTAGTTCTCTTTTGTCTGCCTGTGTCTAGTAATCTGCTAAGAGTTCCTGTATCTCCACAGGTATGCAATAAGGCCCTAGAGGCTTGAAATACCTTCAAATAACTTCCCCACTGACACATGCCTTTGTTGACAAAATGCCCTCTGACACCAGGGGTTAGAATCATACAATTGTAGTGAAAATAACATATTAAGTTATGGAGTGTACTGTTGTAGAACTTGTAGCTGATTATTATTAATGCGTTCATGTCATCCAATTGGGCTTCTGTGCTAAGTTGGGTTTACCAGTTTTATCTATCCATAGCAACCAGTTAGCTGTTAGCTTTTTTACTGATCTACTGCAGTTAGAAAACATCTGATTGGTTGCTGCAGTTTTATCGCTTCTGTTCTGTTAGATAAGCTCAGTTGTATGGTAGAAGGGAATAATAAAGCCCATGAATCTTCAATAGTATTGAGAGGGGTGATGAACGGCCGTTTCGCCTTGGCAGATCAAGGAACGACGCTCCAAGAGAGCGCATACACAATTATGGGGCGAAATGGCCTTCGACACGCTCGGGGTTCATTCGTCGGGTTCAACATCATATGTGTGTACGAGGCTTTAGACTAAAGAGAAGTGTGTGCTTGTGTGTCTGAGAATTCTTTTTCCCTTGGAAGGGTAACTATTTCAGGAACACTGATCTCTATTGTAATTTTGATATATGATTAAATGCAAATTACACAAAAAAAATTTGAACCATAAAAATACAGTAACTTCATTATTGCATGGTGAGCAAAGTTCCATTTTGTGCATGCCTGTGTTTTCTTCCTCTTCAGCTGATCACATACAGTGTCAGTTTTTCTTCCAGTTCGGTTTTATTTTTGGTAATAAAATAATTATGGTAAGGAATGATTCACACCTGATCCCGCTGCTTTGGTCAAGTGAAAGATTATAGGAAAGTTCGATGGGCTGATTGTTTAAGCTCCTTAAACTTAAAACAAGTCAGACTATCTTGGGAACCATATAGAGTATAAACTAAAGTCATATACCATTTAATTCAGCTATACATAACCAATACAAACTCAATAGTTTTCAAACTTCTGTTCTCCTTTAATTTAAGCTGAGGGGCCTTACCAGGGCTGCTTCCACGCCATGCATGTTAGCTGTGAGCTCTATTTCAGTCATAATAGCAACATTGAAAACTTGGATGAAAATATCTAGGAAGCTTTAATTTCCTTGATAATATTGGGCAAGGAAATCATTAAAGCTGATTTTTCTTTTAAGCTCGAACACTCTAATTCTAATGTACTTTATTTCCACAGGCTGAGGCCACACTATGGCACGCACCAACACGTGGGAAAAGCGTGCAAATTGCTCTAGTTTGACCTAGTCCTAAGGACTAGGCCCCACTTAAGTTTTTTGCATGTTTGCGCACAAGTTTTGCGTTCGTGATAGCGCATGCGATTTGGTTATAATGGAATTTGCGGGAACGCAAAAATCCCTGCGATTTCCTATGCGTATGCGCATTTTTGGTGCGTTAACGCATGCGTTGCCGTAACGAAAAATTGTAAAATTGCATGAGCAAAACGCACGCGCAAATGAAACACGAGATTGCGTGCGATAACGATTGCTCAATTTAGTGCGTTCTAGTGGGGCCATAGCCCAATAGAATACAATATACCTTGCATTTTATCACTGCCAAAGCTGGTGTCTGTATTTGGGAACAAATCAAAGGACTACATGCTAAGAAACCTACACTACCTGATTGCCCATCACCCTATGGCCCATATTAACATATAGTGTATGTTCATTACAATTTTTCTGGCTCCAGGTATCCAGTAATTGATATTGACTTTACATTTTAGACTTCACAGTCCTGGTTTTTGTCTTGTTTTTTATGTTTAACTACCTGCTGGTAAAACAAAGAGAAATACCTTTGGGTCAGTGTGTAAGTAGGGAAATGGGCTGCTACTAGAAACTGTCTAAATTATCTTTACTGTCTTACAGAGTCTTGGCTCAGCAGACCGGAAAGAATTTCCGACTCCAAGGTAAGAAAATGCCCTTTTCTCTTCACATCTCTTCTTGAAAATTTATAAATACTCAAATAATGTTGTCAAACAGCAAACACATTGCAGTATGAATGTTTTTTTCCTTACCTTACAAACATTAGCTAAAAGGCATTTTTACCTTTAAAAAAAATAATGGTGACTTGTCAGTTATCTGCCCACAACCCCAAACTGATATTTTTCCCAGTTTATTATATGTATTTGTAACCAGATATTTAATGTCTCTGCCAGTTCTATTCCTTTCTGGCAAAGGTATCTGCTTCCTCCCTCTACTCAAAAAGCTTTTTATATGCTTGAGCATGTGCAGAGGAGGCAGCAGGTGAAACATCAGTCAGTCATTGGCTGTGATGTCAGCAGCCACAGCCTTTATTGACTGCATGGAGGGAGGGGCCAGCTTACTCTGCCAGTATGGGGACAATAGTATATGAATATGGTGATCTCATCTATCCATATATTTTTATTGGGCTGTGGAATTGTAGGGAAAGGATGACCTGTTGTGTACCCGTAATGAATGTTAAAGTCCCGGATATCCAATGGAGCCTTGTTGTATCTATACCAAATCGGTGGTAATAAAGCTCTTTATAACATTCCGTGTATGTGTTCACTGGGGTAATTATTTGTATATTCCATGAACATCTTGTTCCCTCAGTCCATAAATAGATGACGAAGCAGAAGTAGGATTAGCCTGGGGTGGCATTTACTGCTGTTCAGGGTGTGCTGTGGTTTCTCAGTTCTGAATCTACTTTATTCTTCTCTACTTATTTATATGCAACGTTAATTGCTTCTCCATGCAAGGTAAATTACATGCTGCCTCCAAAGTAGTATTTTCATTTACATGAATAATTTGAAGCAATGTGTGGGAATCATAGCGAGGTTATTAAATGGCCTCCTGTGGGGTTCATTTGTGCCATAACAAACCTGAAATAAAAAAAAATAGTAGGATTGTTTACCATCACAGTTGTATACTGTATGTGGGCCCGAAGATTGCTCAACTGACACCTGCGCAAGTTTCATTTCTGAGAGGCAGAAAGCAGAAACACAGACTTAAAAAACACTAGTTAATGCCTCCTTGGTCCTAGTGTAATGCTGACCACCTGTCATTTTCAGTGACACGGCAATACTCCCAAGAGGCAAAAAGTTTTATTATCCAGGGCAGTAAACACAGACTTAATTTCTCAAGGTGTAACACTAAAAACACAACTTTTATTTTATTGTAACTTGTATATCATTGCTTCTAATTCTCTGTATCCAAATAGTTCTATATAGATAAACATAATTGTACATTTATAATTTATATGACCAGTCTTCTGAAATGAAACATTACATTCTGCACTGATACAGCGCAAAGCTCATGCACAGTGTGAAGCATCTCTATACTGTACACAGCAACCTCTGCAATGCAAACACTGTCAGACAAGTGCTCCCAGGTGACTTATCCTTTGTTTGATATTTGCTTTAAAGATACATAACCTGCTATCTTGCTATATCATGTCTACACTAAAATCCAATGCTTTTTATATATACTTCTAACATTTCCTCATTGTCTAATGTGCATGTTATTTTCTGAGAAACATTTGACGCTTTAAAGGGCATGTCCACCCCCAAAACTATAATTTCCCCCACTACTGGCCCCACTGTGTAGTGTAATATAATCCTTACCTCACATCCCAGCTCCAAATGGTTCTCCTGTAATGTCTCCACAAAAATATCCCAAAAACTGGCCACCAGGAGCCTGGCAGAGTCCATATAGGACTCTGCCTCCTGTCTCTCCTCCGGGAGAATTTTGCCATGCACGGTTCAGCCCTCCCCCCCTCCCCCCCCCTCTCTCCCACCCCCTAGTGTAAATCCCCTTGGTTATATTGTAGGGCTTCCTCCCCCAGCCCCAACCGCTATAATAGAATTATCAGAAAGTCACCCGAACTCTACTTACCTTAACTGCCTCCCCTGGCGTTCTAAGCAGCCGGCAACCACGTCCGTGATCAGCTGCCTCTCAGTCAATCAGGGACGTGGCAGCTTCATGCAAGCAGAGGGCCGGGACAGTGCGGTGGAGGAAAGAGGGAAGGTAAGTAATGATCAAGGGAGTTTCTGATAATTCTATTATAGCGGTTGGTGATGGGGGAGGAAGCCCTACAATAAAGACATTTTTAAAGGGTGGACATGCCCTTTAATGTCTTGTAAGCAATGATTTTGCTCACTGCTTTTCTACCATAAGATTGTTGCTATTTAGAGTTGCCAACACAGATGCATTGAGTACATTAGGAAAAGTACAGGACAAGCATGCTGTTTGTATTAGAATGAGGGTCTTGACCTTGAGAACCACTGCTAGAGGCAGAATACTAAATGTCTAGACCTGGTGTGCTCCTTCCCACTTTCAAAGATATGTCTGCAAGGTAAGCTGGGACTGTTCCAATACGTTTACCAGACTGCCCTTGAAAATAAATAAGACCCAAACTTTTCATAGTGCTATTCTGATGATCTGTAAAAAGTAGATTCTGGGCATATCCTAGTACAGTGGTTCTCAAACTTTTTTAGACCTTGGCTTACTTGGCAATGCAAATTTTTCTTGTGGCACACCTGTGTTCTTAATGTTGGACTTAGAGATGTAATTACCCATATTGTATGCATTTTAAAGTGTACATTGTATTTAAAACAATGTAGTGTATCAAAGAGTAACAAAATAAAACAAAATGTAAGTTGTACTGGTGAAATTATTTTAACAAAATTGGGGGAGGTGCTGACTAAAGGTGACCATACATTAGGCCGATTTTATGTACAATTCAACATACAATCCGACATTTCCATTGATCGGCCAAAAAATTGTACATTTTCCCATTCTTATCATGCGACATTGGATCGTAAAATCGATCGTAATTACGATCGGGAAAGTCGGTTTTTAAGTCGATTGGTAAAATGATTGTAGTGTTTTCTAAAGTTCCGATTAAATGTGAATGTAATGTAACCTCACAATGGACATTCAACATTAATCACAAAACAAATTGAATGTCGAACAATATTTATTGTACATCTTGGTACAATTAACATTGTACATCTGTCTGACAAAGTATCAGTCGGTTTAAGATCGTAATTACGATCGTAATAGTGTATGGCCACCTTAAGGCTTGTATAAACAGAGAATTTCTCTGCACGCATCCCCTGAAGCTGTTCACATTGATGGGAGACTTGATTCATTTTAACCGGCTCTTTCTGCACTAAAGGCAAAGATTTACTTCAAAAACTGTAGTTTGTTAGGAATGTGCATACTGGGGCTCATTTACCCAGAGTATATTTGTAATGCTCACATAATGCCCCCTAAGCCCTAAAATCCCTACTTACCAATACACGATCCTGCACTGCTGCTCTGTCTCTCCTGTCAGCTCTCCTCTGACTCCTCCCCATGCACACGACTCCCCGACGATCTTTAACATAGGTACACATGTGCAGAGGGAAAGGGGGAGGGAGCTGACAGAAGAGGCGGAGCAGCACTGCTGGATCGTGTATTGTAAGTAGTGATCTTAGGGCTTAGGGGGTATTACGAGATATTACAAATATACTTTTAATCAAGAAATGGTTATTTTGTGGGGTGAACTGTTTCAAGTCATGTTAACCGATTCAATATAGTTTAGTGAAGTCAAAAAAGACCCTTGCAGCCAGAACGCAACAAATGTAATATTCCTTTTGTGCTGGATTTAACACAACTTTTTATTGGGATTTACCCACAGCTGCAAAATGTATATTAAATATGCAGTTGGGAGATTTACCCATACCCGATATCCGCTCTGATTAAATATCCCCCATTGAGTTTTAACATTCCCTGATAAAATGGAAAAAGGTTCTGTTTATAAATTACAAAGGGACTTTAGTTAATGGAGATCTTAGTGGTAGGACAGATGCAACCTGCCATAAACATACAGAACAATATCTGTCAGCTTGTCATTGTTAGAACAGTCATATATGCCAGTTGGTCTGGGTTCTTTTCTTTGTTATCTACTAATATGCTCTTTTTAAAAGGACAATAATGCTAGAACTGGATGTCTGTATTACCGTATATACTCGAGTATAAGTCGACTCGAGTATAAGTCGAGGTACCCATTTTTACCTCAAAAATGAGTAAAACCAATTGACTCGAGTATAAGTCGAGGGTAGAGTAGTAGAAGGGAGTGGAAGTAGGGAGTAGAAACTTCTGGAGTGGAACTGCACACACTAACCCCAAAACACACTACCCTGTCCCACACACTAACCCCAAAACACACTACCCTGTCCCTGACTCCTTACTCTCCCCTCCAGCCCCAGGTCCAGCCCCAGGAATAAAACCTATTTCCCTGCACCCATCTTCTCACCCTGCCACTACACTACACTACTACTACAGTACACTACACTACTCCCTGCACCCATCTTCTCACCCTGCCACTACACTACACTACTACAGTACACTACACTACTCCCTGCACCCATCTTCTCACCCTGCCACTACACTACACTACACTCACTACACTACTACACTACTCCCTGCACCCATCTCTCACCCTGCCACTACACTACACTACTACTATGCTGCAACCTTACCTTTGCAGGAGAGTCCGGCCCCCGACATCATGACTTGATGGAGGAATCCGGCTGCCGCGTCCACTGATGGTGCTCCACTGACGTCACGACTCGCGCCGGTCTAATTTCCCGGCGCCAAGTCGTGACGTCAGTGGATGCGACCATCAGTGGACGCGGCAGCCGGATTCCTCCATCAGTACGTGACTGACTCGAGTATAAGTCGAGGTTCAGTTTTCAGGCTGTTTTCCCACAGCCTGAAAACCTCGACTTATACTCGAGTATATACGGTAACTTTGTCTGTATGGACTGGTAATGGCAATGTACAAATAGCTTCTGTTTACTAAAAACTTATGTATCAGTAGTGCCCTATATTAAAACATTTTGTGTGTGTTTGTGAACTTAAGGCCAGGTCCTCAGTGTTATTAAACTTACCCACGTTACCCAATAATATTGTGTAATACAAGATTATTGTTTGTAGATTAGAGCTGTGCATTTGATACAATAGTACTGATAATATTGGATGAAAAGCTGAAAGAGTTGTGGTTGAGTACTAAGATACGCATGTGGATAACTTTGAGCGTGGGTGCTCTGGCCAAAGGGGAAAAATACACATTTTAAGCCCCCTGTTGTATAGTCTGTATACTTATGACGGTGTGCAAAATTTTAACTATAACCTAATAGTTAAGATTGCAGACAATACAGTGGTATTAGGTCATATAACAAACAAGTATTTTAAGGAAGTGGAAGGCTTGGTAGAGTGGTGTAATAAGGTGAATGAACTTCAATTATAAACCAACAAAACAAAAGAGATGGTGGTGGATTATAGCAGAAGTGGGCATTTGTATAGACCTCTTTGTATAAATGGTGCTTTAGTAGAAATAGTGGGCTAGTTCAACTATCTGGGGAAACATCTTACAGAAGACTTAAGATGGGTACACACAGTACAGATCTTTAAAAGATGACAGACTGAATCTTTAAGTTTCAGTCTGTCATTTTTGTAAACATTTTTGGGCATTTCCGAGCGATTAAGGCTGATGGTGAACGTTTGTCGGCCTCAGGAACACTTAGAACTGTGGTGTACTGTGGTGTAACAATAAAGTGCCAGTCCAGTTGGTACACACGGGATTGCCCCTTTATCGGTAATGTGTGTACCCAGCTTTAACCTGGACTAGGCATGTTCAAGCTCAGGTTTCTAGAGCTAGGAATATTTTATTTAAGACATCTAAAAAGATTTGGTATTTGGACGGGTTCTTAAGACTTTTTATACAGGGGGGATAGAAAGTATTTTAACTGAATATTACTTTGTGGTTTGGGTATTGCTCGTGGTATTATTGCAGAGAGATTCAGAGAGTAATAAGAGTAGCAGAATGTTGTATAGGTACTGAACTACCTTCAGGTTATATTATTATATAAAGCCATGTAGGATGCGGGCCATTACATTTTTATATGATGATATGAATTATGAGCTAAATTATTACTTTTTACTTTTAATTGTATTTGTTGTATATGTTTCTTTTATGTGCACTGCCTTATAGTGCCTTGATATCACATTTCACTGCTCGTTGTTGTATTACTGTGCATATGACAAATAAACTACTACTACTGTCTAAATTTCACATTACATTCTGTGCACTTTGTAAACATTTTCTGCTCTTTTTTCATGTCCCGTAAATCTCATCAACACTGACAACTACTCAGTAAATGAACCACAGAGATTATGTAGTGTGTATGTAACAGTTTCTGCCCTCTGTATAGTGCCCACCTTGTTCCAACATTACATTCACACATTTTTTCATTAAAAGTTCCATTCTGTACCAGAATAGATTATTCAGCCTTACAATATGTATCACTGCTTTTGTGTATGTATGTATATGTTTATTTATATAGCGCCACTAGGGGACGCAGCGCTGTGTGTCTATTAGTCTCCTGGTCTCTTCCATAATTAGAAGTGTCACTCCTAGAACTGTCCATTTGGTAATGTGATGTGGAAAGTTTACTTATGGGCCCATGAATCATATTTTCGCACATGAAGGGTTATTACTGTTCTTGTTTAACTGTCAATGACCATGCTTTATTAATGTTTATTGATATACATATATAATTATGTTACAAACTGTCATATATATGGATTTTTTTCTAGATGGGCCTGTTAAAGAGGCCTCATGTCTTTCTACTACTCAGTATATCAGTATCTTACCCTTCCCTCCTTGTCTCCCCCTTCCTCCTTGTCTCCCCTTACAGTCCCTCTGTCCATTAGTATCTTACCTTTCCCTCCTTGTCTCCCTCTTCCTCCTTGTCTCCCCTTACAGTCCCTCTGTCTATCAGTATCTTACCCTTCCTTCCTTGTTTTGCCTTACAGTCCCTCTGTCCATCAGGATCCTACCCTTCCCTCCTTGTCTCCCCTTACAGTCCCTCTGTCCATCAGTATCTTACCTTTCCCTCCTTGTCTCCCCCTTCCTCCATGTCTCCCCTTACAGTCCCTCTGTCTATCAGTATCTTACCCTTCCTTCCTTGTTTTGCCTTACAGTCCCTCTGTCCATCAGGATCTTACCCTTCCCTCCTTGTCCCCCTTACAGTCCATCTGTCCATCAGGATCATACCCTTCCCTCCTGGTCTCCCCTTTTACAATCCCTCTGTCCATCAGGATCTTACCCATCCCTCCTTGTCTTCCCTTACAGTCCATCTGTCCATCAGGATCTTACCCTTTCCTCTTGTCTCCCTTTTACATCCTCTGTCCATCAGGATCTTACCCTTCCCTCCTGGCTTCCCTTACAGTCCCTCTGTCCATCAGGATCTTACCCTTTCCTCCTGTCTTCCCTTACAGTCCATCTGTCCATCAGGTCTTACCCTTTCCTCCTTGTCTCCCCTTTACAACCTCTGTCCATCAGGATCTTACCCTTCCCTCCTTGTCTTCCCTTACAGTCCCTCTGTCCATCAGGATCTTACCCTTTCCTCCTTGTCTTCCCTTACAGTCCCTCTGTCCATCAGGATCTTACCCTTTCCCCTCTTGTTTCCCTTAGTCTCTCTGTCCATCAGGATCTTACCCTTCCCTCCTTCCCCCCTTACAGTCCCTCGTCCATCAGTATCTTACCCTTTCCTTCCTTGTCTCCCTCTTCCTTTCTCCCCTTACAGTCCCTCTGTCTATCAGTATCTTACCTTCCTTCCTTGTTTTGCCTTACAGTCCCTCTGTCCATCAGTATCTTACCTTTCCCTCCTTGTCTCCCCCTTCCTCCATGTATCACCGTACCAGTCCCTCTGTCCATCAGTATCTTACCTTTCCTTCCTTGTCTCCCTCTTCCTCCTTGTCTCCCCTTACAGTCCCTCTGTCTATCAGTATCTTACCCTTCCTTCCTTGTTTTGCCTTACAGTCCCTCTGTCCATCAGGATCTTACCCTTCCCTCCTTGTCCCCCTTACAGTCCATCTGTCCATCAGGATCATACCCTTCCCTCCTGGTCTCCCCTTTTACAATCCCTCTGTCCATCAGGATCTTACCCATCCCTCCTTGTCTTCCCTTACAGTCCATCTGTCCATCAGGATCTTACCCTTTCCTCCTTGTCTCCCCTTTTACAATCCCTCTGTCCATCAGGATCTTACCCTTCCCTCCTTGTCTTCCCTTACAGTCCCTCTGTCCATCAGGATCTTACCCTTTCCTCCTTGTCTTCCCTTACAGTCTCTCTGTCCATCAGGATCTTACCCTTTCCTCCTTGTCTTCCCTTACAGTCCCTCTGTCCATCAGGATCTTACCCATCCCTCCTTGTCTCCCCTCAGTCCTTTCCAAACACCTCCAATCTTGGCTAAGTAATTCCTGTTCGTTAGGCAGAGCACCGTATCCTAGCAGCAGCCAAAGCATTGCCTATCAATAGAAACAACAGAAACGAATGGTTTGAAGAAGATCTGTGTATATTTTTGATATGCTAAACATTTGTCTTTTTGAAATACTTGCAATCGAAAAGACACAAGATCCAAGTGTGTTCATGGAAATGCCCTTTGAAGTGTATTGGATTTAGGGTGAATCTAAAATCCTCTGTTTGCTTTTTTAAAGAGCCGTGAAGTTTACTATGCTATGTTTTGTAAATGTGATTTATTTATATTGGTAACTAATACTTGTGAAAAGTGCACAGTGGCCTGGATGCTTTACTATTTATTGTGAAATCAGCAATTTAATGGGACTATATTACTAGCGTTGTATAATACTGAGAAACCATCATATTTGGCTTAAGGCTTGTGCACACATGCAACATCCGCATGTATGTGATGATGACAGTCTCTTTATATTTGATGCATTAAAGTTTTGCAACTACAAAAAAAACCACACATAGAACACTTTTTACAAAGAAAAAGAAGTTCTGTAGTAGTGATTGGAAAGTTTATTTTGCAGCAGCCTTCAAACGTTTCCTTTACTGTTTGAATTTGATCATTTGTTAGAATTTTTTACAGATGATGCTGGAGGGCGAGATTAATACTTTAGTATTATTCATCTAATTCCAGTAAATTTGTCCATTTCCTACACCCCAGTGGGAGCTACAGAGAGAGGGTGGCCATTAACCCACTGATGAGTACCCCAGCCACACAAGCTGCTATGTTTCAGTTTGGAACCCTGGCAACAGTTTGTGTTTTATGGGAAGCGTCTTCTCACCGTATCCATGGCACATTCTTACGGATACTTTCCTGCTCAGTGAGCACATTGTAGCCTTTTAAATAGTTCAGTTTGTAATAAGTCCTGTGCATTGACATTCTCCTGCTTATTCACAAACATTTCATTATTATACAGACACACATCGGGGCTTTGGAGACTTTTATCAAAGTTTATATTAGTGGAAGACAAAAAAACCCAGTACACGTGAAGAACTCGCTATTGTTAATCTGGAAGTATCCCCACTAAAAACATTAATGAAGTGTACGACACAATATTTTCACTTTATTAAATAACATTTACCTATAGATTTACTTGGGTTAGGTAACTGTTACTTATACCATTTCTTGTCCTTTATATCCCTTTATCAATGTTCCAAACTATTTTATCTGTACTGCACTGTTACATGATTAACTATAGACTTAAAAGCTGGGTACACACCATACAATATTTCCGGCTGACCGTTATAACTGTATCGATTGGTCAGGCAGATTAAATATTGTATGGTGTAGGTGGGGTGGCTGTTACCAATCTCAATCGCCCGGTTTTCCAGATCGGACAAATGGGCGATTGGGTATGTTGGTAAATCACGGCCAATCATGCAGTTGCTTGCTAGCTGACCAACCAATCAACTGCCGTTGATTCCTTACGTTCCACATGATTACATCCTCACTGAACATTGAATTGTCAGTCAAATCATGTTTCACATTACAAAGTATCCATTTAGTTTAAACAATGTAACAATGCCTTCTATATATAAACATATAATGCACTTGCATGACAGTAACAACTCCATCTAATATTGCAAGATTAATACCTCTTACATTGGACTTAATATGCATGCATATAAAGTTTATATAAGGAGGGCGTTGGTACATTTTTAAACTAAATGGATTCTTTGTAATGTGATATGTGATTCGCCTGACAGTTCAACTTTCACATGTGTGATGATGTAATCACGCGGAATGTAAGGAATCACTGGCTGTTGATTGGTTGGTTTAATAAGTTACACGGAAGTGACACACATGGCAGTAGAGCCATTGAGAAAGTCCGAACCGAGGGGCAAACCGCGTTTGGGTGCTAAGCCCCCCCTCTACCAGCACTTTTCATACCCCTCTACACCACAGTCAGTTATTCCACAATTACAGGGATAGACAGAATATTGGGGATATATTATTTATTTCCTCTTTGGAAGAAAGTGGCTTTGCTACTTTTACTATTAATATTCTTATCCATATAAATAAATGTTATGTTTTAATGATGCCTATGAATGTGATGCTGTAATCTTCCCATCAAGGGGATCCCTTTTCTATTTCGCTTTGTCTGTCTTGATCCCAGAGTGGATTGCTGTTCACCTCCACTGGGTAGCTGTGCAGAACTATTATTTGTGGTTTTGAGACAAAGTTTCTTTTTCTTCTGATTCATGTTGTCTTCAGTTGTCCTTTAAGTTGTCCTTTTTTTAGTCTTTATCAATGGTGTATTACACACACACACACACATATATAAATTCATAAGATCTGGGACTTAAAAGGTGTGTAGTCTGCTAGTCTGTCTCTTTAAATGGCAATGTTGCGGTGGTTTGAGGCTGTAGAAATTTAGCATATTATTTTTTAAAAGTGCACAGTTTTAAAGTGGAATATTGAAAGATATACAGTTTCACTGAATAGAGTCAGATCGCAGTGATTAAAGATCAGCACAGACAGGCATCCAAGGCAGGGAGTGTGAGACGGAACTTAAGTGTTTACACATTCAGCACACAATGCCCTTCAGTGCCAGCCCCTTTTCTTTTTCTTGATCAGTGGTTTGACCACAGGAATGAAGGCTTCATTCTACTACAGTGACTCTAACGGACCTCCCTCCTTCATTTTGGCTTCTCTCGTTCCCTTTTCACACTGTTGCTGCTCTACAAAATCACCTCGACAACCACAAGGCCTGGCATGACTCCTAATACTGCGCCTTGTTAACCCATTTAACACCTGCTTCTCTATATTATTATAATATTTGCACATTGAAATGTTAATGGAGACAATAATTATCAATTTTATAGATCAGAAACTGCTCTCTGTGTAATTTCATCACTCACCCCTACACTTGATAAAGAGGCATTTAAATTGGAACCCTTTTTCTGTCTACCTAGGTGAGTCAGACTGAGCGTGCCTGAACCAAAGGTAAAAGGGATGAGGAGGGATGAGAAGTTAATTAACTGAAAGTTTTGGAAGGAAGTACTTAGGAAGTCAAGTTATACGTATACTTACACTTTGAGCTACAAGAAGAAGTTATAGTGTGAAAATGTAACGGTGGTCGAACACAAACATAGCTCTAAACTTTTCTGCAACGTTCCGCCTGGCCCAATCTTAATGAAATTTATATTATGATCGGCAGTAATGAGGAGGTAGTGCACTGCCACCATTATACCAGTAATGTACAATCTGCAGTTATCCATCCTATATTATACTTATTAATGCACATACTTATTTATGCATTTATTTATATTGTACAGCGCAGCGCCCCCAAGTGGCGCTATATAAATAAACCAATGCATACATACAATTCTTTAAAGTTCTTAAAAATTTAAACGGATGCTGGGAGATGTACAGTAATTTAATAAAAGGCCAGGGCTAGGATTTACCCATAACGGGCATAAAAAGAATCTGCGCATACTGAGACATTTACATGGTACATGGCATATGTGGCATATAAATAGGAATTTGCAAAGGCTTGATGTTTTTTTGTTGCTGTAAATAAAACAAGTGCGTTTAACACGATCCCCATTTGCGGTGCCTGGCAATGTTTTCTAGCACACAGTGTTGATTTGTAAGTACAGTTAACATAAAATAGCAGCTATTGGCCAATTTTTATTTTCAATCAACCCCAGTTTGAATGGAAATTTCCATAGAAATAAATAGATCCTGTTGATTAGCAATCATCATTTTACTTTTCTTTTTCTTCTTGTTTTACCCTTTAATTGGTAAACCTACTGTAAATATTTTCCATCCCTTCACATTAACTTTATTTGTGTTGCTGAAACCCCCACATAACCTTCCCAATGGTACTTTCCTTTGCTAGTGAATGTTAGCTTAGTTTGGGTACATTTGGTACAGGAGAAAAGGATGTCATGATGTGCCACTTTACCTTGGCCTAGTTAACCTACCCGCAGTCTGCAGTGACCTGAAGTGTAAACCTAGACACGTGGAAGAATTTGCTGTATTTATTATAGTGTATCTTTCCTTTCTTGGCAGTGCTACCGTTTCGTGCTCTGGTGCTATAGGTAGTTAAACCCAGGGTCTGACGACTGTTTACATTTCTGTGGTCAACTGGAGCAAATATTTTGCAAAAAGGATTTTGTCCAGCAGCTGATCCAGTTATAATTTCCAACATCCCCAGACAACCAGGGTTTGGACTTTACATTTACATAAAACTTACATCTTAATAACCGTATCCAGCAAACATTGAAGAAAAAATATTTAGTTCTGACTGTGATGTAATTCACACATATTAGATAAATATTGTTCATGTTGTGGCAAATGTATGATTTTAACACGTATACTGGGTGTCTGTCTAGCAACCAGCAATAATCCATTACATTATTACTAGCTCACTTAGAACAAATAGAAGCAATTGCCTGATTGATCTCTACAGGTAACTGGATGTGAGCAAAATAATTCATAGTAGCGAGTAGCAGTAAAAAGACTGCAAATGAAATGATTTCCAACAGCTTTTAACTTGGTGTGTCGGCTCCATCCGAGTAATGACTTTAAACCACATGAATGGTTAGCATTTTAAACATGAGAAGCCGTGGACAGAATCCAGTTCTTGCATCCATACCTGGTGGTAAAACACAATGCAAAGTCTGATCTCCTCCATGGAATGCTTAAGCTGGCTAAACACATTAGTGAGAAAGGACCAATCCAATGACGGAGAATGTTCTGCATCAGAACTGCTTGTTACGAATGGAAAATTTTGGCCAGCCCGCGAGTCGGACCTGATTTTTATGTGAATGGCGGCCACAAGCGCCACATCTTTTAAGAATCTGTATTATTCTGTCTGCCATCTATGAAAGATTGGTACTGTGTGTACCCAGCTTTACCTGCATAGTTGCCACTAGGTACAGTCAGGCCCAGCATGGTTTTGGGGACATGCCTCCATTTACTGCAGCTTCTCTTTGATGTCACTGTTTGAGGGCCTTGAAAGCAATGCAGCCAGGGGAGTTTGAAAAACAGCTGGTGGACAGCAGTGGTGGTGATGACTAAACTTCTTAACCTCTTTATCACCCACATGACTTTCCTCTTTACCCCCTTAATATCATCCTACCTGTAGATTAACCTTATAAGCTGATGCCCACATACAAATTTGTTTAGGATCCAGGGTTGACCTAGGACAAGAGGTAGGATTTTAGAAATAAAATTTAGGATTTCCGACACCTCTGCACACACACAACTAATAAATGTTAACAGTACAAAGTTGTTTTATTTCTCTAATGTATTCTTTTATGAATGCATAAACAGTTTCTAACATTTTGACAGTGCTATGTCACATTTCAGTCCCCCCCCCCCAAAAAAAACTCATAAATCCTCTGTAAACTGGTCCATAACGTACCCACCAAAACACCATGTTTCCGACGTATTTACAGATACATAGTGTGCATCAGATGCTTGAAGTAAACATTTGAACATAAAACGCTTGTTCGAAAGTTTATTGAATGTCTGCATTATCCAACATTTTGGTGCTGAAACATTTCACTAATCCTATTGATACACTGGGCTGCGTGAACATTCATTTGCATGTCATTACCCAGGATTCCTAGCTGTCATGGAAAGCAACTGTATGTTGTGGAATTATGCGGTAAGCCATCTACTTGCTCATAAGTGCTCTTTATCATTAATGCACAAGAGAATAGAGAGCTCTATTCATACACCCAGCCAAGAAAAAAGGGGACTGGTCTGCCTCCCTTTTACAGCAACCCAGTATAGAACAGACATTATCCCATATTGAAAGATGCAGGAGGTAAACCTGACCCCCAGGGCTGGATTCCTAGCCTGGACTGATGGAAAAATAATATGTTAATAGCTTTGGAAAACTTTTTTTAAGCCCTTGGCACAGACTGATGATAAATGTCACAATTTAGTTGCTGGCATAGAAAACCCTTTGAGTCGCTTTTGTGACATATTTAAATCTTACGGTAAAATATCGATAGTTTGGAGCATAGTTGAACCAAGCGAGACCTTACAGAAAATAAAAGGTGTCTCTAAATCTTGGGCCAATTAGCGGACAATTTTATCTGACATATCACTTGGTATGTCAATAAATGTGTGTGGAGCAGCTTTGTTTTTAACTGAAATACGCAGGTTTCAAATTTTTTTACCAATTTTGACATAAAATCATGATAACAAATAATGGTTGCAGCAAAAATTACTGGGGAAAATTTGACTTGAGCTGTCAAAAAATCTCAACAGGCATTTGATTAGGCTAAAATATCATCCCATGTGTACCTAGCCAAAGCTCTTTGGATCAAGAAGAAGGTGGTGTCAGTAGATTGCTAGCTCTGAAACGTCCTACTGCAGGCCACTAGGAGGGTTCCGTTTAGACAAGTGTTTTTTCCAGATCTCAGGAGAAATTTTCTTGAAAAATGATGATATAAATCAATCTTTTTCAATTTATCAAAATATATTATTTACCCACATACAACAGTTATACACTTATATTTATCAAAAACAAATGTGCCTGAAATCACCAACTTGAGTCTGTAATACTGCTGACACTATAGCTTGCAAAACTTTCCAAACCTTGCAGGGGCATAACTACCAGGTTTCCTATTACAGGTATAGATTCCTCCCAGAAAACCACTGTGGATGAAACAGGGATAGGAGCCCCATCCTAGTTTTGCTGGGGGGTCCAGTGATTACTTGTTACACCACTGAAACCTTGGCTGAGAAACAATGTTTTTTTTACAGAGTCCCCCTAAAAAAGCTGCCACAAGAACTATATTTCCCCCCATCCCGATAATGAAACCTGGGATGATAATTGTACTGCGTATGTTTCCACCTTCATTTATTAAGAGGTGCAAAAACTTGCCCATGCTGTTAATTTGCTGCAACCATTCAGATGATTTCTTCTTAGTGGTGGACTGCAGTTAGAAAAAATTTAATAACATCTAATTTGTGGCAGCCGATTAACAGCACAGGCAACATTTTGCACTTATTACATAAGCCCCAATGCTATTAGCTGCAGGCAGGAGAAGTGTGCATTTCCCACTATGTCAATCATGGGTGGTCTTTTCTTTTCTCTCTGTTGCGATTCTGGCGGTTTGCTGGATTGGTTTCCATGGGAACAGTATCGTTCTTGCTGCAGTGTTATATAAAAATTTACCTTACATCTAACCAAATATTTCTTTATCCTTTAAAATAGCTGTATGTCCAAAACATCAACAGGGTTATTCAATAAAAGTTTTTATTGTTTAAAATGGTGCTAATTTTGCCCCAACCAATCAGATCCTATTTAACATTTGAAAGCTAACATCTGATTGGTTGGGGCAAAATTAGCACCATTTTAAACGGTAAGAACTTTTATTGAATAACCCTGCAAGTGTTGTAAAGTGGGATAGGCAGAGTAGAAGCCAACGTTTTCCAACAGCCCTTACATCTGTGGGTTTCTTATAACTAAAGTCACTTTTTAATTACCAAACTCTAAAGTATATCTTTTGTATTCAGTTAGATCAACCAGACTTGAAGTAGTTTAGTTCTTGAAGACGGTTCGCTAGTCATCTGATTGGATCTCTCTTAATTAAGAAAGACTGGGTACCACAGATATACCATGATCTGGATGATAAGCTTCACAAGCAAAGCTCTTACTCAAATGGCATATCCATCCATAAATCTAGATTTTACATACAGCTGCAGGACCCTCCCCAAACCCCACTTCTGTTTTACATCCAAGAATGCAGCTAAAGAAACTTACAAGACCCAGTCCCTGGGTCCCTTCATCTCCCCTCTCTGCTTCCTGGTCGCGGATGTCAGTCAAAGGCACCGGTGACATCACACCCAAACGCTGACAGCCATGAGCAGGAAGTGCCTTGCTGCTGCTGTTCTTGCTCAAACCAGCTCACAACAGAAGCAGGGGGTGATACCCAGGCGTCGAGGGACCGGGGCTTGTAAGTTTCTTTAGCTGCATCTTTGGAAGATGTAAGTAAAATTTAGATTTATGGGTGGACATGCCATTTAATTGTATATTATTAAAGAAGTTTGCCAGCTTATTTATGATTTGCTAGAGCACAAGATTATATGTGTAGTATTCTGGGCATGCTGAGTAGTTGTTCAGTATTTCAGCCACTCAGAAGCCTCCTTCACAAGCAGTCATGATTCCTGGTTATTCCATTTATGCAGTTCTATGTTGAGCAGGGGGATTTTTTCTATGCAGTTCAGGTTACATTGGTTAGATGTTCTATTCCCATTCTATTGCTGCCTAATAGTTTCACTTTAGATAGTTAAAAACAACTGATTTCCTAGGTTGGCCAATATAGGTTGATTATATGAGCTGGTTCCTGCCTTACCAGTTCTTTCCTTTTATGAACTGAAATCCTCTGCTAATACCTACTTCGGGCAGAAAGGTTGTGTCAACCTCCAATATAACAAATAAATATATATAAGAAAAACTAGTGACCAATTTAATATTCACACAACAAGATCCTAGTGCAGTATATAAGATACATCTGATTGGAGAAACCACATCATAATAAATGAAAACTATTGGGAGTCTTCCAGTAATTTATCTTTTGTTTGACACTTTTTACCAGTGTATATACATAGAGGGGAAGGGAAAGGTTTTTCTGCGCCAGTGTTTGTTCTATCCAGCCATTCTCTAGAATGTAACTACTTGAAATATGCTTGTGAAGGTTCTCATTCATCCAGGTCATGGTATATCTGTTGTATTCAATTAGATCAACTGGACTTGAAGTTTAGTTCTTAAAGATGTTTTGCTAAAAAATCCCAATTAGCATATCACAATTACAATTAGCATATCCCCTTAACACCTGGCTGTGATATGCTAATTGGGATTTTCCAGGGTACATAATTGCCACAGATTTGTACAAGTCATTCTGAATTGAGAAAGCCAGTCGGATGACTAGCGAAACGTCTTCAAGAACTAAACTTCAAGTCCAGTTGATCTAATTGAATACAACAGATATGTAACTACGTGAAGTGCATCCTATATAAAGGTAGGTTTGCATTGCATACGATTGCTAGGTTCTCTAAAAACCCAACGTTTTAGAAGTGCCTACTAGCAATACTTATACAAGTTACAATGACTCACTGATGCTGTAATAACGAGGGGCATGTGAACGCATTAACTGGTTTCCCTAAAGCAATTTTTTTGTAGATATTCCTAAAGGGCAACTGTACTAAACCTTATAATACATTTCCTAAGCAGGTAGGAAAGCGTAAGCCTACCTCACTGAGTGTTCTGATTAGAAGAATTTAGCAAAAATCGTCTTTTATGATCTTTGGGTGTATGTTCAGCTTTAAGGACATTTCCACCCCTAACATAAAAAATGTAGTGCAGGTTAATCACCCCACTACCACTACCGTAATATTCACACATCTGGGAAATGTATTACCAAGAATGAGATTCGCTGCAATGTTGCAATCCTTCTTTCTTCTTTATAAAAATGTTACCGCCTTCTCTTGAAGCTGTACAAGTTCGCACAAGCACAGAGTAGGGGCATGGGAACAGCAGTCACTCATTGGCTGTGACGTCATTCATTTATCAGTCTTAACTGTGACAGCTAACATGGTTCTTTACAGTGTTTTAAAATATTCTTTAACTGAAACATGCTATACCAGTTGGTCTTTTCTCACCCTCCTATAGCTATCCGGTAACTACTGAATTATTATTCCATAGCGCTTTCCAATTACATGTATACACTCACATCTGGCCTGGCCCCGAAGAGCTTACAATCTAAGAACATTTATTTGACACATACAACCTTTATCAGTCTTTATGATTGTGGGGGAAACTGGAGTGCCTGGAGGAAACCCACGCAAGCGCGGAGAGAACATATAAACTCCTTGCAGATGTGTCCAAGGGTGGAATCGAACTCAGGACTGTCAGTGCTGCAAAGTATCAGTGCTAACCACTGAGCCACCGTGTTGCCCATGCTACTGCACAACCACTTTGTGACCAGGACTAAGCAATAATAAATCTAGCTAATATTCACTGAAAAGTGCGATGGACTACAGGTGTCGGAAACCTGTAGAATTCAAGAGATAATTATTCCGCAGCTGCGGATTTCTGAGGAGAGACTGTTAATTAGACATGATGATAGAAGCTCATTTCTATTTTACATTTCTATTTTCTATTCGCCTTTTTTTCTAATAAAGAGAAAATAAATGTTATTTTCTAATTATGTTTTATAAATTATATTTTTTAATTTATAAACTTAACATTAAATCTCAGCCTCCCTGATGTCAATGCATGTTACATTTTTACTGCTGAGAAAACGATTGTCAGGGGAGGAAAATGCAGTCCTTTTTGTGTATAACAACTATACTGTTAGAAGGGGGGTAAAAAGCCTATTACAGGTTACTTAATCTGTTTTATTTTTGATTGCTCTACAGAAACTCCCTAAACAGTCTGGGGGCACTTACAAAGTTCCTGTGTAAAACAGTTTTAAAATGCCTTTGTAAAAAATAAAGTAGTTATTGAGAAGAAATAGCGTGACTGTGCCCTGAATTAATCCCCCCATCATTTCCAATGGCTCTAGACTTTTTACATGATTGCTGAGAGACATCTTTATAGCAGGGATGTCATGCCTATGCTGGTGTGTTTGTGGATCCTCAGGAGTGGAATATTGAAGTTTTTCATCCCTCAATCTAAAAATCTTGTTGGTTTACCCTTGTTTTTCTCAGAAATACTTCATGTGCACCAATGCAAAACAAACATTTTGTCGGCTCCAATAGCAAAGCTTATTTATTTTCTATTAATAATGTGGAATGATTTTCCTTTCGCTGCATAGCCATGGTTTTAATACATTTAGGTGAACGAAAGAACCAGATTACATTATATATATATTATATTTAAAATATATTAAAAAAGTGACTTTTTATTCAAGAAAAACTATACCTAAAAATAATGGAAGGTGCTTTTATTCCATAAATAGAGCTGCAGCAGGAACATGTTCCCCACCTTACACTTTAAACAGACCTGGTAAGGTTGAAATATATAGAGTGTTGTGCAATGCAAGAAGATGATTATGTCTCTTCATCTTTACTTCCTTAGGCTGAGACCACACTGTACTGCGCTCGTGCACACACGGAAGCAGTGATTCGCAATCGGAGTGCATGTGATTGCACGCAAAATTATGGAATGCTTGCGCTGCGATTTACGAATTGCAACGCAGCGATCCCTAGCGCACAAGTGTGGCCACATCAACTGGGCCACACTAGTGTGCGCTTTTAAAAGCGCGATCGTATCGCACTTCAGTGTGGCCTAGCACTTACTCTATTTGTTATTTTCTGGCTTAAAGGAATAGTTGAAAGTGAACTATTCTTTTCTTGCGTTAATTGAAGAACGAGGGGTTATTTATGCTTTACCTCCCGTTCTTCAATTAATCTAACTGGAGCAAAGATACAGAACTTTACCCATGAGCGCGATGGGTCCTCTCACTTTTCTTGACTGCTTCCCACTTTACTTAATTATAACGAGCATTAGCGTGCCTGCACCAGCGGTGGATCACGCTCGCAATTAAGTTCTGTTTCTAAAGGATAGGTTAATTTAATGAGTAAACCTATGCTTTAAAGGCAAGGTTTGAGAAGCTGGAGTATGGTATTAAAATTCTAGGCTAATGGTTTAAATGCGCATTGTTTACAAAAGCTGCTGGTATAGCAACATGGGGGATAGTAACAAGTACCAAGCTCCTATCTTCCAGCACATGGGGGAAGTACCCAGTACCAAGCTCCTATCTCCAGCAAACATGGGGGATAGTAACAAGTACCAAGCTCCTATCTCCTAGCAACATGGGGGATAGTAACAAGTGCCAAGCTCCTATCTCCTAGCAACATGGGGGATAGTAACAAGTACCAAGCTCCTAGCAAATTATAGAAATCTTTGAAAAATTCAAAGAAAAGGAAGTGTATTGTTCCTTTAATGCCAACTGTTGGCGGATAACATTGCTTGTGGTGGCTGCTGCTACAACTATGGAATTAAAGTTGTACGATATTACATCAGTTTGCGCTACACAGTGCATCACCTTGTTACTGGAATTTCTGATTTTGTTGAACATTTACATAAATAGTCATCCTTAAAAAGAGAAGTACAATATAAACAGAACTGTTAAATTGTAGACACCAGTAAATGACCTGCAGCTTAGACTGTAATTAGCCAGAGCATTGGTATGAAAAATGCAAGAGTGAGTCCAGGAATTCATGGTACATGAGGCTAAGGATTATTGAAATCTGGGTAATCCAGGGAAACTGCACGAACACACAGTACCGGGATTTATAGATTGTTTGCTATTCGACTTTATTGTTCATTTTTAAGAATCATTTAAACACTGGTACACACTGGTCAATCAGGTTCTTATATTGCCATCAGACAGCCGACAAATCAATTTACCAATCGGTAGTCTGATTGGAGTTAAAATGTTACTCCAGTTACAGATCACATTGCCAAAAATTGCTGACATGGCTGATCGATTTTTTCTTTTTTGAAAAAGTCACACTGAAAATTCTTGCTGATATTTTGACCTGGTCAACCAAGCTATTGTTCCTATTGTTTAAATTGGTGCAAAATATATACACACGTGTACTGTAAGGGTTCGTACTCACGTATGATGTGTGCACCAAGCCCCGACCACAACGCATTTGTGCGCCCAACAGCCACTTTAGCTGTGAATCGCATGTTTGCATGTGTTTGGTTGGGGTTCGTTCAGGCAGATCGACGAACGACCCCCGCACAAATGCGTCATGGTTGGGGGTCTTGGCTCGTTTGTACGAACCCTAAGACTGTCACACACAAATTGATTTTGAATAGGTAAAATAACTGATTACCATTACACTTTAGTTCGATAGACTACTGGTGTATGAAGCATAGCAAAAAAACCTTTCCTCCTACAGATTTGTTGTGCAGTGGATGGAATGACAGACTGGAAAATATGAGAGGGAACCTTTATTATAATAAATAATATGAACCTAAACCTTAAAGGGCATGTTGACCCCCCAAACGAAAATTTAACCCACTACTGGCCCCACTGTGAAGTTTAAAAAAATCCTTACCTTACATCTCAGCTCCTCCTACAGTGTCAATCACAGACGCGGCTGCTGGTCCGGCCGGTTTGGCAAGCAGGAAGCTGGATCAGAATGCCGCAGGAGCGAGGAGTAGAGTTCTGATTCTTTTTTTAGCAATCTGACATAGCGGTTGGGGGTGGGCAGGGGTGCGCTCCATCATATAAAAAGTTTTTCTTTAGGGTGGAGATGCCCTTTAATGAATTCAATGCTGAATGCTAAATTAGAAATATTATTTATGACTGATTTTGGGGAGAGCATTTGTGTTGTGAGAAATAGTGATGCAGCTTCTTAAAATCCAGGAGCCTTCAGATATATATCCGACCCGTCTTTTACCTGGACTGTGGCACGTTTCGTATGTCTGCAATCTGGGTATTTACTGTGTGTGATGCAGGTATATTACACTGGTGGCAACGAGTGGGGGAGGCTAAACAGCCCTGGTCCTATGCTGTCTTTGCCCCGAGCTAGGACTGTTCTTTATAAAATTAGCTCTCCAGAAAAAGAAGCCCAAATTAAAAGCATAAATATTTGCGAACACCGTCCAAACTGAAGCCCTAACTTTAACTCAGCCAAACATTGGAGGTGTCACATACGATTACACTAGGACAGAGAGAGGCCTTTTCAGCCCCAGACACTACTCCTTTAATGCCAGAAGACGCAGCAGGCGGCTGGGGACCCACAGCTGATCAAGTTCTCATCAATCAGCCTTCGCTCGGGCTCTGAAAGGGCCAGTTTGCTAAACAAACACACTTAGTGTAAAAAGTTTATTCCAGGTAATTAGGGCTTCACTGCAATGGAAACAAATGATTCTGTCTGGCCCTGCCAAGTCAAACATCAGCGAGGCAGAGGTTGGGGAGAAGGGAGAGCTTCATACGGAGTAAAACCAAATTACAATCAGGAGAGAGCAATGACATGATCGTTCGGTTATTTTCAAATATACGCTTGTGCTTGTGTCAGCCTCTTTTTAATTAAATAGAAATTTATACTCATACGTACACAGGCAATGAGAAGACTGTGTGGAACCCCTGTTGACAGAAAACTAAAATAAAGAACCTTTTCGTTGTTTTCATTTTTTATGATTAACCCACCTGGCAGCAGGGGGAGCCAGTTGCACATGTATGACTCAGTGAGAGGGGTAAGATAAGCTTCTGAGCCCCCCAATAAGACATTAGATTTATATCTCAGGAGCCTAAAGACCCTTAACCTCTCCCCTAAACACAGGTCTCACCCTAAACCACATAAACGTACCATGTTTTTTGCAGTTCACATATTTCGCCATAAAATAAACGGCTTAAAATGTTCACTGTACCACACGGGGTGTCAGATGCTGTTTAAACCTAATGTGCTGCAAATTAAAGTTGCAACAGTGAGGAGTAAAAAAGAGGGAGAGACTGACAGTTGCCAGGGAGAGAGTGACAGTTGCCCCCGCAACTTAAGCACCCCAAGGCCTGTGCCTAATTGTAAATCCAGCCCTGGTTTGTGTATGTAGCTTGTCTTTCCCTTTATTGTTTCAATAAATATTTAAACATTTGTGACAATTTTTCTCCCACTACCCAGTGAGACCTGAGCTGGCAAGTCCTCGTCCATAGTTATCAGATGTATTGGTAATTTTAAGGCAATTGTGTGTTCATCTTTGGATTGCACGATCAGTTGTGCCAAAATATTAATGGCGGCGACCAACAATATTTTAGCCTTACCTAACCTTTTGATCTCCACAGTACGGTGCCCTGCTGGCCAATGTGAAGGCACAAGCACATTCCCTTTTAACATTTGCATTCTTTTAAGATAAAATCCATGTTGCACAAACACGCTCAAATATTCAGACACAATGGTTTAAACAGTGGCACATACACTAAGCACACAACAGGGAGAAAACATGCCATAACGAAGAGCAAAATTGTGGGTCATTTGGCAGCTGCTCTTTTACAAAAACTTTCCTTGCTTTACCTGGCTTAAAAAATTGCAAGAATAATTGTTTAAAGGAAAACGTAACCCACATATACATACCCCCATAATCTAAAGCATCCCCATTATGAATATTAATAGAGTAAGAAATCACTTCAGTTTATAGCATTTTCATAAAGATTTACGTGGATTATGTAACTCAGTGCTGCACATATTTCTAGTATACTTTGATCCCTCTGTACAACTTTGTGTACATGTGCACCTTTTGGCCACACCTCTTGACCTCAGTCACATCCTCCCTTGTGATGATTTCAGACATTTTGATTGAATGAGGCTACTAGTGTTTGGTGATTTACTGTAAAAAGCTCCTGCAACTGAGCATCTGAGAGAAATATAACAGTCGGTGATTTTATATAACGGGTTTGTCTGCGAGATTGGACTGCTGGTAAATTAAACAAATGATCCACATGTTAGTAGGATAAATATCTCAGTAGCCACGGACAAGATTTTTCCTGTAGTCGTGGGTCATTATATAGCACAGTTGAACCTGTCCAAAGTTTTACTTATTTAAACTACTAGGTTGTGTATTTATTGTATATCTATGTTGCGTGCACAGGAAAAATAAACTGAGAATGAAATGTTCAGGAATCCCTATAGGCCCCCATACACAGCATCGACATTCTGATCAATTTGGCAAATTGAATGTAATTTAAAAGACATTTTTCCATTTTTTGATAGACTGATCAGCAAGATAAAATCTATGGAAATATGATCCTGGTTCTTCCAATTGGATTTATAATTCTTTCCGCTGTTGGTAAATCAGATTGGAAAACCGTCGGCCCATGTATAACTAGCTTTACTTAACAAAATCGAAACTTCTTATATGTTGAGTCATTTCCTATCTATCAAGATCATTCAGTCTTTGACGGGAATGAAAAGGAAAAGCCTATGTAAGCTAGGAATGACATGGAACTAGTGAGGAGCAACTCTCATTTTAGATAATCAAATAGTTTCTAATCTCTGCTATGGACAAAGTCCTTCAGAGTTTCAACACCAGCTTCAATCCACCTTCATATCTGACAAATGCGTCAGAAACCGGTTGACTTCTGACCTTTCATTTGATAAAGCAAGGACATTTCATGGCCCAGGATCCCCTGTCCACCTAATGTGGAAATTCCTAATGCAAATGCTGGTCTGGTTTAAAGGGAAACTATGCCCCTACTCCCACAAACATTTTGCCAAAAAATGTATAGCAGGGAGATAAAATCTTTAAAGGGCATGTCCACCCCCAAAACTATAATCCCCCCAACTACTGGCCCCACCATGTAGTGTAGTTTAATCCTTACCTCACATCCCAAATCCATCTGGTTCTCCTGTAGTCCCCCCCCAAAGTTCCAAAAACTGACCACCAGGAGGCTAGCAGGTCCATATAGGACACTGCCTGCTACCTGGCGCCGGTAGATCCTGACATGCGTGCTGCAGCCCTTCTCCCCCTCCCTCTCCCTCCCTCTCCCTCCCGTTCTGCTATCCCTCCCCCTAGCGTTAATCCCCTTCTGCTATCCCTTCCCCCATGTCCCCCAGCCCCAACCGCATACTTTTTATTTTTAGAAGCTCCCCAATGTTTTTACTTACCTCTCCGCTTTCCTAGCGGAAGTGAGCTGCCGGCAGCCGCGTCCGTGATTGGCTGCCGCTCACCAATCACGACCGGCTGCCGGTCCCGTCCCTCTGCTTGCATTTCCTGGCAAGCAGAGGGCCGGAGCGCCCGAATGAAGAGGGGAGGTAAGTAGAGTTTGGGGGGGCTTTCTGAAATTAAAAATTACGCGGTTGGGGCTGGGGGACCAGGGGGAACAACATGTTAAATATTCAATTTTAGGGTGGACATAGCCTTTAAAGGCCCGATTTAGTCGAAATTGGCACTTTGTCATTAAAGTGTGTACCACAGTTCCGAGCATTCCCAAAGCTGACAAACGTTCTGACAAAATTGTACTGTATTAAAGTATAGAAAGTTGGTCTTCCAGGAAGATGGAAATTGGATTTTTTACCTCCCTGGGATAGGGATTTTATGATGGCTAGTTTTTTGGGGCATGTTTACCCCTTAATAACATTTCTTATCTAAAATATTTCGGTGTGTTGTTTTTGATCCTACGATCACATTTTTGTAAATGGTTATATGGATGGATGGCGCCCAGCCAAAGTTCCACTAAAAATGTGGTAGTGGAATTTTTATTTTTTTTGCATTGCAAATTAGCTTGAATCCCAAAATGTAACTTCTTAACTATTCTGGGACCATTTTAGTGCTTAAACCGAAATACACCCCCCCCCCCCCCCCCCTTGACACTCCACTGTCAATATAATTTGGAACTGATATCCCTTGTCTGTGTTTTCCACTTACAGGCTTGCTGTCTGGGCTCCAGAGTCAATAGGCAAATAGATTTTTATTGATTTAGAGCTTATTTAGTTCTGCATGCCTTGCCTAGTTCTTTTTTGGCTTTTATGAACAATACTGCCACAAAAATGTGAAGGAGACATATCAAGACATTCCCACTATTTTTTTTTTCAATCAGCAAAAAGTCTACATTACTAAATGAAGATCTGGAAGTCACTAGAACTATTATATAGGTAGCAATGTGTTTATCCAAACTCTGGTTGTATAGTTCCTTTGGGGTTCTTGAGGTCAGAAGCTTCAGATTTTATTTCCAGGCTGGATATCAAGTTATTTCCCTCTGTGCATTGTGGCGAACTTCGCTGTGTGTTTGTGTTTTGAGGTGAAGAGGTCTGCGTGTGTTTTGTGGCGAGGTTGCATGTGTGTAGATACGAGGGGCGGGAAGGTGTAAATAGGATGGAATTTGCAAATATTCCATATTGAAATCTTTCCCTTTGCTGTTTCTTTGCAGTTGTGCGTATTTCTGCCGTTAAGGGTGTTGGTCAGTTTTAGAAATAATAAAAAATATAGATAGTTTAAATCTTTTCTAATGGCAGCCTTACACATGGCCAATATTAGACTAATATCGACAAGCTGTGGGGGTGAAAATTACTGAACTTCTGACCCAGGTATCTCGGGTTGGTCGGTTTCGGGTCCCTTTACCTTAAGTAGGGGGTGTAGATATGATCATTCCTTGTATGGGCGCACGGCCAACCGTTCATCATAAGAGACAATATGAGAAAGGTCTTTTCTGTACATTCCGTAATAAGTAATAGGAATTTCTGCATGAACTAACCCAGGGATATCCAACCTGCATCCATCTCTATCAGGGTTCTCAAACTTGCATCCCTTCAGATGTTTGAAAGCTGCAACTCCCAGCATTCTCTCTTTGCAGTATGCAACCAGTGAATACTGGGAGTTGTAGTTTTCAAAACCGCACGTTTGACACCTGTGCTCTAGATGCAACATCCCCGGGTTGGAGTTGTACAGTAGTTTGCAAACATCTGTAGGGTTGCAAGTGTTTTTACAAAAAAATTCATTTCCTGAGGAATCTATGCAAAGATGTGCCTAATTAATGTGTAGTCTGGACTGCTTAGGCATCCTAACACAAATAAAGACTTGCAATCAAGGGCCAAGAAGAAATCTTGATTGTCTGTATGTGCCAGTTGCTTGCTAATCTCATCATTCCAAATGTTTGAAGAACCGTGCAAGGGGAAAACTGATACCAATGGAAACATTTTTTTTTTCTTCTTCATTTTGGCCTCAAATGCTCATGGCAGATAAACCAAGGAAATTCAAGAACAAAACAGATGACCTGAGGCAGGTTTAGTTTGTAAACCTATGCTTTTTGGGGTCCAGTGTAGTTTTTTTTTGTTTTAACATAGTAGGTAGTTGCAGCATATTATTTTTTTTTAAATAGTAAGTAATCGCCCCTCTTTAACCAAGTTCCAGTTCTGGTAGAACATTCCCCCGTTACTGGTGCCCTCTTCATTGGGTTGGCAAACTAAAGTCACAGAGAAATCAATCAGAGAACTGATCACCAGTGCGTTCCTCCTTTCTGATAAATCAATAATGAATTCTTTAGGTCTGCATCATACAATTCTTGCAATTCACTTACTCCTTTTTCTGCTAAAATAGAAGCACCTTTGGTGCTGTACAGGCAGCGTCAAGGAGAAATGAAGATTAGGCCAGTACCATATGAGCTAATAACTTAGTAGCCATATGGGTATGTCCAGTCATTTGCTATACATAGTCAAAAAGGAAACTGGACTTGCAGCACATTAAGTCTCTCCCAATCAGTGTTGTTTTGTGACGTTTTCTCGCTTCCACCAACATTTATCCAGTAAAACTAATTTATTTATAAGCAAAAAAAAACCCCATTTACAATCAGAAGTAGAATGGACTTACAACCATTTCTGCATTTTCTGTAGTAATTTGTCCTCTTAAAACCTTGGATTTGACTGTTGTTGTTACCATGGAATTCTGGGCATTGTAGTTCAAAGCATTTGAAGGCTGCATCTTGTAAAAACCCAAGAGGAGCGATATACAGTATGTTCACTAGTTTTATACACTAGCTTTACAGAACTAATTTATTCCATGTAATACTATGAAGCCTGTTGGATTGCCTTTGTGTGCTAAACAAGACAAGTTGCAGAACATATAGTATTATTAGAATATTTGCATGCACATTACAATTAGCTTTATGAATATGGGTACATCCACACATACAGGCAGGCCCGGATTTAGCATTAGGCACGTGCCTAGGGGCGCCTGTGGTTGGAGGGGAGGCTTTCACCCTTTCCCCCACTAAACAGTCTGTTTTCTTTCCAAAAAAGAGATAACAGGGGTGCAGTTTGGGGTTGTGGTCTGTGTTAAGGGGTGGGGCTAAGTGCACCAGGCCTTTTGTACCTACAAGCTCCTGAGGTGTAAATGCCCCCCTGCATAAAGGGTAAAATTCATGCCTTAGCTTACTGATAGCATGTTATCACTGTTATTAAAGTAGAATTATACTCAACTCTCCCTGATCCTCTTCTGCCTGCAGCCTGTAGTACCCAGGATGAGGACCTTTTTACAACTTTTTATATAATGTAGGTATTGGTCCCCCAGTCCCAACCGCCATAATAGAAATTTGAGAAAGTCCCCCAAACTTAACTTACCTTACCTCTCTCCTCCGCCGCACTCTCCGGCCCTCTGCTTGCACGGAACTGCAAGCAGGTGGCGACCCGGCAGCCGCATCCCTGATTGGCTGAGAGGCAGCGGGCTGCTCAGAACGCCGGGGGAGAGAGGTACGGTAAGTAACTATTGGGGGACTTTCTCTAAATTCTATTAAAGTGGTTGGGGCTGGGGGACCAATACCTACATTATAAACAAGGGGTTTAGAGCTAGGGGGAGGGAGAGAAAAACGTGAGGGAGGGGGGGAGGACTCTCCTGCGCTTGCCTCAAACCTTTTCGAGGTTGAGGCAGAGACAAGCGCAGGTTGAGTCATTGGGAGCTTCTACACTGCAGTTTTCCTGGCTTTGGAGGGGCATAGCAGGAGAACCGTTTGGAGCAGAGATTTAAGTTAAGGATTTTTGTTCCCTACACAGTGGGGCCAGTATGGGGTTAAATTTCAGTTTTGGGGATGGACATGCCCTTTAACCGCTAGGTCCTCACCCCAAGGTTCTTCTTAGAACTATTTACCTAAAGTTTCCCTCACTGCTCCGGTCCCTCTTCTGCCTATTTGCAAAGCGTATTTTTTTAAGCTGGGTACACACTTTATAATCCTTCGTCCCGACTGACTGTACGGCTATTCCAACAGGTCGACCAGGATCGGCCATGGTTTTCCGCCGCATGCAATTCGCGTGTAGCCAAAGAAAGCATCCAATACTTCCGATAAACTGAAATGTCGGACAAATTATTGGATAGTGAGTACCCAGCTTTATTGGCCTCATTGCTGATGAACTAGAAGAGGTGGAGAGGACCAGAAAAGTAAGGGGAAACTTTAGGTAAGTACTGCTACAATACTAAAAAGATCCCTGGGGTTAGGACCTAGCAATTTGAGTTCTCGTTCACTGTATTTTTTAGCAGTTGGGTGAAGCGAGTATAATTATCCCTTGATATGCTTTGAATTGTTATATTCGTTTTAGCAATTAGGCTATTTTTTCTTGAGCTGATTTATAGTTTTAGTTATAGTATTGGTCTTGTCTTTGATCTTGGAAATACAGTATTAAGAACTTAGTTTCTCTTCAGTAGGTGATTTGTGAGACAGGTAAACCAAGACCTGCTTCTTGGTAAGACCCATTCCAGCATGAACAGAAAGCAGCCCACACTGAATTTGTGTTTTGAGCAGTTTGGCAGATTTAGGTCATTTTAGTTCTAATTTATATTACTGATGCTGTACTTTCAGGGCTATGTATGGAGAGCCGTTATCTATTTGTGTCTTAAAGTCACATTAACTGATGTACCAAGCATTAATGTGACTTTAAGACACAACTAATGGTGTAACAACGTTACACAAAAACTGTTGCACAACTGCCGCAACCAATTTACTGAGCCAATAACGGCTCTTTAAGACAAAATCCCTAATGCCAACAGATTCGCAAAAGGCAAACTTCATTCACAATGCACTAAGAGCCACTATTAACAGTAATTGAGCTGCCATCTTTTGGGGAAATACATTTTTACACTTCTGTGGTTGATCAAGAGAATTTTTACCATAACAACATTTTTTGGGCCAAAAATCTATGGAGGTATGTTTTTCTTTAGAGGTAAAGTTGTGCTAACCAATTCAATGTCGTTTAGCGTCATTTTAACTCCTTAATTGTGCAGGTATCGCAAAAGACACCCGTGTGACCAGTGAAACAAATGTCATTTTTACCGCTAGCTAGTAGCTGCCATTAATGTCATGCTGTGTGTAAATCCCATTTGGTCATGTTGGTAAATTTTGGTTAATTGCATTATCTTTTATAGGATGAAATATAGCTTGTACTGCTTTTCTTCCAGACCAACAATCTACAGTTTGGTTTATTAATCATTAGTCATTTTGGAAGAGATGGCTAAAACTGACCCATGTGTACCAACCCTAATGACAAGTGCTGGCTGTACAGATGCCTGTAAACTGTAACACTTGTGCTAAAGGACTGACTAGTAACTTCGTCAATTGTGGTGAATCAGGTTTGAGATTTCTGCTTCCAGTGTCCTCAATGGCAAAAGCACATCTGTTCACTTTATGCTCAACTGCTCATTTCAGCGTGGTACGATTAAACGTTAGTAGCAGTAGATTTACGTGAAATGTGTCTGTGTCTCTTTCCTTTAGCTGTTGGAGGTTCTAATATTATCACCATTATGGATATTTGAAATATTAATTGACATTAAACTGTGTACATCCTTTCCACCTCACACAGCTATCAATTGGTTTTATTGTTTAGCAGGAGGTAAAATCTGCTTTTTTAGCATCAGTATATTTTCAAATGTTTCACTGCATATTAAAGGGAAACAGCTCAGCAGAGATTATTATTTCCCATCTCGTGTTCTGCTGTGAGACTTGTCCCAGGTGAAATAAATGCTATATGGGCAGATCTGATCACACTAGAGTTTCAGCAGCAGAAAGAATGCTGACTAATCAAAAGGACTTGTTTCTACTGCTCATGGACAAATGCTTTTGACTCCTAATTTAGAATATTTATCCTGACATGCACTGGAATACGCTGTCCCTCTGGTGCTGGAGGCTACTCTGAAATAGAATTAACGTGGAAACTAAAAAGCAGTTGAACTGATGGGTCTTTCACCGCAGTGTTAGCTATAAATGAGCAATCTGCCTGCTGCAGAGATTTAACTTTCAGCACCCTGATGATCCCAGGAATTGTAAACTGCTGGGGGGTTTCTGCTCTTTTACAGTTGATGGATCCACTTAAAAATAGGATGTCCTGCTGCAATGCTGCATTTCTAAGGGAGCCTCCTCTGTCTGGGAATAGAAGAGGTCCTTGCTGTTTGTGGATGGTGTGTATAGGGGGTAGGTTTACTGACACCAGTATGAAGCAGGTTTTAGGACGGTATAAGAAAAAAGCATTGGTAACTGTAACGGTTTAGGATAAGGATTTTATCTGCCCATTGTCATTGTATTAAAATGGTGATAGGTAGGTGTCCTGGAGTCTATTCACTTGGAGAATGAGAGAGGTTGGTGTTGATGGGTTATACTTATAAAGATGCAGTGATTCCATCAGAATCCAAATAAGGAAATAGCACATTATATTATCACTTGCATAGAGCAGCAGGAAAAATGTGAAGAAATATCTTTCTGTGTGATTTTCCCAAAACACATTGAACAATAGCCACCATTAGTCAAAATTATTTAGCAATCTTGTTTGTACATAATGACCGATGAAAATTTTCCGTCTTTCCCGACCTACTGTAGTGTCGACTGGTCGTTTGTCGCGCTCCGGGTTGGTCTGGAAAAGCCCATACGCATGAACGATAATTTACCCATTATTATTCGTATGGATGGCCACTTTTAGTTCAGTTTTATCTAGACCATTGTTTCTTAAGCTAGGTACACACCTAGCGATTTTTCCTCCTGACCGACCGTTCGATACTTTCGAACGGTCGGCCAGGAGGAAGGACTGTCGGTCGCGGCAAAAGCAGCCGCGTCCGATAGTCACCGCGACCGATCGTGTGGTCCATAGAGGACCGCACGATCGGACGAGGTTTTCCACCCTGTCCGATCGTCCTTTCGTCCGATTTGGACAAACGGTCGATCGGACATGGGCACATTCGGATTTGATAATTTCGGTCTGATCGACCGATACACTGAACTATCGGTCGATCGGACCGAAATATCTAATCGTGTGTACCCAGCTTTATCTTTCATTCACTTTTGTTCAGTGGGGTTCCTCTGGATTTATAAAGAGCTGATGTTTCAGCATTCTAAGATATTTATGAGAGGTCAATTTGGGTTTTTATAAGGGAGTCAATAAGAATTTGGATTCTAGCATAGCAGTAGATTTGGTGTAATTAAATTGAAAGCACATTTACATAGAATTGTTGGTGCTCAACAGTGCACTGTGTACTGGCTACTTCTGTTTAATGTTATAATGATTTAAGAAGTGAGTTAGAAAGGTTCCTGTGTTTGGTGATGACACTAAACTACAAGGTATTGAATATTAGAGATGATATGCCATTGATGGTCAGATTAAGATATATTGTCAAAATAGGATGCAAAGTTGCCTGGCTGCATCTGTATATCCTGTGCTAAGACAAATAATACAACATAACTAATAGATCATTAATACATAAAATAATCCATAATGTGATCTAATAATATGTAATGTGCAACAATGAATAATATGCCAAATACAAAATATATAAACAAACAACAATTAATTTATATAAAATAAGAACAAAAGGTGGTATGTAGGAAGTTGATATATATCCAGATGATGTTTATCCCAATGTATCTGACCACTTCTGTGATACAATGTATAAAGAGAGTCAAGTGGAAAGTTTTCAAGCTTATGTTAGAAAATACAACTCTGAAAATTGTGCATATGAATAGAGGGTTTTAAATGATAGCTGGTAACTATAAGGTAACAATCTTTTGACCGTATTTGTAACTCAGACTCCCTGTCACTGTGAGAGAATTGCTTTCTTTCTCACTGTAAATCTCGATTCATTGGTGGTGTTCCACTCCCTTGCACAAAAGCGATCCAATTCCTATATGGTTTAGTTACAAACTACCGACCTATAGACGCTTTTGGATAAACCCTATATATATAGAAGAACCCACAGAATCCCCTTCACAAAGAAGCAATCTGCACACTCTATGTAGTAAAAGTAAAAATCCTTTATTTAACACTCAGGGACATATCTACCCAAATACCTCCTAACTCATTAAAAACAATTAAAAAAATCTAATATATACATAGCGTGTTGCCTGTCACATCTATACAAAAACAGTTCAAAGATTTATCAAAGTGATATCTATTGTGTAAAGCGGTACCTCCGTCCTGTCTCTATGTAACAGTCAACGTTTAATACACTCACAGTCCTAATGTCACAGACAGGCTAGAGGGACTAACTTGATCACCGATGGGACTTAGCAGCGGATCAGAGGAAACAATCCATCGCTCAGAATTAGTGCAGGTCTACCACGCGGGAACGGGTTTGGATAAACCCTACCTGCCCTCTCAACAACACATGGATAGCATAATTTACATATATCATGTCTATGGATGATAAGCATCAACACATCATAACATGTGGACCCTGGGTTCTATTGATGGAAACTGACTTACAAAGAACTCTATACTCAATCTACAGTAGGGTTGTAGCAACAATACTATGCTTGGAGCTCTTAGACTACACTTAATCAACAATTCTGTATGAAAGCATTTATTTTTCTGCACTTTGCATTCTAATAATTGTATCTAATCATTTTCCATAGCCTAATAAGTTAGTTTTATTATAGACGTTTGGCAGAAATTACCAATCCCGCCTCCCTGTCCCAGGTACTTTTCATTTTAACTGTTTTTTTTTTAAACTTTTTAACATACAAAAATTTGAAATGTACTTTCATTGATGTAGAAAGTTTTTGTTGATCCAAAGTTTGCCATTTCGAGTAAGGAATGAATCCTCCCTCCTGGGCTGTTTTTTGTTGTCTTCCTTTGGTTGAGTGACTGTATGATTGGCATCATGGGCTGAGTAAAAAGGTTGGACTAAGTGGTCATATGTGTATTCAACCTCCAGCACTATAATATGTAACTGATGTAAACTATGCTATATATATAATATAAACCCTCGTCCCTCTAACATTCCTAGGGCTGCCCAAAGCTGTGTAGGTTGTGTGGGCTGACCAATATTCTTTTCACTGGATTAGTCATACACACTGTGTTGTTAAACCTTGGAGGGACTAATGGCCCAGATAATATCACTGTAATCACTACACTGTGCATTCAGCAGGGACTGGTACCTCAGGCACGTCACTTCTGCCTGTATAACTTCATATATCTCCATCTCCAAGTGTAACATATTTACTAATGGCTTAATATGTCTTCCAAATCCCACTTCGCAGCCAAGCTCACCTCGTTCTCTCTGCCCTGTGCTCCTTTCAGGCTGTGTGGTCGGTATCAAGGGAGTTTCACATTGCTCCATAAAAAATAAAATTCATCAAGGCTGCAGTTGCCAAGTCTGTGTAACCACATCTCGGACGGCTTTCCCCGTCATCACTGTCTGGCCTCCTTCAAGAAATCTGCTTTCCCAGAGCTGAGTAAAGAAAGAGCTTGCTTTCAGTCCTGGCACTGTTATTAAAAGGGTGTATTATATCAGAGTGTTTAACACAAGCAGTAGAATCAATATATTTTATAAAGCAGATGTGGTATGTTTACAGTTTATGGGTTACTTGATCTTCTATAAGACGTCCTTATTTATTTACAAGCAGAGACATTATTATATTTGTTAAATTATTAGAAAGCTAACGTTATAATATTAAGTTACTGTATCTAAGACACTTAGCCATTTCACAGATTTATGAGAAAAAATTAACATACACTACTTGACACTCCTTCACTAACCTTTGTCTCATCTTAATCTATAATTGAATACATGTAAGTAGCACTTACTCTAATTTGCGTATGTTGCTGCATGCCTTCAATCCAGCACACATTTTGTTTAGGAGCAGTATCCCCCTTTTAACCACTCCCACTTACATCCGACCTGACTTTTTTCCCACAAACCAACTGTCAAGCCTGCACACAGCATACAGCATTCCAACTGTCAAACTCTGTCACCATTCCAGCTACAGTAAAATTACTCACAGAAGTATAGTTTTTGAGAGCAAGGTACTTGATTGACAGCTGAAATATAAGAAGTTTTAGTTTTTTTGGTTTAGATGCCCTTTAATTAGCTTTCAAAATATTAATATGTATCTTAAAAAACGTCATAATTGATGGTGCCTCTCATACATCTCATTGATGATGCCTTTCATACATATGAAATCAATCACTATGTATAAAGCCTGTGCCAATGGGTAAAGGAGAAGCAGAACCTCTTTTAATTTAAATCCCCCAAACATCATTTATTATTAATTAATTTGTTATCTCCTATAAATTACATAATTTGCAAGATTTTTTCTCTGTAATAACAGGACAGCGTTATTTCTTCTGATATCCTTATTGTCCAATTTAATATACCCAGGGTAAGAACTTAATGACTGGTCCCTCCCCCTTATGCAAGAATACTTACCTAAAGTTAACAATTGCTGGTTTAGTGTGTGCCTGACCTATGGAAAGACCCACTCTGTCTTTCTATTGTCTAGGTACTGGAGTAAAGCAGTCCAGATTTATAGCAGAGTACTTTGGAAGCTGTCTGTGATCAGCTATAAAAATGCCTAGGCACAGTCCCCATTCTCACATTCGGCCTTTTATCAGTACTGTATGTACCCAGCTTAGTAAATGAGAGACGGTCAGACGAGACTGGCAATCATAGGTAAGCCTGAAAATGTAATGTGCTCAGAGGGGTGAGGCCAATCATGTTAGGTCCTGACCTTGGGTATATTACATGGGGACAAAAGGGAGGAGTGTTGTTTATTAAATGTATTTACCATTTTAAGTGTAACTGTGGTCTCCGTATGAGTGTCTCTATTGTAAAGATCTTTCTCATACCTTTTAAACAAGCCTAGGATGATGTCTCTAGCAATTTTGGGTTATAAGTGATAGGCTTGTAAAATTACACTTCCTTGTCTGTCTGTTTTAGTCTGTGACAGCCACCACCTGATTAGATTTGTAAAAATGATCTTTACTGAAGCTAGTTACAGACCTGCAACCATTTTCTTTTCAGGCTTGTGGCCAGCTTTAAAAATGATTAGGAGGTTTTGGGAAGGGGCTTATGATGTAGCTGATGATACAAGTGAGTATGCAGTGGAAAAACCACCCTTTATACTGTTGTCAGTTTGGATAGTTCGCAGCTAGAAGCGTGATCCTGGAGTCATTTTAAAGGGCATGTCCACCCCCAAAACTATAACCCCCCCCAGTAATGGCCCCATCATGTAGTGTAATAAAATCCTTACCTCACATCCCAGCTCCATATGGTTCTCCTGTAGTCCCCCCCCCAAAGTCCCAAAAACTGCCCACCAGGAGGATAGCAGAGTCCATATAGGACTCTGCCTTCTATCTGGCCTCCGGGAGAAGTTTGGCATGCGTACTGCAGCCCTTCTCCCCCTCCCTTTCCCTCCCGATTAGGATTCCCTCCCCCTAGCATACAACCCTTTAGATATAATATTCTCCCTGTCCCCCCAGCCCCAACCGCTCTATTTTTAATTTTAGAAAGTGCCCCAAACTTTACTTACCTTATTCCTTTCCTCCACCGCACTGAACTCCCGGCAGCCACGTCCGTGATTGGCTGCCACTCAGCCAATCACAGACGCGACTGCCGGTCCCGCCCCTCTGCTTGCATTTTCTCGCAAGCAGAGGACCTGGCAGTGCGGCGGAGGAAAGAGGGGGAAGTAAAGTTTGGGGCACTTTCTAAAATTAAAAATAGAGCGGTTGGGGCTGGGGGGGACAGGGGGAATGACAATGATATATGAAAAAAATGTTTTCAAGGGTGGACATACCCTTTAAAGGTATGAGTGTGCTCTTTATAATAAAGGACACTTATAAGGAGACCACAGTTCCTCTTTAAGTTCTGCTACTTGTAAGCCTATTAGCAGTTACATAGTTAATATGTATTATATTAAATGATTTTCTCCATCCCATATTGGTTTGTTATTGTAATAAAATAACAAATTGTTCTCAGGACAATCAGTCTAAAGATGGTAATTAATTCTTAGCACTCTTGATGATACTTTCCAGAATTCTCCTGCCTTGTCCTAAAAACTGACTTCTTAGGCACTTTTATTAATTTAACTAATAACCCGTTGTAAAAACCCACATTTGAAGTTCAATACTATAGTTGTTGCACAGTGCTCTTTATGTGTTTTTGCTTGATATTCCTTCTGTTCCACATGGCCACCTGCTGTCTTTTAACACTAGAGGTCAAGGCTAGTATACATTATTTATGTACCATAAACCCCAATAAAGGTGGGCAGCATACAGTAGCCATTCCTATCATAGAGGACAACTATGCCCAAAAAAGAACTTTTGGGGATCAACATTGCCTAACCAGTAGAAGTAGGGTATTCTGCCTCCATCTCCTTGTGAGGCTGCATATACAAGCGGCAAGCTGTCGAATTACCATTTGTACAGTACTGACATTTCACTGCTTAATTTACTGGGACAGCTGTGTTATTCTCTCCCCTATCTTTTAAGATCTGACTAGATGCCTGACGAATGACCCGCAAGACGAATGGCAGATCTGGCCGATAGTTACGTGTTTGTGCGGTTCGTTGATCTACCATGGCGGATTGACGAACGACGCCCGACCGAACGCATGTGCAATTACCGCCCAAAACGGATGTTCGTTGTGCGTGTGCAGGGGTCGTGTTTACAAGGCTTTACGCTAAAATAGGCAGTCAGAGTAAAGCAAGCAGTCAACAGGGGAAGTGGGAGTAGGATTTCCTACCTTAGGCACTACTAATTCCCAGAGAGATAGGGATATATATTAAATGCATTTCTTCACTTGCAATCACAAGGACATTATGGCTGTTTCAGTTCATATATTGAAAGATAAACTATGGCTTATATGATCTATAATTAACAGGAATAGCCATGAGAAACTGAACTTTGAGCTCTATTGCAGTTGGACGATGAAGCTGTGTTTTTGGTCTCATACCAGTTATTCTACATAATGCTGTGCTTATAAGTCATGGGAGAAAGCTTTCTTACATTCGCAAACAATGGGAGCTCTCCAAGCTGACTCATCTTCTTACATAAGAATCTCACTAATTTGAACCTGATTTGCAAAATAACATTTCTACGTGATCATTTTGCAAGTAAGTTATAACATGCAAAACAATACATTTAGATTTGTTTTCCTTATAGACTCGAGGAACAGTTTTCTTTGCACTACGTTCTTTTGCTGTGTTATAAATAGTATTGTCTGCCAACTAAGACGTGAGATGGAAACAAAGAAATCTTTTCCCTTATTTAAAAATCTCAAGCAGCAGAGTTTGGCTGAGTTTTAGAAAAAGGTTCAGAATTCAGAGCTCTCCATTCCCCATCACAGGTTAAGAGCATCTTCTTGGTTTCCCCTGAGATCTTCAGAGGACTGTGTCTCCAAATGCTGTAGGGCACAGAAAAGAAACCTATATCAAGAGCTCCCTCCTCTCATTTCACTGACACAACAGAAGCAGTTGGCATGTTATTGTTTTTGTGCTGTAATCCTGTGCCTCCAGCACAGAACTTCTAAAGCCGCACAAGGAATATACTAACAGCAACTGTCTTCTGTTTTGCAGTGTGCTAGTAGATACCAATAAATTCCGCAGGCAGCTTGATTTTTCTTATTATTTTAACAAAGGCGCTGTGCAACCAGGGTCGGCCTTTGATATGGGGGACCTGTGCAGCCACAGGTTTCATTACAAGGGGGGCGCCAGCCAGGAGTCTTAGGTCAGGTACCTGTAGGTCAAAGTTGTGCATTAGTACCACAGCCTTCCCAGTTATGGTCCTGCAGATCAAATGCCCCAACACATGTAAACCTTACTTAAGATGTCTGTATGCTGTGCTGTCTATCTGTCTGTGCATTTATTGCATTATGTAAGGTTACGTAAGAATGTACGCATGATATAAACAAGCACGTACTTTAGATACTGAAAGATGGTGAGCGCACGTGGCGGATTTGATTTGAAGCAGACCAAGGCAAGCCGCATTCAGCAGCGTATTGTGTGTGCCATGGGGGGCGTTTTGTACAGGGTGCTGGGCGTCAGTAACAAATCTTGCACAGGGTGATATTCGGAACGCCAATTATATAGTGGGAACAGATTTTCAATTTCCATTATATTTTAAATTACATTGCAATTCGGAAAACGCAATGCACATAGTGGGACCTCAACCTAAACGAGAAGAGCTTTTAATTATCATTGTGACAAGCTGCAAGTCTGTGTGTGAAATCATATTGTAGAACACCCAATAAAACGGCAGAAATCCTTACTCCTCCCACAATCAGTCAGAACAGGGCGTGTTCGAGTAATGTAGGTAACACACCAGGGGGAATTTTATAGTCAGTAGAATTTTGAAGGATTGCACACCTTGTAAATGTGAACAAACTTTTATTGAAGCACCAACATAACATGCACATCATTTTTGGGGGCTTCTCCCCCTTCATCAGGTGCGATCCTTCAAAATTCTACTGACTATATCGGATATCATTAAACCTTTAGGGGTAAGGATTGGAAGCACCTGCAGCCTCTGCTATTGGATGTGCTAAGGACTATCTTCTTTGAGTTTGGAATTTTAAAGTAACTTATGACTTTAAAACTCACCAAACACATTACTGTAGTTTTGCTAATAGTTTTACACCTCCCGGGTATAAACACCCCCTGGCACCATTTATTCCACACACATGCCACAAAAGTCTCTGGAAATGACTTGATCTTAAGCTTGGAAACATTTTTTGGTGTAAATTACTCCTGATAAATGTTTTTGCTGCTTTGATGGTTTATGAGTTGCTGCATATCCACCATGATATCAATTTGCCCACCCCCCCTTTTTTTTAATAAATATAAACCTTATTGTTCATCATTCTGAACCATAGCTGCAACACTCACCCCTGAAATCAGAAGCAATTTGGCATTTCCTGATTCGTACAGCCCTCCTTCCTAGTGTGTTAGAAATGTTTTTCTTCATTAAAGACTGTAGTAGTCACAGGAAGGTCAGCCCATAGTAACTTGACAGTTCTGGAAGAGGCAAAGTGGGAGGGTAGCTAGAAAACCCAGTGAGCATGTGCAACTTTGTAAAAGTGTCCAGGACAAACACTATTAGGAGGGCTGCAGAAATGAAAAAAAAAAACCTGCAGAAACCTGCAGAATTAAACAGAACATGTTTTCACAGTGCTACTGATTTCAGAGGTGAGATATATAGCTAAGCTTTGAATTCAGATGTTTTTATTATTTAGCTTTAATTCTTTAACCAATTTCAATTTCCTTTTGACTTTCTAAGGCTAGTTTCTCGTGACTGTCTATCATTTCTTTTAGCAAGATTTTACTTTTGCAAAACCACTAGTAAAATGCAGGCAGCATGCAGCATTTTCCTAGTGGCAAAACATCTGGAAGCTAAAATGACCAATAGACCTTTGTATGATTCTGACCCTTTTTTTTTGGTCTCCAATTAAAGACTGCGATTACGGTATAAGTTGGCTGTGTGCAGAAATATATTTTCTGTGCGCATGGGGTGTAACTGCAGGGGGCCCCTTCCCTCTTCCGGTCCACGATGAGCTGAATTTAAACAGGAAACATGCGCAATCAACTGTTTAAAAGACCGCAACCGTTTGTATGTTTCATACATGCGATCATCTGTTTAAAAACAGTTGATTGCAGAGGGTTTGGCAAGCCCTCTTACTGTCCGGGCCCCCTGCGAAAATGAAATTTTGTGCGCTACACACTGCAGTGCTTATGTTCCAGCGGATTTTTGTGTTCGCACCACTTTAACCTGGGTGAGCAGGCCTGCTGGGATGTGTATGCGAGTGCGAGTGCACAGCTTAGAGCAGAGATATCGAATCTGCAGCCCTCCAGATGTTTTGGAAACTACAACTCCCAGCATACCTTGGTTGCACATTCTGGTTCACCTTTTTTTGCAAAGTCATCAACATTTGCTGCAAAACTGCAAAATCAGTGGTTGATTTCAACCATGATTTATTTTGGGAACCTAAAGTAGTGGTGCAGACACTGGTACATTAATACCTTACATAGTGTGTTCTGTAAGGTTTCTTATAGTTGCCTTAAAGGGCATGTCCACCCCCAAAACTATAATGTAACCCACTACTGGCCCCACTCTGTAGTGTAATAAAATCCTTACCTTACATCCAAGCTCCAAATGGTTGCCCTGCTATGTCCCTCCAAAGTCCCAAAAACTGGCAACCAGGAACCTGGCAGAGTCCACAAGGACTCTGCCTCCTGTCTCCCCTCCGGCAGAATTTTGTCATGCGCAGTAAAGCCCCCGCCCTCTCCCACCCATTTTGTGATCGCTCCCCCTAGTGTAAATTCCCTTTGTTATATAGTAGGTCTCCCTCCCCCAGCCCCAACCGCTAGAATAGATTTTCCAGAGACTCCCCCGAACTCTACTTACCTTACCTCTCTTTCCCGGCGTTCTGTACAGCCGGCAGCTGCGTCCGTGATTGGTTGCCTCTCAGCCATTTAGGGATGTGGCTGCCGGTCTGGCCCCCTGCTTGCAGGTTCATGCAAGCAGAGGGCCGGGACAGTGCGCCGGAGGAAAGAGGGAAGGGAAGTAGAGTTTGGGGGAGTTTCTGATAAATCTATTATAGTGGTTGGGGCTGGGGGAGGGAGACCTACTATATAACAAAAATTATTAAATGGGGTGGACATACACTTTAAAGGAAGAAATGTTCCATTATTACAGTAGGAATTCTTGTGAGGATTTAGAAAGCTGGATCCTGGTCTTATACTTCATTACTTATAAGCCACATATTCACTGTCAATTATATGGTTCCTTTTCATACGAATTTGCAAAGTAACATTGTTCTCTTTAATAACTAAGTGCAACTTTTAGATGCATAGCAATTTGAAAACAATGGAAACGATGTGTGCTTTCAGTAAACTGCAAATTAAGATCTCAGAGTCAGTACATTAGTTTTAATGACATCACCCCAAGGAATCTACCAGCTCAGATGCACACAAATGTTTGCACAGCAGTGCAGTTTCCAGCCACTCTATAGTATCCATTCTGGCTGTTCCTGGCAGTGAGTCCATCTGAATATTGAAACCAGAAATGCAAAGCCATACTATTCTGCAACCATTACCCACAATACCATGCACAACTGTCAGCACATTCCATTGAACCATAAACATTTATCTCTTAGTTGTCTCCCTTGTAGGGTTTTCCTATATTTACTTCCTTGCTGCTTTTTCCTGATATCTTCTGGTTTTTAAAAACTTTCGGGGAGTTTAAACATTTTTTATGAAGTTGGGGGGGGGAGAAGGTTTTTTTTGTTACTTTCCTGGCACGTTCTTATTGTGCCTCCTTAAACAGTCTCTTCTACAGGATTGTTTCCTGTCCCTGTTCCCCCAGGTGATCTGAAATCTGCTTGTCACTAAAGTTCTGTGAGTCATGCAGAAGTAGAACATTTTATTTCATTCCCTGACATTAAGATGAAATCAGCTGAACCTAGAGAAGGAACTGGAGGAACTTCGGGACTCACCACTAGAGGAAAATGATTTCTCCCTGTAGGCAGAATTTTTCTTGTTCCCTGAACAACCAAACTTGACAGGCCATGGCCAAAGAAATGTTCAATCTAATACATTTTCATAGTATTATTTTTTCAAAAGGAAAATGTGCTACGTCATTACAATTGATTATACCACCACACAGAGTTACGTGTGCATACATTTGGTTTTAGTATCTGGGTTAATGCTTGTGCAAGGAAGCACAATTCTAATTAGGGTTTTTCCATTTTAGGCTTTAGTAGAATTATCTGCTTTCAGCAGTAAGAATAACTGTTCAGTCTGTACAGAATTCTAAACAACCAGTTGTTCCCTTTAATATTATATAGCCTGTGTGCTCAGATGTACATTATCTATACATATACACGGTGGTGGAATTTTAATATAATATAGCCTGTGTGCTCAGATGTACATTATTTATACATATACACGGTGGAATTTTGTGCACTACGCACTGCAGTACTTTCATTCCAGCATATTTTTATGTGCGCACCAACCTGTGTGTGCAGGCCTGATGAGTAGTATTTGTGAACAAGCACACAGCTTAGAGGGAACAAGTCACTCACAGTGTCCTGAATTACCCAAAGCCCCATTTGTTTTTTTGTGGACAAGGCCTGGCTTTAGAATATTTAATACCAAACATACACAGAGTTCCCTCTACTTTTCCTACCAAATATCTGTGCATTTTCAGGCTAATTTGCCAGATGGTGCTGTATCCACACAGCTCTCTTTTAGGGTCTAAAAGTTGCGCGAACCGATTTATGATCGGATTGGCTGCGCACGTAAGTATTTAAAGCCAGCTGACACTTACATGTGGGTGAGATTCACCTAGAGCCGTGCAGGTAAATCTGCTACGGGGGATTTGCCCAGAGCATGTGCCGCTCTTGTTGAATCTCCCTTGTGCATTACATCATGCAGTGCCTGTATTCTACCTAGTTTTTTTTTTAATAAGTATACAGCTTAGTGGTATAGGGTGAGCGTACTGCTCACTTCTATTGGCTATGCGTTTTGGCACCCCAGTGAGAACGAAGCCTTACACTTTTTAGACCGACACTACAATAGTGAGATAACACTGCCCTATAATTAACAGATATGAATGCTATTGATACTGACGAAATATTAGGCTTGGTCACTTTCAGAGAGGTAATCAAAACGTCTGTGTTATATGGTGAGAAGCTCTCTTAGTGTCTACTTGCTGAACCATAAAATGACACTATTGTTGTCAGATAAGTGCTGGCAGGCATGTCATATTTTATCCCTCTTAGTAACATCCAAATCAGCAATGACAGATTGTGTTGCAGCAAAGTAAGTTTGTTTAATAAAAAAGAAACTGTGAAAAATTAAGCTTTAAAGAGTAATAATGGCACAGTGTTTCCTAGCTTTGTATCCCGTGGGACAGTTTTCATGTCTTTGAGAACCCTTACAAATAAAAAAATTATATATTTATACTAGCAAAAGTGTGCCCGTTGGTGCACAGTGGAAATTAGTGTGTATGTTTTGTTATGTGTAGTTGCAGTGCTCACAGGAACCATCGGGAAACATCCAGGGGGGCAATAATAAAATAAGTCTGAAGGTCCTAAAAAAAACCCCAAATAATCGCATCATATTAAATGAACAAACACACACTTATATACTCCCTTACCTATACTAACTGCCAGCTAGAATATGGAGGGTCTATGTGGAATAAACCTGCAGGTCTGAGAACTGACCCAGGCAATCTAAACAGCACCTTTGGGCAATCAAAAGCAGCCCATACATATATCCGATTTTACTTTCCTGACCGAGTGCTCCCGCGACTTTAGACCGATCCTGCAAGAACCGTCTGTCTGTGGCATAGAAGAATGGGAAAGGTGGTTCTGGCAAGATCAAACTAATATTGCATGAGGGCTTGGTTGGATAAGTAAAATCGGATATATGTATAGCCACCTTAAATCCTATACAGTATCCTGATTAACATGCAATGTTCATATTTATTAGTATTTACCACAATAAGTTTAACTAACCTATGGGTTTAGGACTTGGGAGCACAGGATACAGATTGAATATACATGTTAGGGAGAGGTTTGGATAGAGGAGCTAAAAGCTCCACACAGAGTCATTTAATCTTAAACAGACACTTCCTGTCTAGTAAACAGAAACTGGATTGTCTCATTACTTTATATGGAGAGGGGAGGGGGAGTAAATGTGAGAGTCTGAAGAATTTTCTAATTGGCTACTGTAAAATTGCATTAGACCAACATGAAAGCATGATTACCACATGCACAATGCATTCTTGTTAAGGGAGAATGCAAAGAAGCCCGTAAAATCCTATCCAGTGGCGGGTGTAGATCATATGAAAGACTTTAGCACATCTGTTGAGACACACTGAATATTGATTGGTGTAAGGTAAATAATCAGATCCTAGGTTTTATTCCTCTTTGAAAAAGAGCTACCGAATTTCGCATTAGGCAGTCTATGTCTGACTTACGTCTACTAGAGGCTAGAGAATGGTACTTGCGGTGTCTGCTCCACAGCATACACCACCAGCACCCAACAGTTTACATATTATTCAGGCAGAAAAGATTCTGCTGCATCCAATCCTTATAAGCAACTACTTCTATAATCAATTTAGTTATATCGCTAAAATAACACGCTGCAGGAAAATTACAATGTATGTTTATAGTCTTGTATTCAAATAATTTTCACTTTTGAATTTGTTTCACCATTTAAATATATTCTAATATATAAAATAACTAAACATTAAGCCTGTTACAATAACAGGCGCTAGAAGCCCAGAGTGCCTCTATCCTCCATGTCCCAAGGCCACAGTTCCCTCTTAGTGTCCCAGACCCAGGGACCCCCCTTTGTCCCAGACCCTGGGCCCCCCCCTCTCTGTCCCAGACCCAGGGTCCCCCATTCTGTCCCAGACCCAGGGTCCCCCACTCTGTCCCAGTCCCAGACCCAGGGCCCCCCACTCTGTCCCAGACCCAGGTCACACCACCTCTGTCCCAGACCCAGAAGATAGAGTCACATGACATTACAGCAGTGTCATCTGTCCCCAGCCTCTCCTTCCCAACCCAGCATGATCTCCTTCAGTAAACTTTTTTTTAACACTCACTGTGTTATAAAGTTCCTAGTCAGGAATCTCAGGATCGGATGTCTGGATCTTGCATCCCCTCCCCAGAGGGGAGGACCCAGAGCTGCTCCGCCCACAAATCTCTGCAGACTGCTGGTGACTGGGAGGGAGGGGAGGAGTCAGAGTGAGGGTCCCGTAGCTCTAGCCTGTGTGAGTGTGTGATGTAAGCTCTGCTCTGCTTCTAATAGTGAGTCAGAAACCTCCTGCTCAGGACAGGGACACAGGGACGCACACTTGCAATTTATTATATATGATACTGGGAACAAATGAGACTTGTGTACCAAGAGATGCAAAAGTGCTATCAGTCTGCAACAGCCAATCAGATGCTATCTAACTGCAATTGACCAGTAGAAAACTGACATCTAATTGGTTTCCAAAGATTAAATAGCACAGGCAAAAGTTTGCATCTCATGGTAAATTGATTGTGTGCAGCTTAATAAAGCATCATAAGCAGAATTTTTCTGAATTCATATTCTGGCAGCTACTGTACCTCTTATCCTTTTGTTTGGAGGCTTAGACCACACTGCTGCGTTTTAACACATGATCCATTAATCTAGTCTAATTGGTGTGACCACACCAGGTGCACTGCCATCAGCTAATTGGAGTGCATGTGATGTGCAGTTTTTGCACAACCGCACGCACTTCGATTGCGAAACAGTGTGCAATCACAGCACATGCACACAGCAATTGGCTTCGGTGCGCCAGGACATGTAGTGTGGCAATAACAAGAATTAGGCAGGTGCTGGCCCCTCACTATGCTTTTAGATTTTTCAGGCTACCGGTCTACCCCACTCCGTCCTCAGTGGTTACGGCATCAACATGGAGAAAAAGACTATAGATGAGCCTCAGGCAGTGATAAAGAACTGCATGAAACTTTAATTGTGCTAAACAGCACCATGTTTTGGAGCTAAATGCTGTAGTAAGGGGTTGTGTGTTGGAGAGGAGCTGACAGTAGAGACAGCAGCTGTAGGATTGTGGTTTCCTAAGTACAGTAGTTAGCTCTCCACATATGGGCCAGGAGCAAGTGTTCCTGTGTCCAATACAGTTATGCTTTGTATTTAGCAAATGTCATTTCTGGTTTAGTGTGCCTTTGACCTTTTTTAACCTGCCTTACACTTTGTTGATTAATTGGATGCAGCACATCTTCTCATTTTTCCTAGTGCCTGACTTTTGTATCAGAAGTACATGGTATTTATATTGTAGCCCAGTAATGATCCCTCCTGAACAATCTCCATCAGGGAGATTCAATAAAAGTTCTTATCATTTAAATCGTGCTAATTTTGCCCCAACCAATCAGATCTTATTTAACATTTGTAAGCTAACATCTGAGTCTTTAGTACTTTTATGCATATTATAACATTTGTAAATATCTATTCTGTGTCAAGATTTTAGTAATGATTTAGTTTCTTGGGCAGGAGTCAGGATTTTGGAAAGACCAAGATGTTTTTCCAGAAGCTGAAGTCCTTAAGGTAGCAACCAAGTGTCTCCTTTAGCAATATCCTTGAGACTTGTCTCCTTGAATACTCTCAATACATTATTCCACATTGGTTATTTGTGCTCTCTACCAACAGTTCATTACTTAGGCCCAGAACATACGAGTCTTGATCCTTTATTTTAAACTGAATGACTACTTATCAATAAACCAATATGTAGTTTGAGGGTCAGAAAAATAACACAGCACTGAATACATTTCAGTGCAACTGAACCGATCATATGATCTTTAATGGGCCAACTGGTCCAATCAAACTCTTATTTAATTTGAACGAAAGTTTAATAGAGGTCTGTCAGTTGTGCTTAAAATTTTTGCAAACATTTCAGCCCAATTGACCAAAATATTACAGTGGCTGGTTGATTTTGCAGAAATAGTGTGGTTTGTTTGTACCGGGCCTTATAGTTTATAAATGGTTGTCGTTGATCAAGGGCTAGGCCCGACTTTTGCATTTTGTATCTTGTTATTCAGGTCCATAGGACTGGCCCCATCATATGTATTGCATTCTTTCCCCTCCAAATGGAGGAAGTTTGTTTATTAATGAAATGGAGTACGTATATGGTAGTAAACATGTACAGTAAATCATTGTTTGTTACATTTATAATAAAACTCTTTTTTAGCATTTATTCTTGTTGTTCACTCCTTATTTCGTACATTTATATACAGTTTTTGCATTGTATTAAACTAATGCAGTTTAAACTAACCATTTTATAACTGAGTGTGGTCGTTTAGGGGCCGCAGTCCCCTTCATTCCCCTAGACACTAGATACAAAGGGTCTGGGTATTTAGTAGCATCAGGCAGGCCCCACATTTCGAGGCTTCTGATTGTTTCAGATTGGTACTAATGATGTATAGATTGGTACTAATGATGTATATGTGATAGCTGTGCTGCTATATGGTATAGGCTGTAATTGGGAAGTGCCAAACTGCCAAACGGGACGCTGCAACACTGTCCACCCCACTTTGTCAGCTCGATCCCCAAATGAAGGATTTCAAAATAGAGTGTAGTATTTTGAAATATTTGAGAGGAACATACATAGGGGAGTGCCAGAGTATATACATAGCCTTAGGGAGTAAGATGATCAGGGGCGTAACTACAGGGGAGCAGCGGGAGTGACCGCAGGGGGGGGCCCCAGGAGCCAAGTGTTAATTTAATTGGCAGATAACATTGATTGCGGCAATTCGCAATGAAGGAGTTTTAAGCTGTGCTAACAGATATAATAACAGTTAGCATGACTCAAACTCCAGAGCACTAGCAGTGAGTCTCTTGGTGTGTTTTCATTTGCTAAGGTGAAGACGGGGGCTAAAATAGTTCAAAGGGCATGTCCACCTCCAAATCTAAAATTTGCCCAAGCGCTGGCCCCTATGTATATTTTTAAAAAATCCTTACCTTACACTCCTGCTCCTTATGGTTCTCCTGTAGTCCTTGCCCAAAGTCCAGGAAACTGGCTGTCTTCCTGTCCAATTGTCTCTGCCTTCTGTGAAGCCTCATGACATGCGCAGGGGAGCCCTTTCCCTCCCTCCGAATCCCATCAGCCACCCATTCCTCCTAGCATAAAATGCTTATTTACTTACAGCCCCTCGCTCCTGCGCCTATCTTCTTAGCCAGAAGCCGTGTCTGTGATTGGCTGACCGGCAGCCAATCACCGATGCAGTTGCTGGTCCGGCCCCTCTCTGCTGTTTCCTGTTAGCAGAGAGGGAAGAGAGTCACGGGAGCGAAGGGGCTGTAAGTAAATATCAAAAAGGTTTTTTTAGTGTTATTATGGCAATTGGGGGTGGGCAACCCTAAAGATCATTATATCAAAGGTTATTTTTTAAAATGGACATGCCCTTTAAAATAGTAAAAAGCTACTTTCAGCGCTTGTGAAGTATTTGCAACTATTATATATTTTATTAAAAATCAAACTATTATATATTTGATTAAAAGGTATTTCATTCATTCAAAATGTTGGTCTAATATACTAATCATAGCAATGTCATGGCAATTAGTCATGCTCCAACTAAAAAAATTGCATTGTCTTCACCTCTACTACCCAGAAAAACAGACATCCTAAGCATGCTTAAAGTAACGTTTATTATTTAAAATATAAATTTAAAACAGGAATGACATTAGAATTTAGAAGTATGCTCAGTTAGGTCTAGAATGTACAGTTATAGATTATAGGTCAGCATGGCCTCCAATAGGTGTTCGAGGAGTCACAGTTTGATATCCTTTTCTGGCCCCATTCACTGAACCTGAGACCTTTGTTATTTTGTTATCTCATCTTTCTTTCAGACAGTTTGGGTACCACTCACAATAGTTTGTTGTTATGTAAAAAAAAAAAAAAAGACTGCATCCAATAGAACAGGGTAGCTAAAGACTGAGAGATTATTCAGTGTTGGAATCTAAGTCACATGGGGCTGTTACAGTCCAACCCCCCCCCCTTACTCCCAGCTAATCTAGTTTCTATAGAAACAAGAATGGGAAAAAAAGGCAGACAGAGAGGGGTAGAAAAGAGTGAGAAAGAGAGGAAAAGGGATAGAGAGGTGAGCGATTAAGCACCAAATCCACGGTCGAGCTTCAGGTTTGACAGGCAACAATAATTATTAGATGACACCGATGGGCAGGACCACAGGTGATATGAGCATCTCCTCCATATCATTTAGCCGTGCAGCAACTCGTCTCTTGCCGTGAAGGTGTTTGAGGAGTTTGTCTTAATGCAACGGCAGGTAAGTGACACCTGACAGAGGAAAAGTATAGAACACAGGGTGTTGATGGAATGGGACTGCAATGTGTAAAGTTGTCATGATGGACAGATGTCACCAGAGAAATGTTTCTGAACTAAAGAGTTTGTTGAGTGAGTGTGTTTATTGATACAGCAGAGGGGAAACAAAAAATTGGCAAGAAATTCATAGATGAACCCTCTTAACAGCACTTCTCCTTATTGGTCATGGGTCAAACATCATTCGTATGTTCTCTCCATATGTTCTAATTTGCTGTAACCCCCATTTTGCTAATCCCACTATCCCCCTGCGATATTTGATTTGGGTCCAGAAGATGTCCTTAGGATGGAGTTACAGCTCACTTTAAATTCTACTGCAATAACTCTTCTCTGCTTTGATAGAAGATCTCATATTACACATCTCGGTCTCCATACGACTCTCCTGCTTGGTAATTTCCACGTATTCAACACTAGAGGTGTAATATGGTGAACACAGGAATATTGATATTCCCTAATGGCACAGAGCTGACAGATTTCCTAGGATCCATATAAGGGGCACACATTGAAATGAAATCACACTTATGGGTTTTAGGTTTCTCCGTTTTGCTCTTCTGTTCTGCATACTCCTAGACACACCACCTGTATGAATCACCTTTTAACCCTCTAAACTCTAGATGCCTGCTAGAAGCCTGACCAGTTGGCAGGACTTTTAAGACAAATCTGTGAATGATGAACTTTTTCATTTGTTGTTAAATTTCTATGTCTGCATTTTAATTTGCAAATTAACTCGTTCATAACCATTTGCCAAAATTCCCCAGACATTCACACATTTCCCTGTTAGCTGATTGTTTTTTTTACGGGAGGTGTAATTTTGGCTCCACCTCCACCGAAGGACAGCAAACAAGGCAAATAACAGCTAATATGCCTTATGTGATGTGACCTTTTGCTCTAATGCAATCTTTATTCATAGTTTATGGAAATGGCATTTGGTGAAATTAGCAGCTGTAGAGGTCATCCAAGAATGTGTAACCTGGTAATCTAAATTGCTGCAATGAAGAAAATGCATACATGATCCAAATTAGCACCTTCAATGGTTCCAGCTGATTGTCATGTAAATTGGGTATGCTTATTAAAGAAGAAGATGTTAAGCAATACAATTGCTGCTAAGGGGGAAGGGGAAATAATTCTACATTCATATTTAGGCCCCACAGAGTGTATATAATATGTCTAGTGTATGTGAGGTTCTTTGCGGGTATGTCCACCCTAAATTCAAAATTTTAATACACAATCCCCCCTGGGCTCCCAGCCCCAACCATATTAATTTTATTTTTAGAAAGCCCCCCAAACTCTACTTACCTCCCCTCTTTCCTGCGCCCCGCTCCCGGCCCTCTGCTTGCTAGGAAATGCAAGCAGAGGGGCGGGACCGGCACTTCCGCGTTGGAAAGCGGAGAGGTAAGTAACAGATTTGGGAGCTTTCTAAAAATAAAATTTATGCAGTTGGGGCTGGGGGACATGGGGAAGGCTGACATAAAGGGGTTTTAAGCTAGGGGGAGGGATAGCAGAACAGGAGGGAGAGGGAGGGGGAGGGAGAAGAGATGCAGTACGCATGGCAAAAATCTACCTGAGGCAAGGTAGGAGGCAGAGTCCTATATGGACCTCCTAGCCTCCTGGTGGACAGTTTTTGGGACTTTGGGGGGGAGTCTACAGGAGAACCTTATGGAGCTGGGATGTGAGGTAAGGATTAAACTACACTACATGGTGGGGCCAGTAGTTGGGGGGATTATAGTTTTTGGGGTGGACATGCCCTTTAATCAGCCTACAGCCCTCCAAGGATTGTTGTCAAACTATGCTTGGTATCAAGGTACAGTTTAAATAAACTGTAGCTTGGGATAGCAGGCTTGATATTTTTCATTTAATGTTCTATTTAAAATGGTTAGGGTCCTACACTGCCTGGGTGTCCCTTTGTTTTCTAGCCATAATAGTGCTTTTAGAGACAGATGTGAACCTAATTAAGTATTGGTAGGTTTAGTTAATTGCTGCAATTGCAGAAACAAGCTTATTTAGTAAGAGGTGCAAAAACTTGCCTAAGCTGTTAATATACCTCAACCAATCAGATGTTTCCTTTTAACCGGTCTACTACAGTTAGAAAATAATTGGTTACATCTGATTGCTTGTGGCAGATTAAAAACACAGGCACCTCTTATTGAAAAAGCCCCATAGTCTCTCTAATCAATGGATGCAGATCAGTGGACAATTGGATAGCACTAGGTATCCAACCCATGTACACCAGTAGTCATGTCACTCCATGAAAAACACAGTCTATTTAACTTTATTCTTAAGCCCTGTGCAGGAAATACATTTTTGTCCAAAAAGTTTGTTGTCAGGGACAAATCTAATCTAGGAGGCATCTTTGGACATTAAGTCACCCATCCTGCTGGATCACTAAATGATGTTGGGTCGATAGGCATTGTTTTCCTACCATGGGAGAACTCTTGCTTCCTCTTCCAAGAGTACATTATGATCTAATCAGGTAATTCCAATGCACCTGCCTGTAGGTGGATCATTAGATAAACACTCTTTGGACCAATGTATATAGGAAAGAGATCACGTCTGTATGTTATGTGTTGACGTTTGGTTTGAACATATACTGCCATATCAATATTTGTTCCAGCTGTTTTGACTGGTTCTTAACCTTTGCCTCATTAACCTCTATTAAATAAATAATATTATGGTCTTAAACAGGAAGCAAATCAAAGAATGGTAACTCACTAAAGGCTAAACTTAAGGCATTAATAAATGGATGGTACAGTATAGTCAACAAAATTCCATATGCCTGTGGTCCATGTTTCAGGTGTATCTAAGGTGGCAGATATATGTGTTTGTTTTCTAATCTTGTCTATAATAACCTGACGGTATCATCACAGAAACATTCAGCAAAAGTTCTTATGTTGATAGAGAAAGTCTTCAGCGTATCTCTGTTGGCAATTAGGAACTTGGTGCTTTGACTTTTCACTAGAATTGAAACACAGAAAGTAGATCGTGATAGTCAAATATGTAACGTATGGCTTTTTTTAATAGCTTATTTTGACAGCTGACTGACTTCACATATCCCACATAATTATTTGGGCTGCGATCTTGGAAAATTCTGCTGAACTGTAGCGATAAACAATACAAGTGAATATATAGAAGCCTCACATCTGCTTGAAAGAAAAATACTGTATGTACAATGACAAATTATTACAGTGATAACTGTGCACCCACAGCAGAAAAGGTTTTTTAACACTAGATAATAATGCTGGATACCTTCTTTATCCTTTTACGTACTGATATGTCACCTATCAGCATCTACTAATGAGCTGCTGAGAACCAATAGTTGTACCCAGAATTCAAGAGAATGAAAAGTTGCACACATAGAATAAAGTTATTTATTCTGCAAACCATAATGGGGATTTTTGTTAAAGGGTATCCACTGGTTAAAAGTTGTTTGGGGTTTTCAGTTTTATTGAAGAACGGGAGGCAAAGGAGCTGTATCTCCTTAAAAAAAACCTGCAGAAGCCAGAAAGGAAGGTAAGAAACTTCCCTAGTCCCTTACCTTCGTACCTGGCTACTGCGGGTTTTATTGGAAGAACGGGAGGTAAGACACAGCTCCATATTCAATAAAACCCCAAACTACTTATCCCTAGTGAAGATACCCTTTAATAAGAGGTGCACAATAATCATATGTTATCAAATGTTTGCAGTAAACCAGTAAAAATGTACCATCTAATTGGTTTCTGCAAATTTTTGCACCTATTATTAAATAGGCCAAAAGGTTTTCTACACCCCAAAGGGAAGTGGCAGATCACTACCCATAACCTTGCATGCATGTGGTTTACAAAATAAATCACTAAATTCTATTTGTGCAACTTTGAAATTTATTTACTTTTGTGATTTTGAAGTCTGCTGGTAGAACACAGATTTTTTTTTTACCTAGGACAATCCCTAGGACAATCTGGCCAGTTACCATTTTTCAATGTGGATGAACAGAAATGCATATACACGAGTTACACAGAATTATTTGTCTCTGTGTCAATTGTGCAATTAGTACTGCTAACTGAGAATTATTTGTCTTTTCCATTTGGTCTTATTTAATCTAAGCAGCGGCCATTTAAGAAGAATGTATGGAGTATGGACCTTTCTAAAATCCTATTTGGTCAACTCTTTTTTTTTTATACCATCCTTTCAAATTCAATTAATGTGATAATGAAAACAATAACATTGTAAATATGTCTATGAAGTCTTGGATTTACTGGCCTTTATGACCATACAAGCTCAAGGGTTGAAATCCTGTGACCCTCTAGAGATGTGACATTACATTACATTTATGGTCCAGATAATCTTTTTAGTTTTCCAGCCTCCACCCCATTCTATTGGGAAGCTTCTCTGCACTCAATTGCTCTTGTTGATCAGTAAGTAGAGAGGGAGGCATTGGTAATAAGGCACCTTAATATTACCTCATTCTTCAAGTGTCAATCATTTATAATTCATGAAAGTGTACTAATGAGGGTTAAAAGAATAATACTTATTGGCCATGCTCACTACCATCCACATTATAGTATAGTATTTGAGGTTGAATAAAGACATATATATGGCTGCCCCCGGCTGGACTTCAATTTTATGGAATGGATCTAAAATATTACACACGTTCTATTAAAAAAAACAAAAAAACATCCAATGAACCAAGGATATTAATTTCATCTATTTATAAAATCCAGTTTTGCAGCCTCTATAATGAGAACTGAATTGAAGCTTTTGGCCTGGCCCTTCACAACAGTTTAAGTTCCTCATGCGGCCCCTTGGGAAAATTAATTGCCCAACCCTGATCTAGTCCAGTCTACTCAAAAATACCCACATTTCCTTTGGCAATCAGAAATATCCCTGGGTCAACATTATGTATCAACATGAACATTGACATTTCATGTTACTTCAACATGAAGTAACGTGAACATTCTTTATTTTTAGAAACTCATCCATTTTTTTAAAAACTATCTTATGAACCTGCCATCACCACATCCAATGGACGAGAGTGTAATAGTTTTACCATTCTCACAGTGAATAACCCTTTCCGAACTTAAGACTTAACTTCTTTTTTACCAGTCTTAAGGAGTGTCCGCATATCCTTTGACAATTTCTATTGGTAAACAAAGCACCAGATAGTTTAATGTATGGCCCATTAATGTATTTATAAATAGTGATCATATCCCCACGCAAGCGCCTTTTCTCTAGTGTGCATAATTGTAACTTATCCAATCTGTCTTCATCTCCCCAAGTCTTATTATTTTAGCTGTCCTTCTCTGAACCCTTTCATTTCCAAGATGTGTTTTTGTACACGAGATTCCAGCACTGCAACGCACAGTATTGGCCTTACCAATACTTTGTAAAGAGGGAGAAGAATATTTTCCTCCCTTGAATCCATACCCCTCTTTTTTTATAACACAATATCTTGCTGGCTCTAGCTGTTGTTACATTTAACTTAGCTGTTGCTACATTTATCCACCAAATCTCCAAGATCTTTTTTCAACAGAGATTCACTTAAGAGACCTATTGTATAAGCAGCACAAGGATTTATCAACATTGAATCTCATCTGCCACTTAGCAGCCCTATGTGACAATCTATCTATGTGCACCTTCAACAATTGCACATAATCTGTAGCTTTAAATGGTCAACAAAATTTATGTTGTCCGCCACACAGAGACCTTGCTAACAATGTATATAGAGGACTCCTTTCAACGTAGCATAAAACATTATTATTATTATGGATTTATATAGCGCCAACATCTTCTGTGGCGCTTTACAATTACATAGTCATACAGTACATACAGGGTGTTATACAAAGTTATACATATTACATACACAGGTAATACAAAATATGAGTAAACAGCGAACTTTATTACAGCATAAAAATGTAGCATGACATACTTGGGGAAAGCCAATACCCTGGAGCGTTTCGGGACCCTAGATCGTCACTTCATCAAAGGACATTCCCTGTGGGCCTACATTGGTTTGAAAAATATTACTCCCAGCATTCCACTACAGCACTCACAATATCAGATAGCTTTCAGGGAATGCTGGGAGTTGTAGTATTCAGACATTTGGATGCCTGTAAGTTGAAGACCCCTGCTATATATTTTAGTGGTATGGTAGGTTTGTTTTGGTTATGAATAAAATATTTATTTTAAACCTTTAGACTTTTTTTAACTTCCCTGTAAAAATTTTTGGAAGAAAAAAGAAGAAGCGGGTTGCAGGTTGGGTGCGGATACGGATTTTTCGGTTGCGGGTCTTGAAATTAGACCCGCGCAGGACTTTATTACAAGTAACTGAAGGTGGACTGAGGGGAGGGGTGGAGGAGGGCGAGGTACTTTCACATGGTTTCAGAGCAGGAAGCAGGAAGTGCAGGGGATCTGGTGATGATGCTACCATATCACATATAAAAATGTAAATATCTTTAAAACTATGTAAAAAAAAATAATGAAAATAAATTGCAAAAATACTCAGGAAAGCAATTCCTGTCAATTTAACTAAAGCCATTTTTGGACCAAAGTTACCCTTCGAATTGAAGTGGCCCCCAACACAGAAGCCTGTAGCACACCACTTAGAACTTAAGTCCATATTGAGGAAGCCCAATTAACAACTACTCTCAACATTCTATCCATCAACCATTTTATAACACATCATAAAATAACGTTCGTTGGCAATCTTTATGATAACGCCCTCTGTAAATTTATTGTGAAATAACAAATTGTAACAATCTTTATTTTACTCTAACAATCTTTTATAAGGATGTATTTGGTCCGGTCAAGGATCTTTATTAATTTCAAAATTATTTAGTTGTATTTGAACCATATCCTGAGTTAACCAAAGTGCCAATGCATCCTTTTATGCCATTATTGCTGCTATACTGTTTGCTATCTGTACTTGAATGTTCTAGTTTATACAGAGGAAAAAAACTTGTTCAAGACGTTGGTTTTATCAGCATCCTCTGTAACTATCTTAACCCCGTTATTTAATGGCCCCACATTCTTAGTCCTCATCTTTTTACTATTAAAGGGGAACTGTGGTCTCCAAACAAGTTGAGTTTAAATGAAAGGCCAGTTTCCTACCTTTAAAACGAGCCATCAACCACCTCTCTACGTGCTCCACAACCCAAGATATAAAGAAATGACTGACCAGAAAGTTAATGGGTAGAAGGCTGACATGTGACATACCTAAGGCTTCTCCTGCACAGTGCCGCCGGCAAGAACAGCCTCAGACTCCCTCAGTGTGTGAGGGAGACAGGAAGTCCCTCCTCCTCTCTGCTGTGTGAAAGACCTGCACTGCAGAGAAGTTAAGCGAATCTACAGCCCTTCTTTCTCACTATGTGAAAACAGCCTTTTCAGGCAGTTCTCACTCTGCCTAAAAAGGCTGTTTCCACAAAGTTTTCAGGGGGGGGTTGTGTCAGAGTGTCCCACAGCACCTGTGAGTGGGTGGGGCTTAGGCATCCGTGAGTGGGTGGGGCTTAGACAACAATGGGTGGGTGGGGCTTATGCACCTGTGAGTGGGCGGGGCTTATGCACCTGTGAGTGGGCAGGGCCACATCGGGCTGTAAGGGAATGGGCCAAGGGTGGCCTGCAACTGGAGGGACCATGGGGTCCATGAGTGGGAAGGACCAGGGGGGCTGCAAAGGGGAGGAGACACAGGGCAGATTGACTGACAGGTTTCAAAGCAGGAAGTGCAGGGGACCTGGTGATGCTGCTGCCATGTCACACACAAAAATGTAAATATTTTCAAAACTATGCATAAACAATGAAATATATTGCAAAGATTTCCAGGAGAGCAATTCCTATCAATTTTACCTAAAGTCATTTTTGGACCACAGTTCCTCTTTAAAGGAATAGTTCACTCCCAAAGTGAACTATTCCTTTAATGCATTGCAAGACTGGGAGGATAAGGAGTTATGTCTTACCTCCCGTTTTTCAATCAATGCAAGTAGAGCCAGGAACGGAGGTTGAGCAAACTTACCTGGTACGCAATCCTCTGCAGCACTGAAATCCCAGACCACTTCCGGGTTCTGTTAAACTATTCTCGTGCATGTGCGGTATAGTTGTACAGAACGCCGAAGTGGTCGGGATCTGTCTGTGCTGCTGCTGCGGATCGTGTAACACTATTCCCTAATCTCCAGTTACCTTCATACCTATAATCGGATCATTAGATATTACCAGATCAAACAGAGCGCCTTTTCTAGTTCATGTAGCAAATACTTTTTTGTGTTGCCAGTTCCACTACTCTAGTCAATGTCAGGGTAATTAAAGTTTTCCTTAATCAGAACGTGCCCCAAATTTGCTGCCCTTGCCATCTGCATATGAAGCCGACTCACCTCTTCTTCACTAGCTTTTGGTGGCTTGTAACAAACACTAACAATAACTTAACCCTCTTCCTGATGCCCAATTTCACCCATATCGCCTCCTCTTTAACATCAATATCGCCAGTTATCTTTTCTTTTAAATTTAGCTTCAACTCTTGCTTAACATAAATACATATACCTTTCCTCCCACCACTGGCCCATCTACACCATTCTTACCCCTGTGCTGTCTACCCTAGAGAGATTGACAGTACCCTCTACCCCCCAACCTAGTTTAAAATCTCCTCCAATCCTTTATCTTAAGCTCTTCTTTCTCCCTAATACGCCTATGCTCTTGCTGTCTCCATAACATAGCAGTAGTATTTCCAAAAATATCCTGGAGGTCTTTGCCTTGACCTCTCCTCCTCCTCTGACTTTGTCATTGGCACCAAGACTGCTGGGTCACTCCCTGCTCCATCTAATAATCAGTCTACCTGATTCAACACATGTCACATCCTAGAACTAGGTAGGAAACACTTTATTCGGCATGTAGACCTCAGCTGTAGGTAATCCTATCCACATTTCTAATACATTACACTACACTACCACTTGCCTAGCCTTCCTAGCATTTCTCCCCCCCTTGTATTAGGGGGGGAGAAGGAATCGTCCATCTCCAACATGCTAATTCTGAGCAGACCTCCTCCCCTTCATCACCCAAGATGACAAACCTGTTGTAAAAGACTAGCTATGAAAAAGCGACCCTATTCCTCTGTCCCCTACTTCCCCTAGTAACCATTATAAAACAACCTTCCCCTCAACCTTCACTGCCCCCTTTCTACCCCACTATATGATGGCCCCAGGCAGTGTCACCGTTTGCCCCAGGTTTGCCGAGCCCTGCAATGCTGATTCTGACATAGATATAGGTCCCCCTGGAACGACTTCTCCAAGTTCCTATACATGTGGCAGGATGCACATGATATGGTACCAACAAAACTGTCCCTTCTAAATACACAACACTAACACACACCAACCTTGTTTAACCACCTTTCTTGTTTAAATGTCTTTATTTTTAATACTCTTAATTCTACTGTCCTTATACAAAAGGACTTTATACAAAGTTCTACTCACAGGGACAGCAATTTAAAGTCAGGTACAAACCTGCCATTATCATCTTATCATTTAAGTTTTTGTCTGTTGGGTTTAGGGCTTCATTATTTAGTGTTTGGAGAGAATTATTTTCTGAGCAGAGGAGCTCGGCAGTTTTTAATGAGATATTATTTTTTATTCCTAGATAATGTTGTTTTCAAACTGTTGTAAATAGAAGAGATTCTCAGTATCAGCATTTCTGTGTAGTTCATATATGCCCTGGGAGTTAACGTGTTAAAGCTTTTGCCAATTTTGGTTGCCCCTATTTCTGACTGTCAAGATGATTTCTATTACATATGCTTTTATAGACAATGCTTATATGCCATGATTCATCTCTCTACTGCAGTACAGTCTGTGCATAAGTACTATATATAGATTTCTGACACAATGCAGCACTGTGCCATTCTCCAGAATCTCATTCTTATTTAGGTGCAGTGCTGATCTTTAGGATTTAGGTGCATTCTACATATTCGAGGCAGGTAGACTTCCATGGTCATCCTAGGCTTCGTTCAGAGACCAAGGGTGAACCAATGTGATATTAACATCAAGAATTTATCCTTTTCACTTTAGGTCTCTAGGCAGTCTCTCGAAGTTCACCAACCGGTTGTCATTGAAGGAGAAATCTGAGAAGAGAAATAATGATGAGCTGGCACCTCTGAAGAAACCCCTATTCCGCCAGAGATCATTAAGTATTGAATGGTGAGACTGCTGATAGACAGCTGGTTCTACAACACAGGGTGCATAAAGAAAAGTATGTTCCTTTCAGATCCCCTCATTGTAGAATAGTAGATATCGGTTTAAAACGATCGAAAAGTTTTCTTTAAACTAGTCTAAAAATTGACACAAATATTTCTAATTAAATATGATAAATTATCTTTAAAACTGTCAGGATTATGTTAGTGAAATCTATTGAAGAACAGCCATGGGTGTAAGAGGCACAGCTACCACAAGCTGTTAGCATAGACTACTCAACGCATTGTCTAACAGGTGCCTGTTGTTAACTAATGCCCTAAGCTGCACTACAAGATGTCCACAGTTTGAATGCTTAAACCAATAAACAGACTAAGGTCACTGAAGGCAACAGACAAGCAGAATCCGAAGCAAGCATGAGTTTAAGAGCCTCATTTACCCAGAAACGCAAATTGCTCTGGGCAAAAAATGACTTTCGGTATTTAATACTGGATTTGCACCTTGTGGTAAATCTCAAAAGGGATTTTACCCTAGCGCCACTTTAAAACCATCCATTAGCTGGTTTTAAATTTGGGAGTTAAAAGTGGTGCAAATCCTTTATTACATTGCACCGGTTGCACGGTGTCTTTTGTGAAACCAGTGCAGCCACTGCAATTATGGAGTTAAACTTGTGCTAACCTATTCAATATAGGTTAGCACAATTTTAACCCCTATTTCTTGCACAGCACACGTGGGTAAATCAGGCCCTAACAGGGAGATTAACCCAGAGCCGCAAATTCTCTGGGCAAATCTCACGAATGGGTTTACCATAGGCTGCGCGTCTCTGGGTGAAGGCTGCTAGGGCTGTCTTACAGTGTTTTTATTTGGGAATTATTTCTGACATAGCTTTGACAATTGGCACTGTAAAAACCTTTTAAAACCTTTTGTCTTATGTCCTTTGACTTTGTGACCAATTTTTCTTTTGTCTTAAGGGTTTGTGAATAAAGCTACGTACACACGTGTGGTTGCGGGGCCTGACCCATGATGCACGATGGTGTACAAAAGGCCCTTGCAGCCGAGTATCAGTAAGTGTATGGGCGCTCGGTTGGGCAACGAGCATGATCCGATCCAGTGGATCTTTAACAATGCCTGACCGAAAGGCTTTTTCAGCCAACCAAGTGCCCATACAGTACGGACATTAGAAACCCCCATTCATACACCATTATGCGTCGTGGGTCAGGCTCAGAGATTGCAAGTGTGTACCGACCTTAAGGGAATTAAATGAAAGGAATTGAAAGCAAGAAAAGCATAGAAATAACATTGCTTTTTGTGTCATTTTGTGTTTAGGATGATCACTTTTGTTGATGCCTATACATGTGTATCCTGCCACATGTATAAGTATAGTATAGAAATCTAGCAGGGGAAGTAGGGGATTGAAGAGTAGAATTGATTTTTCATATATAAAGTAGGATTGCTTTTTAGCGATCTTAGGTAAAAACAACGGAGGAGGACAGCTCAAAAGTAGCATGTATGGAGTAGGCTGACCCCTTGGGTACCCAGAGGACAAGCAACTGTAATACAAGTGATGGGGAAATTTCTGTCAGGTGGTTATCACAATACCAATAAATATGTGTGCTTTTTTAAACACATGTTATGTCTATGGCTACTTTTTAATATTAAGTTTAGGTTGTGAGGGGTCTGCCAGTTGGGACATTTGTCCATTTATAGCCGCAAGGTTTTAAGTGCGGTGTGGGGATCTATAGGTTCATTCCTATTTTTTCTATGTTCTTAGGTTGTTATCCCTCAGCACCATTCCAATGTCGGGGGAATCCAGGCTAATTTATCCAGTAGTGTGCTCACCCACACAGATATTTTGTTTAATAAAGGCCATTTGTATGACAGACAAATCTTGCCCGAATTTGAATCATACAACAGGACAAGTCCAGAACTCAACCTAATCCCAATTTTACCATCTAAAAACAAATATTGAAGATAATTCATAGTCATTCCTCCTCATAAACAAGATGATTTTGATATTAATATGTTTGTTCTCTCTATTGAATTAATACAGTATTACTTAGTGATGTCTTCCTTTTGTAAAGTGACCAGAGTTCTACATAATCAATTGCTTGCTGTATAGCCACTATGATTGAATAGATTCCATTTAGTATAGTATTTGAGGTTGAATAAAGACATATGTCCATCCTGTCCAACCCATCTAACAATATCCTCATTTCCTGCCTAACTGTTGATCCAGAGGAAGGCTAAAAAAACCCCACCAAATTTATGAAGGGGGAAAAAATTCCTTCCTGACTCCAAGTGTCCAACCTTGCTGACAATACCCACTTCCAAATCATTAATAAATAGATTAAATAGAAGCGGCCCCAACACAGAACCCTGTGGCACCCCACTTAGCACTTAGTCCATAATGATGAAACAACATTAACAACTACTCTCTGCATCCTATTCATTAACCAAGTTTCTATCCATGTACCAATGTGCCTCCCCAGACCAACAGATCTTAGCTTATACATTAGTCACCTATGAGGGAATGTATCAAAAGCCTTTGCAAAATCGAAGTAAACTACATCTACTGCTATGCCAGAGTCTAAATTTCTACTTACTTCCTCATAAAAGCCAAGCAAGTTAGTTTGACAAGATCTATTCCTCCTAAATCCATGCTGGTTACTACTTATATTGTCAGTCCTTGAAACATACTCAAGAACATGTTCCCTTATTAAACTTTCCAGGATCTTCCTCATCACTGAAGTTAAACTTACAGGCCTGTAATTACCCGGCTCTGAACGACTACCCTTTTTGAATATTGGAATAACATCAGCCTTTTTCCAATCCAGAGGCACACCTCCGGACATGAGGGAATCTGCAAAAAATAAGAAACAATGGCTTAGATAAAACTGAACTTAGCTCCCTAAGTACCTGAGGAGATTTATAAATATTAACTTATTTAGTTCTTTCTGTACCATATCCTCGGTTAACCAAAGTGCACTTGAATCTTTTATACCATTATTGCTACTATACTCTGATATATCTGTACTTGGATCTTGTATAGTGTATACAGAGGAAAAAAAATATTCAAGACATTTGCTTTATCGCCATCCTCCGTAATTAACTTATCCCCATTAATTAATGGTACCACATTCTTAGTCCTCATCTTCTTACTATTAATATACTTTCAAAAAATTTTTAGGCTTAGTGATGCTTTGTTCAGCTATCAACTTCATTATTAATTTTAGCTAGTTTGATTGCTTTCTTACACTCCTTGTTACAGTTTTTATAATCCCTAAAGGCCTTTCCGTTCCCTTTGACTTAAAGGTTTTAAATGCCTTTTTCTTTCCATTTGCCTCTTTACATCAGTATTTAGCCTCATAGGCAGGGATTATTTTTTTTTACATTTATTTCCCAAGGGTATAAATTTAGATGTGAATTGGCTTAAAATCCCCTTAAACACAGTCCACTTCTGTTCAGTACCTTTACCTGATAATACATTATCACAGTTGGCATTCTGAAGAGCTGCTTTTAACCTGGGAAAATTTGCCTTCCCGAAATTAAAAGTCTTTGTTAACCCAGCGCACTTTTACTTTTGATAACAGTCTAAACGACACTATTTCATGGTCACTATTCCCTAAGCCTCCAGTTACCTCTATAATGCGCTCCACGATGTTAGATATTACCAGATCCAACAGCTCCTTTTCTAGTAGGAACGTCAACTACCTTGTACACATGTGCGATCCTGGGTCCCGACCCGCGACGCACGATGTGTCCGAACGTTCGTTTCGGACGATAATCGGCCCGTGTATGGGCCCTTTTTTGGCCGAAACACCCGGTCGTTCGGAGATCCAGTCGGCCGGGCAACGATCCCCAATCGAACGGCCATTTCTCCCGATAAAGTGCCCATACACGGGCCGATTATCGCCCGAAAGGAACGTTTGGACACATCGTGTGTCGTGGGTCGGGGCACGCGATTACACGTGTGTACGAACCTTTTGTATACGTTCCACTCACTCACAGGAAAGTTCCTTTTGTTAGGTCCAAACCTCAGGTCCAACCAATGTGAATCCTATTAAACTAATAGGCACCAGCCCCCACACCAATTAGTGCAAGAGCCAGGAAGAGAGGGAAAAAAACCCCAAAACACTTACTAACCCCTTTACAACCTGTTCGTGATTACAACAGGTGCAATACTATAATATAGAAGCCCAGTGCACCCCTTTAACTGGAAGAAAGAAAGATTAATCTGCTTACTGCACACACAGTCCTTAACACAGCCCTTCACACAGCATGAACAATCCTTATTTTCAAACTTATTTTCAAACTTTCACACACACTAGACAACCATCAAATGATTAAATGTCTTTCTATGTCCTTGAGATCAAGGTCCTTTAGAGCAAGGGACTTTGTATACGTTTCACTCACAGGAAACTTCCTTTTGTTAGGTCCAAACCTAACAAAAAGTTAGAAAGACCGGGGTTGTGCAGAATTAGTGCTTGACGTAAAGCGACATTGCATGTGGAAAATCAATTGCTTACTGTAAAGGAACAGTAGAAAAGGCTGGGGATGTAAAGAATCAGTTTCTTATTATGGAGTCATAGGGGTAATACAGAATCGATTCCTTACTATTGCAACCGCAACCATGTTTCTGGGGATGTAACTAAAACCACATACCCTTTTCTTTGCTTTACTTATAAAGACCTTGTGTAAAGTGCTGCCGTAGCTAAAGCTATGTTATCTTGCTAAGGACAGTGATTTGTTTTCTTCTTCATTATAAGTCGTTTGCTTCATTGTACTAACAAGTTAAGGCGCTACTTTTGTCACTTTCGAAAACCATGTGTTAACATTTTTCTTGAAATAACAACTGTGCATACCAAAGTATTCAAATTTGATTGCTGCCTGTTTATGTAGAGTATACAGGCGGTACAACATTGACTTGAGATGTCCATGCACATTAACAATATAGAGAAATCACTGTTGGATCTGATGGGATTTTACCTGCATTGCCAAAGTGTATGGAGCAATAACAACCTTTCACAGTCACTGTGTGGAGGATCAGTTGAGAGGAAAATTTCAGTCAGTATGCATTTACTAGGTAGGTAGGGTTTGCTCACCCAGCTGATATTTTAAATTTTCAGGTCAGTGAGGTGAGTGTATGCGCCTGTTGTTGTCACATGTTGCCTATGGAATCAGTGGAAACGCCTGAGATTGGCCATCTTCTAGTGCCCATATACACACACTAATACCGACTGCATGATCGCTGTATCATACGACTGGTATTGGTTAAAAAAATTCTAATGTATCCAATAGGGAAGAAGATCTTCGGATTGGTCATACATGTACAATAATCATACAATACCTGAATATTCCGATATTCAGTATTTCCATTGGATGCATACCGCAGGCTGTATCAGTTTCACCGTAGCTACAGTGTATAGCATGAATTTTGTGAACTTATTTTTAGTCTTACAGAATGTTTCTTCCTGGGTAAATCACAATGAGCATGTCTAAAGCAAAACAAGCCAGGGAAGGAGGCAGTAACTACAGGGCTCTTTGTACTGTAAATTCTTAGTGTTTGTCTGTGGTTAGGGATTCTAGACTATAAGACAGTTGTAGTTACAATTCAAGGAAATAAATATTGAAACAATATTTCCCAACCTGTGTTATCACTATAAAATTGTAGTTTTTAGATTTGGGGGGATTTTCTTGTAGTATAACAAAATTGCAGGTCACACACATTTATGTTTTAGTGGTTGCTGATAGCCTGCAAAATTGCAATGTTATTCTATAAAAGTACATTGGGCTGCCAAGTGGCATCAGGAACTGCCAAGGTCTGCCTAATTCCTCCATCCTCCTCACTAATGGATATGGAGTCTCTAAGTTTTTATAGCAATGTTATCTGGGAGTTCCTGAGTCAGTGGCTAAGCTCCTTGGATAGTGATCTTGTTCCTGTAGACTGAAGTGTGTGTGCGTGAAAATAGTTCGTGGTGGGCACACAAGCCAGAAGACAAAGGCAGAACACTGGCTACGACCAAAAGGAGGGTGGGGAAATGATAATCATTCAGGACTTTCCCCCCACCCACTCTTTCTTGGAACTCTTGGTGGAATATTGGTCTGGGGAAATAAATGGCTTTGAATGTAGCGGTTATCTTTACTGGTGCCTTTCTAATATTGTATAACAGGCCTGTCTCTAAAGGAAATAATATCATGTATTTAAAGAAAACAAGATGTTATTAAGAAAAGTAAGGAGACTTATTTCTCAGCCCAGTAAAAATATGCAGAGCACAGTAACTTGATGTTTACAACTATATTGCTCAGAAATAGGTTCATTTGGAGGCTATTACTGCAGGAATATACACGCAGAGAGCCCAGTTAAAGGGACTGTAAACTCCCATAATCCATAAAAATAACTATTTGCCATTCGTTTCTATTATTCACAGGGAGGTGAGAACGCTTATTCTCACCTCCCTGTAAATAATATTACGCTCTGGGACCTGGAACTACCTTACCACCGCTCCACTGTAAGCCGCTCCTTCACTGAAAGCCACTCTGTCCGCCGCGCCACAGCGCATGCGCCAATACAAAAGATAGGGCACGCGATGGGAGAGAACAGCTGTTCAATGAAGAAGCGGCTTGCGATGGAGCGGCGGTAAGGTAAGTTCCAGGTCCCCCGAGTGTTCTATTATTCACAGGGAGGTGAGTATAAGCGTTCTCACCTCCTGTGAATAATAGAACGAATGGCAAATAGTTATTTTTTATGGATTTAGTGTTCCTTTAAGTTGACTAGAGAATGAATCTTTTTGATGCATAAGTGACTAACTTATGTAACATAGTAACATAGTAACTTTATTCAAAAAGAGTTTGAATAAAGACACATGACCATCTAGTCCAACCTTCGTGATAAAATTATTTATTTTTTACAAGTAGAAAATAATTTTAACAATATTAATGCTACCTTAGTAGCTTTAGCTTTATTGTTGTCCCTATCAAATGCAATTTTTTGTGTAGACAATTTAAAGGGGGGGCTAAAATATAATGATCTATAAGATTCTATCTGTCATCTTTGAAAGACTTGGCTACGCACAGTAATGATTGTTCTCCCTATATAAAGTATAGGGACAATGTTTGTGACTGCCGCACACCTAAAGGTGCCCATACACATGAGACCGCGGTCGCAAACTCACAAAGGCTTCTGATGTAATCAGGTCATGAGTTTGCCGATGCAGCCATAAAAGGGAATGATTGTCTATTTGGAATGTTGGTACGGACAGGATTGGCCTTTTATTGGTAATGTGTGTACCCAGCTTAAGCTACAGCTTTCATTAGAAATCTCCTTGTTAAGTGGGAGCTAACATCACTCATTGGCTGAGTCACACCCCCTACTTATAGGGTCTGATGCTCCAATTTACCTGGATCACCAATCAAGGGGCTTTATTGTGCAAAAGTAGGGCTCTGAATGTGGAGGATTGTTGCTTACAAAACTAGATACACATTATTATTATTGATTTATATAGCGCCAACATCTTCCGTGGCACTTTACAATGACATAGTCATACGTTACATACAGGGTAACACATATTATACAAAGTCATACATATTACATACACAGGTAATACATATAAGCCCCTAACAGATTGTTGGGCTAGGATCCCTGTAAAAAAATAAATCGGTATTTAGTAAGCAAAGAACTTTCGTCTTTAACTCATTTTATAGCCCAGAATTGTCTAGAATATAGTAATAATCAAAATATTTAGACAAGGCTGTACAGTGTCTACTAGTTAATCTTACTCAACCATACAACTTTTGTAGATTTGTTACGCATGGGAGTCATCCAATTTAAACAATTTAAACTTTCTTCATTACCTAAAATAAAATGGCATTTAAGCATCTGATTACTTTTAAGACATTTGAAAACCGAAAAAAAACGAAGTAGGTCTTCTTGATTTTTGCTCTTTCATGGACTAGTACAATTAGAGATGAACAAAACTGGCAGTTCTGTGGAATGTAATCTGATTCCATCTCAATTGAAATGGAATTTTTGATTTTTGAACCACAATTTTCAAGTTTTCAATTGAAACGGACTTGTCAATACTAAATATGTCTTATCTTAATAAGCCTTGAGGATTGCATGGTATAAGTTGTGTGTGATGGAATTCTGTGCACTGGCAATGTGCAGTTCAGACCTGTGCCCCCTTGTAACCTCCTTCCCGTTAGACTTTTTTGGTCTCGTTTACGATATCACTTTCTATTTTCTATTGCCTTATATCCTTTCTCCTTGTTCTATTCCCTCCCTCCTTTCTGTTTCCCATAATTCCATTCTTCTATTAACCCATTTCTCTCTGTTCCTATTCTGTCCATTGTTCTTCTCTCGCTCTCCTTAATTCTTTTTTTCTCCTTTCTCACATCCATATTTCCTTTCTTCCTTTTGCTTCCTATTTATTCCATTTGGGTCTACCATCTTTATTACTTTCCCCTCTTACTCTCCAATGCAGCTTCCTATTCATATCATTATTTTAGCTCCTGTTATGCTCCAATCTTCTCCCTCCACCCATTCAACTCCACTGCCAGCTTACCTTCTTCTGCTGAACATTTTGTTAGTTTAGGAGGGTCCTTGCGGAGGTTCTGGTAAGAACTCATTCACGCTAGGACCCGACAAAAACACAACTTAATTTCACTGCTTAGTTACTGTGCGAACTTACAAAGCCGATCTGTGCCTGTTACATTGTTGCTAAATAGTAGACGAATGAAGGCAAAGCAAAATGCTGCTAATTTATGACTTCGACTGTGTTTTACAGCGAATAGAGAGACATCTGGGTGGGCCCCGCAGGAGCATGGGCCCGGTCGCGACCACTGTGACCCTGTACCTACGCCATTGATTCTGTGCTATTCAATTAGATTAACTGGACTTGAAGTTAGGCTAGGAAAAGGATCCATGTAAGATCCGAAATATGTTGCTAAGAGCACTGAAATCAAACTTGTTAGCAGTGGATTTTTGTGTGGAGTCTCCAAGTTTGATTGTTTGAAGTTTAGTTCTTGAAGACGTTTCACTGGCTTTCTCAATTCAGACTTGTACAAGAATATGTTGGCAATTATGTACCCTGGAAAGTCCCAATCAGCATATCACAGCCAGGTGTCTGGGACCTCCTGAATGCAAGGTGTTAAAGGAGAACTAAATTCCCAAGACAACATTATCTCAATAGACAGAGAACACTCACAAACACACAACAAGCTTTGTTTCATGTCTCCCTTTGCTGTGCATGCTGGGTGATTTATGAAAATAACCTGTGTGTACTAAGGGTCAGCTCCCATAATTCACCTTATCTGGGAACACCCAGCTAAGTGTGCACCAGACACTTCACAGGAAACTGCAGTTTTGCTTCCTGGAAGCTGACAGCCAATCATGTTACAGAGATCCCTCCCTCTGACACAGAACACAGATATCAGTGCAGTTTTTTGTAAACACATTAGAAATGCTCCTGTCCCTAACAATGATAAATTCCTATGCTTTTCATACAAAAAAGAAAAGTAATCTTTGCAGTGTATGTCTTTGCTAGCATGGATGAAAGAAACAGAACATTTAACATTTCAGCAAAAAATAAAAGTAATTATGGGGAATGGAACCAGCAACCTTCTATACTGTGTCTTTCTAAAAAGAAAGCTTTCTACCTCTAGGCCACATGGTCTAATAAGTAATGAGCTAGTACATGGAGAGTCTTTATCTTTTGCTAGACACATAATAAAAACAAAAAAAAGGGAACATGGGGAATCGTACCTGTGTCCCAATAGTTTTCCTAACCCAGCACTTTAGCCAGCACTTTAGAACACGCCACAGGTGAACTCTCAATCGATAGAAGTAAATGCAAGTAAAATTAGTTCACTATTTTGTATTTCTACTGGAAGACTGTCAGCAATTCACGCTGGTTGGTACATAAAAAAACAGATCTGCTATATATAAAGTTTGTACATATGTAGAAACTTCGTATTTTTCTAGAAACATGGAAACAAACAAACAAAAAAAGCACTAAACTCAGGCAGTAGACTATGTTATATTTTTTCATAAGCAAAATAGGGGATTTGAACTTGTGACTTCTCGGTCCATTTATTCCTAAACACACAACATTTACATGGTGCGCCACCAGCAACTCAACAGTGATCACAGGTACATTCAGAAACTTTATCTTTCGCTAGAAAGAGATGCTAGAAACTCTGCACATCGACACAGTGAATCCTGGGGTCAGGGGGTGTGACTCTTTGAAGCCAACGTGGGCTATGAGTTGTACTGGCAACAACATGGAAGCCTCCTTTGTTACAGAATCTATTACTTATATCTACTAAATGCAAATAACTAGAGAAAAATCTTTCAACGTGTAGGTATTCTGGGGAGAAAAACTTTCACATTAGGATCTGAAAAAACGAAGTTTAGTTCTCCTTTAAGGTGTTAATTGCATTGAGGCCAAGAGGTGTTATCGGAACTGCCTAGGGTCAAAACCAGCACCTGGTGGATTCATCCAGTTCATACACATGCATGTGTGTATTTTGCTATGCAATTTTATGTATGTAATGCTGACCAGCTTAAAATTATATGTTGTAATGAACATGTTATTTACATGTATTGTCTTTTATATTGTTCTGATGTGATATGTTATGGTCTTGTTCCTTGTTGCTTTGAACTAAAGGGTATAGTGCAGTGCAACTTGGTGACATTCTGTCAAAATCACAGCAGTAAATGAACTTGAAGTGTAGCTGGTGTTATAACTTGAGATGGCGAACTTCATAAAGTTTGTTCCGTATTCGAACTTTCAAACTTCAGTTAAATTTCGAAAGTTTGAATTCGGACCCATTAAAGTCAATGGGAGAGTGATAGTTCGAAAAGTCCGGATGATTTACAGCTTAACTAGCAATGGTAACTTACTGTAAATGGCTGTGGCACCTGGGAAATGGTCTGGGAAACATGGCACTATCACCAAAACTTGTTAAAACACTTCCTAAACACAAGCGGGCAATTTTCAGGTTTTGTGCAAGCTACATTCAAGGGTTACAGCCAATTCGAGGGTTACCAAACGATACTTTCGAGGGTTACCGAAAATAGAGCCATAAATTCGAGGGTTACCGAAAATAGAATGCTAAATTCGTGGGTTACTGAAATCAAACTTTACTTTTGAGGGTTATCTAACGATACATTGGTGGGTTAGCAAAAATAATCCATACATTCGAGGGTTACCGAAAACGAACGATACTTTCAGGGGCTAGCGGACGGTACATTCTAGGGCTACCAAAAATGATCCGTACATTTGAGGGTTACCAAAAAAGAACGATACTTTTGCGGGTTAGCGAACGATACATTCTAAGGTTAGCGAATGACCGTAAATTTGATAATTTATCAATTTTTTGAAAATGCAGCCGCGAGTCCGGAAAAACAAACTAGTTTAAGCGCAAACTAGTTCGAATAGTTCGAGTTCGTCTGAACTCATAAAGTTCAGCTCGAACTCGGGTTCGAGTTCGGTTTTGTGTCCATCTCTAGTTATAACAAATGATCGGGGAAACTCTTTCATAGAGCATAAAAAACTAGTATAGGTTAATGGGAGTTTAAAGGGGTAGTACACCTTACAAATAAAGATTTGTGTAGAGTAGCTTCCCCCCTCCCATCCCTAACCACATGGTTTGTTTTTATAAAAATGTCCCCAGAAATTTACTTAACAGACCGGTTTCACTCGGCTTCAGCCTCCAAGCAACTTACGGGAATGGAGTTGTATTGGGGGCCTGGCCAAGAGCCACGTCTGTGATTGGCTGAGAGACAGCCAATCACAGATGCGGCTGATGGCTATTGATTTAGCCAAAGGCATCCAGTCTCGTAAGTAAGTTTCTTCAGACATTTTTTTTTAAAGACAAGCCATGCTGTTTGTTTTTTAAAAAATGCAGAGGAACCATTTGGAGAAGAGGAGAAACACTACACAGTGAGGCCCGAATGGGGTTACATTTTAGTTTTGAGGGTGGACATGCCCTTTAAATTAAAACAGATTTCAGTGCCCAAAGCTGGAATGATTGACTTTGAAACTGAGCCAAGATACTATCAGGGTTATTCAATAAAAGTTTTTATAGTTTAAAATGGTGCTAATTTTGCCCCAGCCAATCAGATGTTAGCTTTCAAATGTTAATTTGATTGGTTGGGGCAAAATTAGCACCATTTTAAATGATAAGAACTTTTATCAAATCTCCCTGTGAATATACTAAAGATGAGGTCCCAGGGAGGGTGTTGGATTACAACACCCATTACCTGCATAAACATAGTCTGTTGATCAAACACCTTTGTCAGGTTAGGATGCTTGACCTGCATGTTAAACACAACTTGGAAGCCACAGTACAAACTTTTTCATACTTAAGCTACTTTGCTCTCTGTGTAATTTTATTTTTCAACAACATACCCCTTTGATCCAGATTATAGTAGTCACTTGTTGGATACGTCTGCTTGTAGTGTGAATGTTCCTTCTTTTGTAAAGTTACGAAATATACCTGCGCAGTTCTAGTATTTGAGTTAAAACCTCACTCCCTAAATTCTATTATTCATAATGCATTCAGCTATCAAACCACAGTAGCCCTTTTGGCCATGTTAATTCAAGTGGCAGGTATTCATTCGGTACTGGTGCTGATATTTTTGAACAGCAGAGGGCGCTATAAGCATGTTTACTGGGATTGTAAGCCTAATTGGTACATAGCTTCTGTTATTCTGGTGTCTCGAGTCAGAATTTCTGATATTTAAGAACCTGGAAAGGGTAATTCATCACAGGGAAAAATATATATATATATATATTTATTTTTTTTTAAAGATTAGTCTCTCAATGGAAAAACAACCGCACCACAAATAAATAACTTCTGTGAATTTGTATTTGTTGTGGTTTTAAACTAGTAACTGCTAAAGATTTTCACATCTAGGTGTTAACTTAATGAGTATCACTATTTGCTCTCTCTGTCAAGGTGACATCGCTTATCTTAACACAACCAGAAAGTAGTTTTTTCCCGAAGATTGGAGGCCCGACTTCTTTATACACATCTATATACAAATATATACACCTTCTACGACTTCTTTATACACATCTATATACAAATCTACAACCTTGCAGCATTTAATTAAAAAAAAAGCTGTAGACCTGCACAACTTGCATCATTTTTTGGAATGCAGCCCTCCATTAGTTTGCAAAAGACTTTTCATCTCAACTGTCAGGAAGATTCCATTCCAACCCCCCGCCCCCCCCCCAAAAAACCTCTGGTCATGCATTTTCTTTAATTATGTGATTAACTAGTCTATGGAGGCAGGAAGGAGATGCAAGCATTTTAACCAATGTGTCACCAACTATTTTATAGAAGCAGGAAGGAGGGAGATCATTGGTCATCCTGATTCTTACATGAAATAATTGTTGCATTCATTTCAAGTATGGAAATGAATGTGTGTGTGTATATATATATTTTTGTTTGTTTGTTTTTGTTGCATACACACAATCTCTGTATTGCATATTGCAGAATTCCTGCAGATTTTGTGTGTGTATTATTTTAAGCTTAGAGGGAACACAGAATCTCTGCGGATAATGGTCTAAATGAATGGCTCAGTTTATGAATAAACATTTCCGTAACCATCTGAGTCTGCAGGACAAACATTACCATTTGGTTCATTGTATATGATTCACGGCTCATTAATTTGTATTAATGCCTCGTTATTTTTGTATGTTGTAATTTGATGCATTGTAATAGATGTAACATGATTATCTTTAATTCCCTGATTCCAGGAGTTTATAGATATACACATACTGTTTATTGTTTTCAGTAATTGGAATTTCAATATGTGAGTTTTTATTATAGTATTATTTATTTTACATCTAGAATTGCAGAGGGAATTGTGTCTATGGGATCTTTTGCGTAAGGTCCCCTTCTCTGGAACGTGTTATTTTATTACTACAGGAAAGCCACGTGCCTGATACTACTGATTTACACTAACAGGTTAAAATCCTGTCCTCTGCTCTGACTTTTCAAATATTGCGTGGTTTAATTACAGCCACACAGGAGCCACATTGATCTGACATAATGACTGATGCACTTACTGCTGAACCACCAGTGTTCCTGTGAGAATACTTCAGACATGTTTAAGAGTGACAGACTTTAAAATTACAGTTTTAGATTAACTCACTGTAGGGTTAGGACTCATTCAAATTTACATAAACCGGTGACACCCAACTTGCAGCCCACAAGATGTTTAAGAACTACATTAACAGCTTACAGCAGTCCCCAGCTGCAGAGAGCAGCCAGGGAATGCTGGGAGTTTTAGTTCAAACGTTTGGAGGGTCACTACAAGCCCTGTTAATCTGAAGGAATCTAGCTAGACTGGACATATGAATGGTTTATGATTGGTTCATTCTACAAGTTTAGTTCTGCCAAGGGAAATAAATATTCTTTAGAATTCCTCAGGAGAGACTTCAAGATCTCCAAGTTCATATATCTCTATAATGTTGTCAGAACAGTATGACATGAGTTTTTTTTGAGGCCTGGTGCATTTTGGCAATATATCTTTAAGCCATTAATGATTTTGATGCTGCGTTTATTAATTGATCAACTTAAATAATAAAAGTAAAATGCAGTGAAACTTTCCAGGATCCTTAAATTACGGAAAGTTTGTGGTACTGTCTATGGGCATCATCAGCTTGGTGACAAGTGTCTGGTAGCCAGGATTGTTTTTTAGGATTTTCTTTCTCCTGAATACTTGGCTTTAGTCATTGTTGCCATAGGAAAGACAGACTACCCTAGGGCAATTACTGCTTACCAAATGTAGAAACCTTATACATTTAGTTACAATTTGATCACTTCAATTAAACTGTAATTGTGTCAAGAAGGGCATCCTAAATATTAAAGAGAGATGCACGTTTTACTGAGATAACATTGCCTATTACTGTCTTCTCTGTGCTTGCATGCAATTGCTGAACTGGACATACATGATTATTGAAACTAATCCAAACCTGCAGTGCCTTAAACCCAATATATGTCACTCCATGTAGCTTATACACAACATGTGTCTGGTCTCTAACTTAAGAAAGGGTCCATGAGCCCTAAAACATGTTATGTATGAGCTACGTGGGATAAAGTCGCCACTAGCAGTTACTCTGCCTGCTGCCTGTTTGTTACCTCATTTATTATACTTTATATTTGATTTATTGGATTGGGGTAACTCAATTTGTCAGAAACCTAGCAGTGGATTATCTGTGTGTATCTAATATTTAGCATTATGAAGCTCATTCTCCCTTGGGTGGAGAAATCTGCAATGACATTCCCCACCCTCACTGAAAGTATGTGTATACGTATTGGTGTTATTTTGTGTTTAGCTTTTGGGCATAGTGAGTTACTTTTTATGTAGATGATAGTATAAAAGCTTCACTGCCTGGAAGGGTTAATTCTAGTGGTGGCTCATAGAGAAGGGCCTCTGTTGGGTTCAGATGATTAATCCTGCAGACAGGTGGTAGAGAGGGGTAGCTGTGTCACTGGATGGGTTAATCCTGCAGGATGAGGATAGGAGTGTAGCTGTACAGATTCAGGTAGCTGACAAGGACAGGTGGGCAGTTGTAAGTGTAAGACTACTGGGAACTAAGAAAAGGCTAATCACAAGGTTCACATAGAGTTTGGTAAATTCTGCTCTGGGGTAGCAGAGCAGGGAAAGTTAGAACTTGAAGTATTTATAACATAATTATTTTGCCAAGCTTGGGGGGGGGGGACTTGTATATTGTATATGTAAAGGTACACTGCCTATAGGCTTTGATTGACAACTTGACCTAACTTGATAAATTACATTACCCAGAAACCCCCTACAGAACGTCTGTTGAAAACAACCCAAATTATGTTGGTTATTGGAATGTAGATAAAATAACACTAAATTATCTGGTTAATGCAACAGTACATAGTAAAGAGAAACCGTGGTCTCCATACAAGTGTCTTCAGTACAAGGATCATTGAAACAAGCTCTCCTTTCCACTTTCAAGTAAGCCTTGGATGATATCTGCTGTAGCTGTTGTGAGTCCAGTTAGACTTGAAAAATTTTACTTCCTAGTCTGCACCGACAGACATGTGCCATAAGCTCTGTCAAAAGCCCTACCCCCAGAAATCGATCTGCTATAAAGCTTGCAATCATTCTCTGTGCTTTCCTCTACCTATGGACACTTTAGGGAGAGAGAAAAAATTGTTTTTAAGCTTGTGGCTAGCTTTAATTATTATTAAGATGGGGGGGGGGGGGCTTATGGTTTAGTTCATGCTGAAAATAATGCCCCAGACAAACTTTTGCTACATCAGCTAATAAAATTTTAAAAAATACACCGTAGTATGTACATACTGTCTGGTCTGTGTTGTCAAGTCCAACTGGGTGACAATATCGACTTTTGTGTGCCCAGCAGTTAAATTATTGTGTTTAGAAAATAAAAGTCCCTAATAGCTAAACTTCACAGCCATCCCTTTTCTAAATGTTATTATTAACTATTATTATTATAATCTACAGAACAAAGCATGAACCTCAGCAATGAGTTCTTGGAAAGGAAACCGTGCTAATGGTAAAGGGTTAGGAGAAGATTATACTACCCTGTCAGGAAAACAAAATATTTTTGTGATCAGCTTCCCGGGCTTTAAATACCTCTGCAGTGCTTACAGACAGCGGGGTTAGAGAGACAAATTAGAGTCTTTTACAATTTCATGTGGGGTCAGATATGTTTCACTGGAGGGAGTCAAAAGGTGGTAGAGGATTTTGTGTGCAACATGCAGAACCCCTTTCTCTCCCCACTCCATCTTGACTCTTCCATGCATGTTCCAAATAGCTGGAACTCCTTGCATGTTAATTTGCTGGCTCCAAAAGGCCTAAGTCACCATAGAAACTGTTCAAAACTCTCTTTTATCGTATTAAATGCACTTCTGTGGACAGTTTTAAGGACAACTCCAACCTCATAAGAACATCTTTTAGAAAGAATGGCCTCTTTAAATTATGTTGATAAATTATAGTTTGTCCTATGAATTCACTATTGTATGCCTGCTATGCTTCTGGATGCCTCATGGAAACTGAGCAATTTAGAAACCTGTACTGAGCTGGTACTGAGCCTGGGCATGCTCAGAAGAGGCAGACAGGGGATTAACATTCAGTCATTAGCTGTGACGCAACTCAACTGTCAAATCCATAACTAACAGTTACTAACTGGAAGAACCAGGAAGCAGAAACAGGGGAAACAGGACATTGGGCAGGATTTCAGTTTAGACTTATATTTCAGATTTCAAACTATTACCGATTAGGGTTTTGGGGGGTGATTTACCTGTATGTAAGTTTTCATTTTAGGGCTGGACCAGCCCTTTAAGACTGTCTCTCCTGAAAAACATTTTCTGTTTGTTTTTAAAACAAAGCAGCATAAAACAAGTATGAAGACCTGTACTGATAGGTATATTCCAACATTATATATATTAAAGAAATACATACCAGTGAATATAAAGAATAAGTGATTTTGTTTTTGCATTAAGCTCCTGTTATTGTTTTTTAACCATTGTATATTGCAACTATGGCAAATCAAAAATAGCAATAAACAAAATAAAAAACTGAAGGTGCAATAAGGAGAAAATAAAAGGCGTTTGCAGTCTTAGCAAGTATATGGAATCTCTTTATAACCTTAAGAAAACATTATTAAAATGCTTTGACAGCAAGCAGAAAGCATTTGTTTAGGCTAGCCTTTATATTCTATTTCAAAGACCACCAGCTGTGGCTTAAGATTCATAAAGTATGTATATCATTTTTTTTATTATTATTATTTATTCGAAATGTGGTGCTTGTTAAGGGCAGTCGAAATGTTTTAAGTGTCCAGAACTTTCTATTGGATGCCTCATCAAAAGAAATGTGCAGGAGGTTTCCATAGTTACCTTTTAGCCAGTAGGGAATAAGAAAATTATATTGTACATAATTGGCCTTTAGCCAGAAACTACAGCTATTTAATGCTAGCGATCGGTTTCATCAGTTTTAGTCCAAACATTTTTGTATATATATCTATATCTATAAATACTAACATACATATAAAGATAAATGTTACAGAATTAACAGCAATATCAATAAAATAATATTATTGGCTATTAATGAAAACAAAGCATGCAGTCTTGCTTAGTTAGTATGAGGCAGGCTACCAGAACAACAGCCTGTGCAAAGTATTATGATATTTCAAAAAACTGATGCACAATACAGAAGTTTCTGTGCCCACGTTGTGATGCATGGTATGGTATAGCCATGCCCAGCCCTTTACATTTATTTTTAAAAAATCTCATTGTATATGAAGCTGTTGATGTCACTGCAGTCTCATTCCCATTGGGTAAATGTATGCAGATATTCTTGCTTCTGTCCCATGATGATGATGTATCTCTGGCCCACCCTTCACAATATGGTTGATATTTGGGGCACAGGCGCACAGGCTTTTTTATTGAAATATACAGACTATAGTTACCTTACCAATGACCAGTAAGCATGACTATATTTATGTATATTGTTTGTTTATTCATGTGAGTAGGAAGTTCTGATTGCTGGTCCAGTTCGCCCTGTCCCCAATTGTGTCTGGAACCTGACCAAAAGGAAGAAACAAACTCACTGTAGGGGCCAAACAAAACTGGAACAATGATCAGAACTTCTAGAGAATGTTGAAGGTAAGCCTAGGGTTGAAGACCTTGCAGTCTAGATCCTTATCCTGGGCATATTTTTATTGGGGTTGGGATGTAACTATTTCTACAGCATAATGTAAAATAAGACTTTGTACTTTATAATTTTTTATGGGGCATAAACATCAACTAATAATGTGAACTGTTCAATAAAATCAATTTATAGCTTTTCAGCAATTCATATGCTTTGTAGCCTTACATTCTATCTAGCACAGTCAACAGTAGAGTTTTATGTTGTCCTGACAAGACCTTCAACATCTAAAGACATTGGGCTGTATGGCTGCCTGAGGTTGATGGGAATTTTAGTTCTGTGTCAGGTGGAGGGTTTAGACTGACCCCACTGACCATTCTTTACATCCAGTATCAGTCAGTCTCAGAATAAATAAATAAATAATAAGATTTAATAAAAAATAATAAATGTTAGATTTTGTTTATTGAATTTCTTCTCATTTGTCTCCACTAACTTCCCCAATAATTACTGCACGTCATCTGTTAATTCTATTAGGCATTATTCTCATCACAGTAATGAAATACCTCTATCCACAGTTATTTCCTGCTTTTAGGATTCCCAGATGGAGAGACATGTTCTGATCAGGGTACTAGAGAGTGAGGGTTTCTGCGACTACATCAGGCCACAATTTATAAAAATCTTTTGCAAAGGAAGTGGGACATGGTAAAATATCTTCCACAGCTATAGGTTATATTAACCTGGAAAACAGATTTTTTTTAAAATGAGGAATGATAATTATTTCATCCAAAAAGTAAACTTCGCCTTTTATATGTATTACCAAAAATTTACCAAAACAAAATAAGGAGTTCACCAAAACCTTAGGAGCTGAAATGATATACCGGTATTATCTTGATGTCTAGCTATAAAAACAATTAAAGACCTTTTGGTTTTGGAAGACTCCATTTTTTTGGTAACTTTTTGTCTGCTCTATCTGTTGTATTCAATTAGATCAACTGGACTTGAAGTTTAGTTCTTGAAGACGTTTCGCTAGTCATCCGACTGGCTTTCTCAATTCAGAATGACTTGTACAAGAATCAGTGGCAATTATGTACCCTGGAAAATCCCAATTAGCATATCACAGCCAGGTGTTAAGGGCATGATTGGATAGTGGCTAAGAGGTGTTATAGGAATGCCCAGAGTAAGGTGTTAAAACAGCATTGTACATGGCAGACAGATGGTGTCGAACCCCCCCACCTCTATTTAGGCTTGGTTTCTTTATTTTCACATAAATGGCCTACTTAACACCTCTCTTGAACCAGTCACGTTCCTTCGCCAATATGTTAACATTACAATCTTCAAAGGTATGTCCTTTATCCTTAAGATGCAGGTACACGGCTGAGTCCTGACCCGAGGAATTGGCTCTTCTGTGCTGGGCCATACGTTGATGCAGTTGCTGTTTGGTCTCCCCCACATACAAATCAGAGCATTCTTCACTGCACTGCATATATGATGTCGCTTTTCTTGTGTTTTGGTATTGGGTCTTTCGGATGTACCAATTGCTGCCTCAGTGTGTTGTTCGGTTTAAAGCAGACAGGGATACGATGTTTTTTGAAAATTCTTCTTAATTTCTCGGAGACCCCTGCTACATATGGGATGACCATGTTCTTCCTCCTGTCTTGCTTTTCCCCTTCACTGTTGGTATTTGTGTTCTTTTCTTTCCTTCTACTTCTTTTGACAAAGGCCCAGTCTGGATGTCCACAAGTTTTAAGGGCTCCTCTGAGATGTTTCATTTCTTTATTCTTCGCCTCTGTGTTAGTGGGGATGTTCTCAGCTCTGCCATGTACAGTGCTGTTTTAACACCTTACTCTGGGCGTTCCTATAACACCTCTTAGCCACTATCCAATCACGCCCTTAACACTTGGCTGTGATATGCTAATTGGGATTTTCCAGGGTACATAATTGCCACTGATTCTTGTACAAGTCATTCTGAATTGAGAAAGCCAGTCGGATGACTAGCGAAACGTCTTCAAGAACTAAACTTCAAGTCCAGTTGATCTAATTGAATACAACAGATATACCATGACCTGGATGAATGAGAACCTTCACAAGCATTTTTGTCTGCTCCTTTCTTGTTTCTGTTATTTGATTTTCAACCCAAGCACCCTTTGCCACAATAATAGCCTGATGGTCGCACCGAAGTGTGGTTTTGGCACAGAACCAGTGAACCAGTAATAATAAACTGAGGTTTAGGGTTCTAAACTCCATTGTTTTTTTTTACAGTTTCATTCCATTTACCCTTGCAAGAGATTGGGTATAAAACATTCTGGAGAGAACAGAGTACTATCTATAGCCAGGGGGTTTGGGTATGTCTTTTGTAATGGAAAACGTACTGAATGGATTGAAGTGTTGAAAAGAGCCATGGTGCTGCTCAGTTTGACTGTTTAGCTGGGTTAGAGGAGTGGATGTGCTGGGAATGCGTGGCCCTTGTAACCCTGGCCTTGTGCCGATTCCAGTCAGCCTGGTGCCGAGATTCGAGTTTCACTCCTGAGTATAAAAGTAGCCATATTTAGCGTGAACTTGTACTGAACATTGAGGGGGGGTTGAAGAGAGAGTTATAGCAGAGCAAAAGAAAAGGAGAACAGCCAGTATCTGAGAGGGAGTGAATTAACTGATGGGTGATATCCATAGAAAGGCAATCTGCATTACAAGGCACTAAAATACACTGCAATTAGGCAGATTATTTACCACCTGTTCTGCAGACAGGCCATGGCTTCCACAATTAGATCAGTCAGTGTAAAACTGCATTATTAGGAGCTTTATATAGTTCAGAGAAATAGCATGGGGTTATCATAGGCAGGCGGGTACGAGCTGAACAGTGTCACTCTTCTTTCTATGTCAGTTCATATCCCACTTCAGCTGATTTAGAGAGGTGAAAGATGGAGAGGAAGTGACTAGGGTTGTGCCTAGGAGTTTGCATAGCTTGGGCAGAATTTGTAAGACTTAGGGCACGGCCACACTGCCATAAACGCAATCGCATGCGATTTCATGCGCGGTTTTGATGCGTTTGCGCATGCGGTTTTTCATTAGATGTAGAAAACTGCATGCGTTTGCGCTAAAAAAAAATGCAGAACACAAATTGCAATCGCACCCGGAAACGCGCGTTTTCGGTGCGTTGCCGCAATTTCAGTGACTGGGAGAAAATCGCATGCGCAAACGCAAAAAAAAAGCGCGATAGTGTGGCCTAGCCCTTGTAGAAAGATTCCAAAGACATGATTAATTAGACACAATGTGTCGTTTTTAATCAGCCTGTCAAATAATTCACCCGAAAGGTTACATTATGTATCCACTCTCACTTGTACTGAAGCAGTTTTTGTAAGTAAGAATTTTTGGACAAGGGCAGGGAAACTAAAAGTGTAACAGAATTGAGACTGGATATATAAATGAGCCCTCTGGGTGAGGGATGTTTAAGGAACTGCAATGTTGTCACGTGTTTCTCTTACTAAATGTTCAGACTTTAACACTCTGTATCAAGGGAAACCCAGGGGCTATGAAAGTAAGTGTTTAATTCTAATAAACATTAGCGAAACATACCATAAAAGTAATTTTCATGCTTTACATCTCCTTTAACAAGAAGATATTGCCATGCAGCTGCACCAGGCAGGTTAAACGTTTGTTGAACTCCCTGCTTGCTGTGGATTAATACTTGGGCTCCATAAATATAAAAACTCCCTTAAGTGCTAGAGCATGATATGAATGCCAGGCACTGCCTATCCAAGTTAGTTAATATGTTACCCAGTTGTGTATAATATGCTGTGCTGTATAATTATGTATAATGTGTAAAGTGGGTTTTTTTGGAGCAAGAGAATCGAAACATTAAGGGTGACAGTAGCACTAAGATCATACACATGCTCAGTTATAAAGACTTACTCAAAACTGTAGGAAGTCAATAGTGACAGCTTGATAGGACACCACAACTATGCTGTACCCTCAGGCGACTGCCTTCTGTACACTGAGTGCCTAGGCTGCATCGATGAAATACATTATCTCACATTATATTACACTGGGGGGCAATTCATCGTATTTGATGCTGTCAAAGGACATTACATCTCATAGGAAGAATTAGGGAATTAAGTTCAAATCCTAACAGAAGAAAAAACATATTTTAAGACATGAAATATCAATATGAGCTGAGTATGCCCAATTAGCAGGATGCTGGGGGTGGGCATGGGCTAAGATCTGATCGTAATTTGTCACCTCTGCAAAATTAAAACAATGCTTCGCCTAAAAATGTCAATTGTGATTTATTGAAACAATAACCTTATAATAATATTCATGCATAAGAAGGGCAAGAGATTTAGACCATGGCAACAGCGGAAGTGTCTCATTTATCAATAATGTACTTGAAGAGAAATGGCCTAGATTGGCGTCTTCTTAACAGACTGTTATTTCTTTATTCATTTATTTGGTTTTAGCAGGAAGGATTTCTCCTATACCTGATTACAAGCTATTTTTAAATTTCTTATCACAATGCACTTCCACAATTACTGGAGGTCTATGGAGATGACAGCTATTGGCTCAAAATATCGTCTGTCATTTTTGTTGTGACCAATCAATGTTGGTCGAACTTTCGTCCAAATCAGACGAACGTTTGATCAAACATGCCGGTCAAATTTGTCCGATTGTGCTGTTTTCAATGGGTTGTGCAATTGGTCGGCCCAAAATTTCATCTGCAGCACTTATTCTTCTGACCAGCAGACTACCTACCAGTTTATACATCGGTTATCTGGAAGATAGATCCAAAATTGGGCTGTGTGTACCAGGCCTTAGTCTAGTATAGAGTAGATTGTCAGTTCATAAGGTACAGCATTGTTGTAGTCTGAGTTTATTTCTGCACTGGTAATAGCCAACCCATATTAAAAGCTTTTGACACGTGATGCTTTCTATTTGAAAATCACTGGTCTTACTTGTCTGTATGGCGAGCAGTTTAAGTTAATATCAAGTACCAAGCAAATATAACAGACAAAACTGTCATTGAGAGTGCAGTACCTTTAAATGGTTGCTCTTTTTAGTTTTGAACAAAAGTAAGTACTGACTTATCATAATAAGAGCATGTACTCCTTTGTGTCCCTGTTTGGGATCAGAAGGTACTTTAAATACTAGTTATATTATGGAAACAGACTTAGGCTGAGTTTATACTGATAGATATTCTGACTGGTCGGCCTGTTTGAAATATTGTCGGTCCATAGAAGACAGAAATAGGCGGACTTGACCAGCATGTCTGATCGAACATTTCTTTTGCAGCAAAAACCAAAACACCGATATTTTGACCCAATCATCCAAAATATTGGTGAGTCGGGTTGAAATATTGGCCTTTGTGTATCTAACCTTAAACAAATAACAATTACAATGTTTCTTGGTTCCTAAAATGTTGAAAATCTACATCTCCAAGCATGATTTAGAATTGAACCTCACATGTTAGGCACTCCAACCTATAAGAACCATTGGTCCTACCTATGAGAAGTCTTTCTTTGCAGTAAGCATGTGTCCCTGTAAGTGAAGCACGACTTGGATCACTGACCAAGTGAGAGTGGTTAAACTTGCCAATATTGGAACTACCAATTGGGGTTAAGGGTTTTAGTCCTCCTTTAAAGCATGCAGGGAGCTGTTGATTTTAAACATCTAAAGAACCATGTAAATAACCACAGTTAGGCTGTTCTTCCAGAGTAATGAAGCTGTTAAAGCCTTGTACACATGTGCTATATGCACCAGCCAATGCATGACAGCCAAATGACTGTTTTGGACAACAATTACAATTGTATGGCTGCTCGGTCAGGCTTAGTTCGCTGATCCACCAGGACAATCAACAACGCCCGACCTAGCAGCCATACCTGTGCCATAGTCTGAATAAGTGATTCATGTGTCGGCTGGTACACAAGGCACATGTGTACTTAAGCTATAGATTTCTGTCCTAAGTAGCGCTGGTTGGGAGGATTTATCCTTTTAGTTTCTTTATAAAGGAGAATACATTTTTTGAGTTTAGCGGTATAGCACCCTTGATTGTTCCCCTAAACTTTCAGAAAGTTACTCAAATTTTGACATCACTTCTCATGCTTCGTTGGATGTTGCAAAGGAAAATAACATTGCTTTGGGAGACTTTAAGGAAGGTGCAGATTTACTGCCATATCCATAAGTAATATTTGTGGTTTTATTTCTTCTGTGACTTTTAATACTGTGCTGGATGATTCTGCTGTCTGTAGTGCATCAACATCTGGAGGCTTAATATTAGGGGAAAAATGCGTCAAGTTTTGTTAGCTTTGCTTTAGTGTTTACAGAATCGAACTTCATTTGTCCAGGTCCTCCTCACCGAAGATGACTCAACAAATGAGGGACTTACAGCTGGCACAAACCAAGAAACCGTCAGGACCCTCCTCCCCTAATGCTGCTAAAAGACTCTACAGAAACCTGTCGGGAAAGTTCCGGGTAAACTACATGTCATTCGATGAGGGCAGCCTGGTGACGCGCAATGAGAAAGAACGTCTGCGGAAGCCCTGTCTAGTAAGTCATTTCTGTCTTCTAAAACACCCTGCACACCAACCCGCCACTAAATAGCTATCGTAAGTTCACAAGTGTATTTTTGTTAAACAGCAAGAACAGTTTTATTCAACTTTCCATTTAAAGGGCAACTATAGTGAAAAAAAAACTTTGTCTGTATACAATGTATAGATCACTTAGTATAAGCTGCCTTACTTTCATGTTTCTGTGTGGCTTCGTTTCTTCACACTGGCAGAAGTTTGTACCAAGCTGTGTAGTCCCCCTCCCCTCTCTGTCTACTCCCCCTCAAGCAGTGACGGGCTGTATACAGAGTCCGAGCATTGTCAGTTGAAAGGACTTTAAATGAAGTGCTGACATCCTGTTGACCCCTCCCTTCCAGAGCTAGACTGCAAGCAGTAGAGAAAGTAGCAATATACTGAAGGGAGGGGCAGAGGGGGAGAGAGGAGGACAAGTGGTGCTGAGATTCTTTAAAAGTAAGTTACTGAACTCTGCCTGTTCTCTAACTTTGCTAATTGTTATTTACTTTTTACCTAAAGTTCATATCTCTCCCCCTGCTTAGCTGAGATCATAATCACTGAAGAGAGTCAGTGTAACAGCAGCTTGTAGTGAGAGACCTTCACAAACACAGTGACACTGCTTGTTGTCCTGTTACATTTCAGTTGCTTTAGTCTATATATTTCATAGATTGCACTGTGTGTCTTGTTTGGTATATAGTCTGTATTACTGTATTATATATACTGTATTAGTGTTCCATTTGAGTCACTGGTTTTGTATGTATATAAGATTTTTTTTGGGGGGAGGGTCTGTTTTATAGTGTGTTATGCTCATATTGCTGGGTTAATGGTTTATTGATTGTGTTTAGCACTACAGCATTTGACTATATGTTGCACATGGTACATATAGTGTGGGTGAGAGAGTGTGTGACAGTACTGCAGGGGAGCTTTGGATTGTGTGGGTGTGTGCCTTTGAGTGACAGATGAGGTGTAGCAGCTCCTACAAATCACAACATATTCAAAGGCTTATATCTCGGGGACTATGTAGAATTTAAAGAAACTAAAGGTACCCTGGTGGATGGGATGACTTATAGGATACATTAGAAGAAATTAAAAAAAAACAATTTTCTCACTATAGTTGCCCTTTAATGTTCATTTCTTGACACTTGTTATGTGATCATACTGATCATAAATAGAATATGTGTCACTACAGTCACTTCTTGTATTTTAAAATGTTTATAGGGTTAGTTTTATTGTGCATTAGATTTACCTCTTATTTACTTTATCCAGATGCAGCTCCTTTCATCCATAACCAACTCTTGGAAGTTATTGTTAAGAAAAACACTTTGATTTACTGCATCATGTTAGAGTGATATTTGGTGTACACTGCAAGTTTTAGCTTACGGCCTTGTTTGAACTATTTGTTGCCTCTTGTTCTTACTTACCGTATGCCCGGCCTGTGTCTTTCAGTTTCAGGGTAATGCTGCCTTGTTTGAGGCAGTGGAGATGCAGGATCTTGATCGAGTACAGGAACTTCTAAAGCAGTACAGTGTGGAAGAACTGGACCTCAACACTCCAAACAGCGAGGGACTCCTACCACTGGACATTGCTATTATGACCAACAATGCTCCTATAGCTAAAACATTGCTACAGGCTGGAGCCAAGGAGAGTCCACACTGTGAGTAGATTGAATGGTTTTCTTCCTCTACCTTTTCTTTAGCATATCCAGTGCCTTTGAATATTGTTTAAAGTCTTAATTCCCCAAATTTCAATAGCATCTGGGTTTTCCATTATGTTCTTCTAAGATATGATGTTTTTCATTGTGTTTCTTATCCTTTAATCTTGGGTATCTCTTGAAATGCTGAGTTTGGCTTCCACACTAAGTTAAGTTTGTTCTAGTGGTGCCAGGTCTAACACTCAAAGTTATGAGAGGTGATGGATTGCGAACACTTAATCATCCCCTAAAGGTGCCCTGGCAAAACAGCAGTGTCTCAAATACCTTTCCCAGAGAGAATAGGAGCCAACTGGGCATAGAGCACAGGGGGGCAGTGGCCAGGTATCCTGACAAACAGCCCAGAACAAACAGTACTCACGGAATTCAAAATCAAAACAACTCTGTGCCCATTGTTCACGCTGGGTTATTGCGAGCATTAGTCATTTTATTAGAGTTTTCTCTCCAAAATTCTTACAATATAATAGCGATACAGATGTAATGTAGCAGAAATCAGTGTAACCCTCTTCCCTCAATGGGTACATTAGATTACAGGGTAAGGTAATTAATGCAAGTGCACAAACTGAAACAGTGCAGATTAGCCTCAATATCTAAAAGGATATGTTTTTCCCTTAATAGTGCTCTTTTCAATATTGTGATTTATTGAAGGTTATATAAGACTGTATCCAATAATTCCACATTTCCACTTTGTGTCTTTAGTTATGAGTCTGGAAAGCCGCTCACTTCACCTGTCCACTTTAGTAAGAGAAGCAGAGCAAAGAGTCAATGAGCTCACTGCCCAAGTTGTAAATGAAGCGCCTAATGCAGACTGCTCTGAAAAGGAAAAACAGCTTAAGTCCTGGGAATGGCGGTACCGGCTCTATAAGCGAATGAAAGCTGGATTTGAACACGCACGTAAGTTGGAAGGATCCTGTGACTGCTTCTGAGCCTGACTGGTAATCACAACAAATCTGCAGTCTCCATGCAAGTTCCCTCAATACAATGTCAAATGAAAGGGAATATTTAATACCTTTCAAACAAGCCTAAGATGATGTTTCTAGCTGCCATGAATCCAAAATTACAGACATTCAAAATATTACTTCCTGGTTTGGTCCTAAGCTGTGACTGACACATCAAAAGTTGTGTCAAAAGCCCCACCCCCAAAACTATTCTTTTTTTTTTATAAAGCTAGTTACAGGTCCCCTTTAAATATATGAAAATATTAAATGTTACTTTACACTTTACATTTACATGGCATTCATTTACATAGTAAATTAATGATTGGTATTGTTTACACTGTGGTTGTAAAATAATTGTTATTGTTGATTTACATTGTGCCACCTAATTGTCTAGAACATAACACTGTGGTTGTTAAATAATGATCGGTATCATAAAATAGCCATACAGTTATAAAATAACAATCAATATTAATAATAATAATAATAATAATAATTGTTTTTAATGCTATATTGACTTTTATTTAGCGATATCGATGCTTTATAAATACTGTCCGTGCTTCCTATACAGAGTACACAAGGCAAATTGTTGCAGTGCAGTTGCTGGTCTGAATCCATGATGGATTACAAAGAAATGTGCTGCAACATTTGTCATATGTATATGGCCACTTTAAGAAAACTGCTGCAGTGTGCTTCATTAGCTAGATGAAAAGTCCTACTAATGTTATGATAATGTTTTCCCATGCTTTATACAGGCCATACACTATGCACTGTTTCTGTAATCAAAACAGACCTTGCCCCATTTTTTTTGTGAGGGAGATTTTGCTCTTTTGTGAGGGAGATTTTGCTCTTTTGCTATTAAACTGCCATTTCATTGATTTTGCTCTTTTGCTATTAAACTGCCATTTCATTGATTTTGGAACGATTTTGTCTCTTGATGTGAATGACTTTACAAGAGTGCATGCTACCCACATAACAATTAATTAGTAATCATCTACCTTTTGGCTTAGCTGTTCTGCTTTGTTGAAATCCAATAAGAAGGCAGAAATTACAACCAATAATATTGAAAAATGCTAATTTTCCATGACTGTATATTTTTTGACATTGGGAACCAAACTTTTTAGTAGCCAGGGAATGTGACCTTTAAATCAATAGTAAAGCCTCTTAATAAGCAAAAGTACCAAGAGCCACTACAGAAATTTTTTGTAAATTTTGCTCCTGCTCCAGGTTATAAAGGTGCCCACTCCAAACTCATCTCTAGACCAATCAATTCTTCCCGTTCTTTTTTTCCCCATTTGGTCCTGCCTGGCACATTCATCTTGCGACCGTCGGCTGTTAAAAAAGAACGGGAAAAGTGATTCCTGAACAATTGATTAAATGTTGTGGGATCGTCGGGAGGTGAGCTCTAATGCATGGGCCCCTTAAAGAAATAGTTCACTTGAAAAGTATTGTATTAAAGACCGGGAGGTTAAGGAGCTATGCCTTACCTTCCATTCTTCAATCAATTGACCAGGAGCCATGGAAGAAGACAGAAGATATCTACCTTACACGCGATCCTCCACAGCAGCATTGAAAATTTCCGACCGCTTCCTGGTTTAAACAAAGTATTGGGCACATTGTTGCCAGGAAGCAGTCGGGACCTGTCAGTGCTGCTGCTGAGATTCACTTGTAAGGTAAATATCTTCTATCTTTGTTCCTGGTTCCACAGGCATGGATTGAAGAATGGGAGGTAAGACATAGCTTCTTAACCTCCCGGTCTTCAATCAATACATTAAAGGAATAATTCACTTTTCAAGTGAACTATTCCTTTAAGGCTGGTTCTATTTTGTTGGTGGGCAATGTCAGCGTTGTTCATTGATCCAGCAGGACAGATCCCAAACAACGCTGACACACCATACAAAGGTCTCTGGGAATAACAAATTGATTTTTTTGTGTGGCTAACAAGGGATTTTCTCATTGTTTTTCCTGAGCAGGTGTGCCTGATCCACCAACCAATGTGCGTCTTATGGTTACCAGCAGCACTACACTACAGGTCTCCTTCCAGGAACCACTCAGTGTCAATTCTGCAGTTGTCACAAAGTACAAAGGTAATAAAAATAAATCTGTAGCACTAAAGTGCTAGGGAGCCCTTTATTGTGTCCTCTCTTTTTATAAGGACAACTCCACATGAAAAGTATCGGGGCAGGGAAGTAGAATTAATTATTCCTACCGCCTAAGAAAATTTTGAGTAGCACCAGCACGTACAATTTTCATCTGCCAAGTTAGTCCTGGCAGAAGCAATATTGCTAGTTTGGTGCAGTTCAAGCTAACAGCAAGTTTTTTTATAGTGCATGTCCACCCTCCTAAGAAAATTTTACCTCACCTAATTCAGCCGCACAGACCCCATTTTTATTTTACTTAAACCTGGGAGCATCTTTGAAAGGTACGTAAAACAAAAATGAGGTTTGTAGCGCTGTGAGGTAATTGTTTTCTTAGTAGGGTGGACTTGCCTGCAGGGGACCTGGATGGGCCCCCTTTTTCTCCGGGTCCCATAGCAACTGCTATGGTTGCTATAGTGATCCCTACGCCCCTGTTGCTACCACCCAACGATATTGGGAGGAAGGAATTATAAGTATTTTAAATTGATTAAACAATGTACTATACAGTTAATTTGTGAAAACTGAAGCTAGGTACATACGTTTGATTGTGCATGCTTTAAGATGGGTACACACAGTATCAATCACTTAAAGATGGCAGAGTCTTTATGATTCTGTCTGTCATCTTTAAAGGATGTGACTACACACAGCCAAGAGCCTTCTCCCTATATAAAGTATAGGGAGATCGTTTGTGACTACCATAATCCCTACAATCACAGCTGACTTCCTATACTATAGTACAGGGGGCCGACCGCGGGAAAGGGAAATTTTCCTGCCGTAAAAAACGTTTCTGACACAGAATGTTTGACTGCATCGGAAATGGTGGTTTTGGGCATTCACTCATTAGTTTATAAAGGGCCAATCCTGTCGGTACCTAAATCACTAATGTGTGTAGCCAGCTTTAGCTGCATTTTTTATCATTTTCTGGAAAATCTGCTAATCTGTAATTTTGGTCTTTGTAATCTACAGTTGAATGGAGCCTTTCCTCTTCTTTCTCCCCAAATGTTGGAGAACTGGTCATAGAAAAATTAAGAAACCTGCATTTAAACATCAGAGGTCTCACTTCAGTAAGTATCAGACATCGTTTTCAATCCCTTAATATTGTGCTTTTTAAACCATTTGTAGAATGTAATATGTAGAGTAAGTTAAGGCAGCTACTACAGCAGCACACTCCCCTTATCTGTAAGTGCACCGAATTATCTTATCTATGATAATAGCTTATATCCTTATCTACATTATAAGGCCAATGGTACACTGCACTGCATGGCTCATCACAGCAGAATTATTTGCTCTGTGAAGCTAGTTAAAGGGTATGTAAACTGACAAGAACGAGTTTACCTCATCTAAATCTATAAATTAGTATATGTAAGGCTGAGTACACACTAAGGGACTATTTGTCCCATCCGAGCGCTCGGCCAGGACAAATGTCTATGGGTCGCGGCAAATTTGGCCGAGGTCGAATTTGGGAACGATCGACCGTGCGGTCACATAGGGAACCACACGATCGATCGGGATTTTCCAACTCGTCCATTCGTCCAGATCGAGGTCAGGAGTGGCCGACCACCCCACACCAGGAGATATATATCTTCTGGTGTGTACCCAGCCTAAGGTGTCCATACACATGCGATTTCCATCACAATGTGCCGGAAGATCACATTGGAGTCTGTTGGCACATTGCGAAGGGAACCGCACACATGTATGTGGCTATACACAGGCTGACGGTGTCATCTCTCTCTTAAAGTAAAAGTAGCTGATGCCAACAGACGGAAATTTACGGTCTGTCTTGACTGACTGTAATGCCGACTATGGTTGTTCATTAGCAATACGGTCGGTCGCATTCGGCCCCTACATTCCTCTCCTGTAGTAATTATCAACTCCTGCAATACCAAACACAACCCATGTATAATACATAATTAGCGGTATTAGGTAAATCCCGCCATGGACCAACAGGATCACCTTTATTCTGAGGTGTGTGTGTATGTATGCATTTAATCTAATGCTTGTTTTGCACAGGCTCATTATCCCCCTCTCTGTGTAATCTGAAAATTCTAAGAGATCTAAAACCTGACTAAAACTGAAGCTGGGCACGCACCTCTCGATCCATCATCCTGACCAACCATTGTACTATTCACACATAATTTCCCACCATGCAGTGCACACATAATTTCCCACCATGCAAATCACGCATACCAGACATCAAATAAGGGACAGATCAACAAAAAATTTTACAGTAATAATTTGGAACAATTATAGTTTCCATTTTAAAAGAAAAATCCAGTTTAGATAGCCTTTAACTTGCTACGTCTATGGCAGGCATTGATTTCCAATAAATTTTATGAATTTGATCGACTGAGTTCATTGATATCGACCAGTCTATCGAAAAAAAAAGATCATGCAAGGCATAAAATTTCCGTCATCCCCATCTTCCAGAACCTGTCTTCTGATGTTTTCGATCTACAGAAGATCAGCTGCACAAGGTGGGGAATTACGATCGGTTCTTCCAATTGGTTTTTCGATTTATTAGGCCGATTGAAAATCCAGTCTGAAAACCATCATTCCCGTGTATGACTAGCTTGTCTGTATTGGCTCTGGACATTCCATGTAGATGTGAGATGAAACTAAAGTGTTTATATCTCATGGTGTGGACCCAGCCTAAGGGCTAGGCCACACTGCTGCGATTTTTCTGCGTTTGCGTTTTCAAATCATTGGAATTGCGGCAACGCACCGAAAACGCACATTTTCGGGTGCAATGCGATTGCACTTGCGATTTGTGTTCCGCATTTTAAATTGCAATTGCATGCGTTTTCCAATACTTAATGAAAAAAAGCATGCGCAAACGCAACAAAATCGCACATGAAATCGCATTCGATTCCGTGTGCGATTGCGTTGCAGTGTGGCCGTGCCCTTAGTGATTTTTGTTTAAATGGGATATTCCTGACTTGGACTTTTAAAGGCATGACCAAAATATGGTGAATCAGCGTTGAAATTAAAAAAGCCACCCTAGTGCTTATAGACAAAGAATGTGGATACCCTAGAACATTAAATACAGGAAATAAGACCATAAAAGGAATGCCCTGGATTTGGATTATATTCCTCAATAGATGCAGGGGTACATATAGTTCAGGAAGTAGCAACCCAGGTACCACTGTTCACCAACCATTATGAGCCCATTTCAGCTTGAAATCTGATGGGATGGGTGGATGGGTATCGACTGGAGATTTTCTGCCATGTCGGAAAAATGATTGACACGTATGGTTAGTTTTATACTCAATGAGAAAAATACACATAGTCTAAGAATACACCTTAAAATCAATTACCAAAATTGGAATGTACTATGGGATAACTATGTGTCTGGTTAGTGTCTCTTTGCTTATAATGTATGGGGATTACAATTACCGCTCCCTCAGTTCACACCTCGGATTGTGCAACGTTCATTGTCTTCATTGCTTTTCATTATGTGGGAGTTTAATAGAAATGTGCTGAATATCAAGACATATGTTTTACCTTATATGGCCACAAAATTGCAAATATTTTTCTTTATTTATTTGCCAAAGTTCTTTTTCTCCTTTTCTCCATTATTATGTAGCGAAGTAGAACTCCATGTTACTGCATTGTTTAGATTAATATTCCATTCTATCCAATAACAGAGAGAGACACCAGGATAAAACTGTATATCTATTTTATCATTTTAAATTACCATTCATTTAGCTTGAAAACAAACCCAATGGAAATATCCATACAGCTTTTTGTAAGCCTATTCGTAATAATGTACTGTATGTGAGCCTTACCGGACACAAGCCAGAAGGCAGGTCCCCCTCATATGCAGAAATGCAAATACAGAGATTCATACCCAGCAATCCAAGTGGCATGGTTGTTTTTCTGTAAGATCCTTTTATCCAGTAAATGTGTTTTTCTATGAGCAACGAAAATAAAGAAATGGACATGTACTTGACTTGATTGTATGTCAGATATTCTTGTGTTCACGTTGTAGTTATCTATAACACAATTACACGCATTCCCTTCAAGCCAGCAGATCATTGTATCCGTCCCACTTGTTATGGTGATTAAAGAAATTTATCATAGGGGTTTATTATAATCCTATTCAGCCATTGTAGGGTTAAGCACTGCTCCCAGCCTCAGAGTTTATGTCTTGATATGAAGTATACATTGCAGCAGAACTAGTCTCTCAACAGAGTCGCTCTGTCTGATTGGTAGAGGCCATTCAGATCTACAGCAGATGGAGTGTAGACAGTGTAGCTCATGGCTTTGCCTCTTTGGCCAAGTTTTACAGTCTACTTTTTGGTTTTGCTCCACATTGCTCACACTGTCCCGTTTGCTCACACAGTCTTTTTAGCTTATAATAGAGGGAGACCGGCTCCCATCATTGTCTGCCTTGATTTATTCTCTTCCCTCTGCCCCCACTGCTTTATTGGCTTCCCCCCACCATCTAAGCACTCATCATAAATCAGGACTTGGCCCTCTGCCACCTACACAGATCAAACCTTCCAACCAGCTCCATAGCTAATTGGGGACCAGGAGCAGTGACTCCACTCAGTCACCATTTTCTTCTCAAGGTCACAACCCCTACAGCTAACAAGGTCACAGACTGGTTGGGGAGGTGCAGAGCTGAGTTGTATTATCTATCTGCTCAAGCACTACATTACATCTGTCTTAGTATCAATCCTCTTCTTGTTCATCCAGTACTGTGTCTGGCAGAAATACAAAACGGGAAAAGTGACAGACAGAATTAGTTAACCACCAATAGAAACATTAAACACTGAGGTTCTTTACAGTCTTATTAGGCTAATACATATTTGCAACACAGCAGGCAATGACTGTAAGAAGTTCCTTCTAGTCTTATGTTTCTTAATAATGCCAAACACAATTTCCCCCCATTATATTAAGCCATTTTGTATAAACACTCTTGGCTTTGGGAATTCGATGAATTTGTGTTGTGATGACTTTAGCTGTAAAAACACATTATATTATATATATATATATATTTATCACACATTGGTCAAGGTTTGCTTGTGCAATAAGGTGCCTACACTAAACTCTTCTTCTGAAACTTGGGATATTTATTGTAACCTTGCTAAATCAACACAGGTGATTACAGACTCGCATCGCTTTACAGACATGCACAGTGTATTCTTAATGGGATGTATTAGTTTAGCACAAAGGTAAAATGGCATGCCTTTGATGGCTCACTTTAACATTAAAGTATTATCAGCTTTTTAATGCAGCATTTTACTGCTGCAGTAAAAATAACACAGCCTATATGGGTAAGATCCCACTATGTGCTTTGGGTTCCATTTGTATATAAGGTTTTGCTATAAACTTATGTGCTATACGTCCCTTTAGCAATGTCACCTCCTCAACTCATAACTGTAAAATACATGACGTACATTGCCAACTGTGCACTTCTTTTTCTGCCTGTCTCTCCCAGCCAAACACACACCTGCACGTAAAAAATACTTTACCCACAAGTGTACACGGGTAACGCCGGGTACAACTGCTAGATGTCTATAAACTAAACTGTAAACTAATTGATAGTTTAGTTAGCACTAATCAGTGCTTAGCACTGATGTCTTGCAGCGCTGAAGTCCTGAGTTCGAATCCACCTTTGGAAATTTTTGTATGAGTTTGTATGTTCTCCCTGTGCTTGCGTGGGTTTCATCTGGGTAGTTTTCCCCACAATCATAAGAACATACTGATAGGGTGTATGTGTTAAAGGAATTCCTTTAATTCATTGATTGAAGACCGGGAGGTTAAGGGGCTATGCCTTACCTTCCATTCTTTAATCAATGCATGTGAAGCCAAGAACGAAGATAGAACACTGACAGGTCTCAACTGCTTCCAGGTTCTGTTTAACTATAGCGCGCATTATCAAAGCATTAAAGGAATAGTTCACTTTTGGAGTGAACTATTCCTTTAAATAAATGTGCATAGATTGTAAGCTCTTTGGGGCAGGGCCTGATGTGTATGTATCCATGTAATTGTAAAGCGCTACAGAAGATGTTGGCGCTATATAAATCGACAATAATAATCTGAAAACACGGATAAGCCCACCTTCTGCCAATTCTCTGTACATCTTGTATTTTTGCATGGGCTAACTAAAAAATGGGAGAGAGGGCTAACCCAAAGTCCATTAGTTGCTCAGTGACAGTAATGTGTAACTAGCACTATGACTATATCCTGGCAAATAACTCTTGTGTTTGAATTGTTCATTATATAGTTGATGTGCTGAATGGTAATTCTAAACACCCCTTTGGCCTGTTTAATTTGTCCTCTGTTTCTATATAAACATTTATCAAACAATGAATCACTATTAAACCACACTGACTGATTAATTTCCTAATAAACTCGGTGTGATTGAAACTAGAAAATTATAGGAAGTGATGTCAGGGTGTAATTTGTGTAATTAGAACCTAATTTGAAATGGTGATGTCACTTCCTAAATATAATTGGAGATTAAACATTGATACGTCACACCTGAGTTCTAAAGGCCTGGAGAATTCCACTTTAAATTATCCTCAAAAATTATTGCATTCATGCACTAGGTAATCACTTGCCATAGTTGTAACAATATGAAATCAAATTACATTATATTTTCAAGGAACAATTTATGATCTAGTGCCATATATTCCCTATTAGTTCAAAACATTTACCCCTTTTTTTGTAGGGTACCAAGTATTATGTGCAAGTATCAGCTTACAATATGAAAGGCTGGGGTCCACCTCAAGCTTCACTTCCAGCTTTTGCCATCCCATCAAGTAAGTTACCTTGATATATATATACATTTTTAAATATTTTAAATTATTAATTTTCCTTGGTAAATATCAATAAACAAATTAAACCTATATGTACCTCTGGACAAAAAAATGAATTGCTTGCTCTGGATGCTGTTTTGCTAACCACCCCCCAAGCTCATTGTTACTCACCTTCCTGAAGTCCAGAATACTTACGTTACTCCGCCTGAATGCAGAAGTCAATATTGGCCATGATGGTGATAGTGGCGTCTCCTCTGAAGAAGCTCTCTGAGCTTACAGAGGAGATGAGGAAAAGAGGAGGAAAAGCGTGACAGGCAAAAGTAAGTATTTCTAGGCTTCAATCTAGGAGGTAGGGGAAGGTAGGTATAGATTTATTCTATACCTTTTCATGCCCTTTTCATTTCTCCATAAGATATTTGCACTGGTAGTGAATATTAAGCATTAAAAATGTGACTTAACGTTTGTGTAATTTTCTGAATGTCCTTTAACTTTCTCCTTTTCAATGCACACAGACTGGCGAGAGTATGATGGCAGGGCCCCAAGAAGGAGAGGACAGGCCGAGGCCTTAGATCTGCTTCTCAGTCAGGTGAAAAATGGCCACCAACACTGCGTTTGCCATGGTGAGTCACCATATGGGTATCCACATTCCTAAGTAAAAAGTAAATATCAGACATACAGGAAATGTTGGCTTTCATTCTTTTACAGGCCTCCTGTTTGCCAATGAGACATTGCTAGCCGTTCAGTAGGAATTAGAGAGTTCATTCAGGCTCATTTATATTTTAGTCCTGTTACTGTGACATTATTTCATGTAAACTATATGATCTGACTGCTGTTTATGTTTTAACCATTCACACCAGGAGCTCTTATTTATCTGCACAGATTTCCATAGAAATTGGACATATTTCAATCTTATGTGAAAATCTTTCAGATCCAGTTTTAGAAAGTACATTTACTTTTATGTTTTTCTGGTTATGTTGCAGGTAAATTGAGTGCAACTAGATGGATTCAATTATTAGTAAATCAAATTGTTGGTCAAATATATGATCAAAGTTTTATCTTTTATAGTTAGGGATATACAAAAGGAACAAAGACTTCTGGGAATTTACCATGTTTCCATCAAAGCTCTTAGGAAGCTATATCTTTAAAAAGACTTTTACAGTATTCCACAAGCTAAATGCAAAACCAGAGCGCCAATTACAGACCAGTTGGCGCTCTGGTTTTGCATTTAGTTTGTGGAATGCTGTAAAAGTCATTGTTCCTTATTAGCATTTGCATATTGCTGACAAGGGAGTTTCAAAGCCTTTATTCTCTCCCTATCCTATTTAATTTATTAGTTAGGGATATACCGATTCTGTGGTTGATATTTCATTTGTATAAACTACCAACAACATTTTGATGATCAAAAACACTTTTCGAGTGCAGAATTTAGGGTTTCAGCATAGAATTGGAGCTTATCAATCCCCAGTTCAATAATTTGATGTATTGCCTACGAATCTGAAGGAAATTGACTGGCTGTCTGTGCAGGAGATGGCATTTGGGGTAAATATGTGCTGGGGAGCTGCAGTCGAAGTTGGTTCGGTATGGCTCCTTGTGTACTAGGCCTTACATTGCCATCTAAATATTTGTTTTTTGAACAAGCAGGCTGACGTTGCTTTCGTTCTCCATCACTTTTCAGAGCCATTCAAGAACCAGCCACAAAGCCGAAAACATTCTGTGTCCAAGAGCCTCAAACACCTTTTCCATCCCAGCAGCAAGTTCCTAAAAGGCCTTAAAAGGTAAACGGAGACAAGATGGGAGACACTTTGTGATTTATGTTCATCGTCAGCACGAAATCAATTAACAAAAAAAGAGAGACAAGATACAAACCAACTCGTGGCAGATTTGCAATAAATGTTAAGTAACATTTTAAGTACAACAAATGTTCTGGTCATTCCACGTGTGACCTGGCCCTTTATAAAGAGAATGTTAAAATATCTTTGTTTCATGGAAATATAACATAATAGCTAGTGTTTTCACATATTGTTTGTAGATATCCTCACTGTCTCTGGGATGTCTTCCAGGGTTTCATATTTACAGTGTGATATGGGGTTAATGCCAAATGACAAAACAGAATGTGTTAAAGTATTGATGTTGCTTAATTTGGAGAATTATATAAAATAAATATTTTACTATTTGTTCTCCTATTTGTATTAAAGGACAATTTACCCCAACCCCTTCCCAATAAAAGTCCTCAGGGTGAGGACCTAAAATGCTAGGGTTTACCTTCTAACTCTGGCACTTCTGAATGTACTGTAAGATACAATACCCTGCTTCTGAAGTTCTGTCGCCTGGCTTCTGCCCGGGCTTTGCCAATCAGAAGAAGCTCCTTGCTTGACGCATGTGTTCCTATCGGCCAGGTTCAAAACACATGCTGGAGGAAGGACAAAGCAAACCCATTTTCATAACTTACAAGCAAAATGTTGGAGTGCAAAGATACATCCAAGGGGAGGACCCGGCGTTTTAGTTCACAGAAAGCTTTCCTGACCATTGTATAATTTGAAATTAATTTTAATGCTAAAAATTATAAAAATATGCTGTTTCCAAATCTGTCTCATATTGATAAAATTCACTTCCAAGATCAGTTGTGACTTGTCTGACTTTTTGGCAATTATTTCTGAAAAGAGTTTTCTGAATGCAGGTTAAAATGTAACCTGATTTCCTGCACTTCTAGATGGCACTGGGCTACTACAATTAGACAACACCTGATTGGTTGCTGCAGATAAATAGCACTGGCGAATGTTTGCACCTTTTGCATTAGCACTTTAGTGTATTTTGGTAATTAAATTTGTCTACAAGTTTATTTCTATTATCAATTCTCTTGTTTCTTTCTGAATACCCGTTATTGTTCTATAAAGAAAACATCTTCCTTATCTGTATTCCAGGGGTCTCTACCTTGCATCAATATTTTACAAGGACGACAATATCCTTGTAACCCACGAAGATCAAATACCAGTAGTTGAGATAGACGATTCCTACTCTTGCTTGCTCATGCAAGACTTCCTCTGGTTTACTAAGGTAACAGTGATTAGGGACACTGGAGGGTTGGATCCATTCACTAGAATTTTTATCTTCCTTACATGCAGTCAGGATTATGTTCTTTGAAATTTGTAGGTTTATGGGCAATATGTATTAGTTCAACTACAGAAAAAAGATCCCAGTAGGCCTTTATGTAGGTTGCAAACACTATAGGGACTATGTACCGAGAGTCGCTATCGCTCTCTATTGTCCCCTTAGGCAATGCACTGAGCTGATAGTGGCTCTCAGTGCATAGAGACTGGAGTTTGCCTTTTGCAAATCTTTAACGCCAGCTCTCTGCTGGCAATAGAGATTGTGTCTTAAAGTGCCCTTAATGGCTCAATATATTGGTTGCGTCAGTTACGTGACACAAATTTTGTGTAACGTCGCAAGTGCCGTTAGTTGTGTCTTAAAGTCACGTTAATGCTTGATACATTGGTTAACGTGACTTTAAGACACAAATTGACGATAACGGCTCTCAGTGCATAGCCCAAAAGGTACATTTTGTCTGTCAGAACAAATGATTGACACACTTGTTTATATATATTAACACTTGTTAATATAACACAAGCCTAAATGAACCCGAGGATTCAAAATATTAGTGCAGCAAACTAGGAATAGTTGCCAATGGTTTTGCAAATCCAATCCTCTGCATACTGCTTGAAGTAATTAACGACTCATGAAAGGCTCTGAAAAATGAAAATGCCCTAATTATCCATTCTTTTCCATTCCATGCCTTTACAAGTTAATTAACAGAACTTTCATGTTTCACATTTGACATTGATTAGATGTTATTTTATTGTTAGGCAGATGTTCCTATGTATTAAATATTAAAATTGTGTTAATGTTACATATTAGGGTGGGTGGTATGTAGTATGTAGTGTTATGGCATGTAGTGTTAGCACTGCCTAATTTTATTAAACTGGAATAATCAGGTATTTCTTACAGCTTCTCCCATCTGACTCACAGGACGGTACAACCAAAAGATAGATCACTGTGAGAAACCCAACTAAACAACAACCATTATTAAAAGGAGACTAAATAATAAAAACCCAAGTTAGAGGAATAAACCGTCTTTATATAAATGGCTCTTTATGCATCTCTTTGACTAAATTGTGTAACCAGGACCTAGGCCATTGATTAGAGTCCTTCTAAATCTTCTCACCAAATACAGTCCAGTTGTGAATTACCATAGTTATTTATAGAAATCTAACTTTAATGCATACATCCTTTTATATCATTAAACGATAACTAAAGCTCCAGAATGCTTGTGAAGGTTCTCATTCATCCAGGTCATGGTATATCTGTTGTATTCAATTAGATCAACTGGACTTGAAGTTTAGTTCTTGGCATTTCGCTAGTCATCCGACTGGCTTTCTCAATTCAGAATTTCTGAATTGAGAAAGCCAGTCGGATGACTAGCGAAGTCCAGTTGATCTAACTGAATACAACAGATAAAGCCCCAGTAGGCAGAACACCTTCTCATAAATGCAGTAATCTGTGTCTTACCTTTCATTTTGAGGTGGGTGCTGGGATTTACTAAAATGGGATTTGTGCTTTATTTCCCAGCATTCCAGTATCACACAGTTTGGTCACTGACAATAATGTTCTTCACACATGCCCAGTTCGCAGATACTGCAGGAACTTATTCCAGCGGGTCATGCCCACAAGTAGTATTTAGCCAATCCTGTTACAGTCCAGATTAGGTAAGGGAGCATGTGGCTGAGGTTAGCAGGCGTGTACAGTGCACATACACACAGTTATCTTTATCATTTTCAGGGGGGTTACATTTACTTTTTACTGGAGTGGGATTTTACAGTTTATTGGTAATCTTGGTGGGGATGTTTTCAGATTGTGAAATATACAAATGTTGGTTTGGTTTTCCTTTAAAGGGCATGTCCAGCAATAAAATTAAATTTTATCTATAGATGCAGCACCACCCCAAACCCCATTTTCATTTTACTTACCTTCCCCAAAGATGCCCCTGAAGATACTTACAAAACCTGATCCCTCACCGCTCTGCTGCTCTCTGCCTCTTGGTCGCGCACCAGTGATGTCACGGCCAATAGCTGACAGCCGTGACCAGGAAGCACCTCATTGCTGCTGTGTGTGCTCAAAAACAGCTCACAACAGCAGCAGGAGGCGGAACGCAGTTGACGAGGGACCAGGTCTGTTAAGTTACTTCAGGTGCATCTTTAAAGGGAAGGTAAGTAAAATGAAAATGGAGGGTGCACCTATATGTAAAATTTTATGGCAGGACATGCCATTTAATTACTAATTGTAGCAGCTATTATAGTATATGCATGGGTTGTTTAGATCTCAATGGATTAGGTTAATTTCAGTTATTAGTTCTGTGTGTAGCTCCATCTGAATTATAAGATTACTGGGTAAAAGAATGCTATGTTGTACAGAAGCAGCACATGTGAATGTGTTTTGTAGCAGTTTCCATTCAAGGGCATCTATACCAAAAAATAGTTTTTTTTTAAATTGACCATAACTGGAAACTATAATTCTTCCCAACCACCACTGTATCATTTTTTTGTTGATCTGCCCCCTATTTCTTTAGATATCCAATCTAAAACTTCTTATATTTCAGCTGTCAATCAATTTCCTTGCTCTCAAAAACTATTCTTCTGTGAGTAGTTTTACTGTAGCTGGAATGGTGACAGAGTTTTGACAGTTGGAATGCTGTGTGCTGTGTTTCACATTTGAAAGTTGGTTTGTGGGAAAAAGTCAGGTCGGATGGAAGTGGGAGTGGTTAAAAGAGGGAGGGGGATACGGCTCCTAAACAAAATGTGTGCTGGATTGAAGGCATGCAGCAACACACACAAATCAGAGTCAAGTGCTACTTACATGTATTCAATTATAGATTAAGATGAGGCAAAGTCACTTTTTCAGTATAGTGTCCCTTTAATATTAGGGGTTTGCTGTTATTATAAAACCCCAAGGTCCCTGTAGAGAGAGAGGGCATCTAACACTAATTAAGTGGGTGCAACAAGGGTAAAGGTCCACTGGACCTAGTCAAATGAGAAAAGTTCTAATTAGGAGGTCGGAAAAGATTCTGGTTATACTTTGGACTCAAAATCCAGGGGCACTCAGATGCCTTAAACCCAAAAGTGTTGGACTGTGGTCCGTGCTCTCTTGGTTGATTTCTCTTACTAACGGGATGAGATCTATCCACACTCTGGGTGAACCATATGTTTTTTGTCTCTATTGCATTTTGTGAAATGTTTTTGGTTCTTGTACTAGGACTTATATATTTACTATGCTAACTTTTGGCGTGTTTACCTAGTACTTTGTGTTTACCTAGGACTGGTTTTAGAGGGACCACCACCTTAGACCTAAACTCAGTTTATAACAGTATCTCTGTACTTTAAGGGCCAAAGTATAACCAGGATCTTTACCGATCTGATCTTTTTTATCTTTTTTTAAGCTTTAGATCAATAGTTGAAGAACCGCCCACCCCTCCTAAACCAGTGCTTTTTACCTGTTCTACTCCAGGTGTCGTGCATGTGGGATGATATTTTGTGGCTACGTCAGTGCGTCACTGTATCGCAGTCCTCCTGTTCATGTATCTTGCAAACCCGATTCAAGATGCTGGTGGCGGTGTCCCAGATGCAGGTAGGAAATGTTGCCACACACACACACTAAAGCTAAATAAATACATGGATGTTTTACAATACTCGTCTTTCAGAAATCTGCTCTTTGGGGACACGACTGATGGTCCATTTGTCTCCCCTAAAGGTGCCAAGTAGAAGAACCCAATTAACATGTAGCCATCTTTTTCAATGGATTAGTGGACCCCTATATACATATATCAAAAAATTACATATTTATAAATGGCGTAATAAGATATTGGATACTTTGTTGTTGTTTTTTTTTTTAAAAAAGAAAAAATTATAAATGCTCCTAAAATCACACAAACAATAATTAAATTCATTCAATTAACTGAACCTGAAAAAAGCAATTCTACTGAGGATTTTTAAAGTTAGACAAAAGCCTGAAAATGTTTTTTCTCTCCCTAAGGTGTCCATAGGCAGAGGAAATCCAGAGAATAATTGCAGGCCTGTGACTAGCTTTATAAAAGATAGCTTTTTGGGGGTTTGGCTTAAGACACAGCTCCTGTCTGTCACAGTCTGGGAGAGGGTGCAAACTAGGAAGTGAAATTTGAATGCCCATATCTTTGTATTTACAGCAGCTTGTTTGAAAGGTTCCCCTTTAAAGTACTTACACAAGACCACAACGAATGGAGTGCACACTCAGTGAGATAACCTCAGTGCCACCGTGGACCTCCTTAACTTTTCCGATAGTCAGAACACATTTTTATAAGGCCCACCTGTACTCTTCGCTGGACACATTTGGGAAGAAATGGGCTGCATGTAGCCCACATGTTGGATGCCCTTGATCTGAACACCTTTTAAAAACCTCCTTAAAAAATCCTGCTTTATATATGCATAAAATACAAGTTGAGTCAGAAAGAAAATGCATTTTATAGCATGTACAAATATTTATGGAAACCTTACCAAATCTTCAAAAGAAAACTTGCATATTGATGTTTGTTATTACCAGCTGTTGTTACAAATAGAAAGGCTGACGGACTGCTTTGCCATAGGAGAACTAATGTAAAAGAACATTAGATTGGTTATCATTAAAGCCTGGGACCTTTTTATTTATGTAAGCCATTTTATTTAAGATGTGGTATAAACATATGATTGATGGCCTGCTTTTTTTCCTTCTATACATGAATATTCTATACCAACAAAGAGCCAGAATGTTAGCGGGTAACCAAGATGATAACCATAGCCAGCTTTGACTGATTGTCATTTTATTCTCAAAGTGTAGTTATTATGTAACATCTTCTGTACCTGAACGCACGGACATTACTTCCCCTTTCTACTGTCCCTATTCTGATATAACATGTCGTGATATAACATGTCGTGTGTCACTAGCTGTGTGCCACTATAGTGGAGAAATAAATGTATTTTGCTAACCATATTTTTGCTTTCCTGTCTGTTGTTCCATTGTCAGGGTCTTTTAGGTTTCCAGGACCTAGGTCAGGTGTATTTCGAGCCCATTAAAGACAAGCAGGGAAACATTCTGATTGTAACTCTGAAGGAGGTGAAACTCAGCCAGACCCTGGAGAATGTGCGATGGATGCCGGTATTTAAACTGCAAACTCACAGGAAGTCTGTCTCATCACCGGACGAGCCGAGTGCTCTGGACGTCCTGCTCATGACACTGCATGTGAGTTGAACTTCTCAGCTTACAGTAGTTGGAGGAAGTTCTGGATGTGGTTTGTGTTACCAGTGTATAAAAGGCCACATGTCCTGCTGCCAGTTAGCACTAAAATCAGATACTTTTGGCCTATGTAGCTATTACAGCTTTATTATAAGAGATATACTTATTTGATATCTAGTTTGTAATGGAAGCCATAATATTAAACCCTGTAATCAGTAACCCTGATACTGCCATGAGGCTGGTTTGTTTACTCTCACCCTACAGACATATTTTAGGCCTCTAAACCTGGCTTCTCCTGGTCTCTGTGCCTTGCTCTGATTTCCCTCTGTAATGCATCTCACTATTGCTTTCCTTGAATCTACCCCTTTCTTGCTTCCTGTGTTCCTTGACCATTTTTATTTTGCTCTTGCCTGGTGATTTTCTATCTGCTCTGCTTGAATCACATAGTTCTTTTCCATGTAAACCTTTTTCCTTTGCTTCCCATTTCCAAATGCTTCTGATTGATGTACACGTTTTATTTATAAACCCCTTGCTGCTTTTATTAACATGGGATTTATGGGGGGTTTTTTCTTTCTCTTTCCCTTTAAAACTTATTTAGCTTTTTCTGATCATCTGCTTCCCGCGTTGTATCTTCCTTTGGTTTCTGCTCAATACCTCTTACAGTTACAGTATTCCCATGCTAACTTTAGGCAGTCACGCTGGAGCCACTGAGAAATCACACCAGACAGGCACCAGTGTTCTCTGTATCATGTGTTGAACTCCTTTCTTTTTTTTTTTTTTTACTGTGTTTATTAGGAAAAATTAGCTTACCACAGGAGAAGCAGCCAAGCTTTACCCCCTGGCCTTTACTTGGTATATCTTAAACTCAGCAGTGCAGTGGACCAGATCCGAGTGCTGGTACCAGAAAGATTACCCAACATCCTTTGCCATGTAAAGATTCGATCAAATTCCAATGTATCCAGGTAGGTTCATTTTCTGCCTAATATAGTTGGAGGCAAACAATATAACCAGCTAGAAACCGGGGATAGTTGTTTATTTATTAACCTGCTTAGAATTTGTACAAACCAGGATGATTGTGAAAGGAGATCTCTATTCTATTTTAATAATCTAAGGTATTTGTATCAATCCTTTTTGAGGGCCTGTTCCCATGGATCAGTTTAGACCCAATATTCTTGAGAACTAATGATAAATAAACTGTTAGGTAGTCTGTCGCTTGTGAAGAAAAGTGTTACCATCGATTATGATTGTACAATTACAATCAGAATTGTACGATCACCTATACACTATACTATCGCTTGTAATTGTACAGCCAATCAGTCATAACTGTACAATTGCGGCCATTAAAATACAATATTGAATAATTATGGCTCTTAGTGTGGTCAGGGACCATTTATTTAAATGTAATTTAAATATGCAACATCTGATTAGTGGTGTTGGTGTTTCTTTAGTCACTGTTTGGTCTTCATCTTCCATGTGTGAACTGTAGGGATTCCATTCACTTAGCATCTTCTGAGGCTTGGACTTTCCTGCAAAGTTTCTGCCCAATTCTCCCTGCAGATGATTAGCTGGTCCGTGAATGTGTAGAACTGGTTAAAAAACCAAAAGCCCTGTCAGAAAAAGATCCTTACAACCTGTTTTTTTCCAGAAGCCAATGAAAATGGGCCCTGTGACTTTCCATTCACAGTTCTGAAAAGTAATTTGAAAGTATATGAAACAAAACAAGTGTAAAAGGATCGCTTCTTGGCTGAACAAACAGGCTTGACTCAAGACTTAGCACGGATGAGGAAGGGAACCTTTTGCTTCTTTCTGGAAACATCTGTTGCTACATAAATTTTAAGAGTAATGAACCTTAAGGAGGAGTAATTCCCTCATTCCCACAAGGCTTTTATTCCTTGGGAAAAAGTAGTGTGGTTCTTCCCCTCCCACCCCCTTCTAGGCTGCCATTTTTAGGGAACATTGAGTTGGTTTAGTCATAGGAAGCCAGAGATTATGTTAGATGAGCAGGATACAAACATAAGGCAAGATTTAGCATTGACATTAACATGTGATTTCCTCTTTCATGAGTCGTGATTTAGTGTATCCATATAGAAAATACAGTTTTTGTCTTATCTTACAGTATCTTATATAGTAACCGAAGGCTCTAAATTGGCACGGTTGCCGGACGCATTTGCACAAGTGCAATGTGGGAGAGATCGCAGGAGGTGTTTGCGGGGGGGGGGGGTCATAGATGCAGGTACAGATAGAGCAGTACAGCCATATACAGCCTCTGTCATGGGTAGGATATACGGGAATAGATCTTTCTTTATTCAGTGGGTTTCCTGTATGATAGTGCAGCTTTAGCTTATGATAATCACCGTTTTAGATTTCTACATCACAGGCAACGTTCAAAACAGGAGTTATCTAAGGGGAACCCTGCTTGTGCAAGGAAAAGTGATGGAAAATTTTGCCTTAGTTGTATAACAGGAACATCAACATTCAGAGCAAATGTGTCAAAGAGATTTTTTAAATAAAGTTAGTTTAGAACAAATGCAGATTATTTACGGATTCCAGTGAACTACTATTCAACATATGTGATGGGTTTCTGGCTAGAGATTTGTTGTACAAGGAAGAGCCATGTGGCACAAATCCAGAGAAAAACATGGTCTGTCATGCTTGCAGGTCGTATGGCCATAAGGAACAATAGAAATACAAACAAGGCAGTGGAATTTCTGTCTGTGTGACATGGCCCTAAATCTTGGCCTGTTCAAAGCCTGGAACTGCTGCCAACTAATACAGACTATTCATTTAGATCTTCCCCAAGTAATAAACAATTCATTTTCCATTTATTTTCAATTGACATGAATTTTCATTCTCAAAACCACAATGGAAGAAAACCACCAGCTATGCACACTGCTTATGAACTTTCACTGATCTGAATTGAACATGGGAGGTCAGTTCTCTTCATAGTGTGTGTTTATTTTTGTCCATTCTTGATTGTGCCTAGTGAAAGAGACAAATTCTCCTTAGTGCCTAGAGAAATTAATGATATTGGTATCTTGGCATATTTGGCAGGTCATGTTGTGCCACCCCCTGGGGAACCAGACAGTGGAGAAACTTCAGGGGCCCTGATACCCCCCTCCCCAGTGTTACCGCGGTCAGTTGTTTTAAACAGCTGATTGCGCGTACGCAGTATCAGCTGTTTAAAAGACCGGTATCGAACAGGCAGACCTGTTTAAAAACAGCTGATCATGGGCCCTCTTAGTCCCCAGGTCCCGTGGGCCTAGCAGTTATGCCACTGGAACCATTTATATGTTTGATACATACTGCTGATGCAATAAGAGGTGTGACAGTTTACCCGTCAAAGAAAAAAAACACTTGTGGCCAGAACCCCTCACATTCTAAATAAATGTATAAAAAATCTTTATATATGTCAGCATAAATTGGTTTTAAACGTGTGTTAGTATCCATGTGTTTATTTAGAATGCGAGGGTATTGGGCCATATTTAAATACCCGAGGTATAGCAAGTTGTTAACAATTGTTAATCATGCGATAGCAAAATACCGCAATGGTATTTTATGGGCGATCCTTAATCTATGATCGATTTTGTAGATCATTTACGATAGTGATTATAAATTAATGATTGGTAAAGCTCGGTATCGATAAAAAGTGATATACCGCGCCTTTGGAAATATGGCCCTTTGTGAGGTTAAACATGTTAACGGTGGCTAGTGTTTTAGTGCTGCATGGGGGCCTATGGGTTTTATCCATTTTTTTCTCTTTGATAGTGTATATTTATTCCCCCTTTGTACCATGTGTTTCAGGCCCTTCCTATCCATTGGGTGTGCCCTCCTCTTTTTTTTTTACATAGAAAGTTTACCTGTGCTTTAAATCTGCAGCTGACAATTAGATGTTATCTAACTGCCGCAACCCCTTAAAAAGCTAAAATTTGATTGGTTTCTGCATATTTATAGCACTGAAAACATTTGTACCTCTAATGGCATCAGCCCCTTTGAGTTTTATGGGTAGCAGGTCAATGGGAATATCCTATACTACTCAGCTCCCTGTTTTGTTTTTGCATTCCTGAGCCTTAGTCGTTCACTGAAGCACGTACCCCACCAGTTGGCCGTGTTTAGGTCCACACCTCCCCCCCACCCACCGCTGCCGAGAAAGTATACACGTGCACACGTTGCACATTTGAAATTAACTCATGTTTCAAGATTTTAATCCCACCATCATCAGTTGCCTGGATGGGCAGAATTGAAATATCTGCCTGTAGTATCACCTGTTGCTGCTTTTCCCGATAGCCACTAATCCATGTGCACGGGGTTAAGCCATGAGAACTGAGGCTGCAATTTTTTCTCATCTGTCTGTATCTGGGGATTTAACCCAGTCAATCCCCGAAGCCGCTTAACAGCTCCTGAGGCGCCATTCGTTCTGCAGTGTCTGAACGTTTCTCTTTTTTTTTCCGGACAAGGTTTTGAGCATCAGGAGTGGCAAATAAGCTGGTGGATCTCCTGGTGTGTGGAGTCTTATTGGGCCCTTCTAAGCAATGAACTTCCCATTTTCAGTAACTTTAGAAACCCTTCTGATTGTAAAGCTTGGTGGATTACAGAGAGGGATACACTGACGTCTCTTGCAAGGTCAATGCCAGTGTCAGTTAACTTTGGATAAGGGATTTGTTTTCCACAGAGTGAACAATACCTGATGAGATATGTACAGTATGAAATCAACAAGTTAAAAATCTGCTCTTATTTTTATATTTGCCACTATCTGCGTATCTCTTTCTTACCTCACTGACCTCCCAAATTACATTGAGCAACTAGAGATTACACATTACATGGACAGCGTAACACAGGGCAAATCCACCCTTTCAATTGTATATAGGTAAATCACTCCAAAAGTGCAATTGCTAGAAAACGGAGGGATGTAAAATTATCTCAAGTGCTTCCCAATATTCCGTTACCTCTCTTTCTACTGTCTGGTACTATTGTTTGCATCTGTCAGTTATGTGACCGTTGACATCACAGTCAATGTCTGAATGCTATTCCCCTAGCTGCTTCCTCTAAGCATGTGCAGACTTGGAGAGGAGGCAGAAACACTCCTGAGGAAGGAGGTTGAGGAAAGGGGAATAAGAACATTTTGCTGCATAATAGATATAGCCCTACACCTGTTATATATACCAGTCATGGACGAAATTGTTGGCACCCCAGAATTTTTTCCAGAAAATCAAGTATTTCTCACATTAAAGTATTGCAGTAACACATGATTTGCTTATACACATGTTTATTCCCTTTGTGTGTATTGGAACAAAACAAAATTGGCAGCCTTAACTTAACATTTGGTGCACACCCTTTGGAAAATCAACTGAAATCAGTCACTTCCTATAAACATCAATTAGCTTCTTACACCTTTCACTTGGAATTTTGGACCAGTCTTCCTTTGCAAACTGCTCCAGGTCTCTCTTTTTGGAAGGGCACCTTTTCCCAGCAGCAACGTTAACATCACTTCACAGGTGTTGTTCAATGGGATTTAGATCTGGACTCTAGAGATTGATGGCTACTTCATAACTCTCCAGCGCTTTGTTGCCATCCATTTCTGGGTGCTTTTTGACATATGGTCAATGTCCTGCTGGAAGACCTAAGATCTCGGACGCAAACCCAACTTTCTGACACTGTGCACTACAGTGCGACCCAAAATCCTTTGGTAATCTTCAGATTTTACGATACCTTGCACACATTCAAGGCATGTAGTGCCAGAGGCAGCAAAACAACCCCAAAACATCATTGAACCTCCACCATATTTCACTGTAGGTACTGTGTTTTTTCCTTTGTAGACCTCGTTCCATTTTCGGTAAAGAGTAGAATGATGTGCTTTACCAAAAAACACTATCTTAGTCTCATCTGTCCACAAGACATTTTCCCAGAACGATTTAAGCTTACTCAAGTTCATTTTGGAAAACTGTAGTCTTGCTTGTTTTATGTCTCTGTGTCAGCAGTGGGGTCTTCCTGGGTCTCCTGCCATAGCGTTTCATTTCATTTAAATATCGACGGATAGTTTGCGCTGACACTGATGCTCCCTGTGCTGTAGGACAGCTTGCATTTCTTTGGAACTTTTTGGGGCTGCTTATCCACCATCACTGAGGAAGTGAGTAGAAATTTAGACTGTGGCATAGCAGTAGATGTAGTTTACTTGGATTTTGCAAAGGCATTTGATACAGTCCCCCATAGGCGACTATGTAAAAAGCTTAAGGACTGTTGGTCTGGGGAGGCACATTTGTACATGGATAGAAAATTGGTTAATGAATAGATGCAGAGAGTAGTTGTTAATGGGGCTTCATCATTATGGTGCTAAGTGGGGTGCCACAGGGTTCTGTGTTGGGGCCGCTTCTATTTAATCTATTTATTAATGATTTGGAAGTGGGTATCGTCAGCAAGGTTTCTGTGTTTGCTGAGGACACAAAACTTTGTCGACCAATAAAAACTTCAGAGGATGTGCAATCGTTGCAGGGGGATCTAGATAGATTGTCACATTGGGCTGCTAAGTGTGATGAGATTCAATGTTGATAAATGTAAGGTGATGCATTTTGGACTTAAAAATCCTTGTGCTGCTTATACTATAAATGGCTCTGTCTTAAGTGAATCCCTGTTGGAAAGGGATCTTGGAGTTTGGTGGATAACAAACTTAAGGAAGCAAGCAGTGCCAGACGGCAACAGCCAGAGCCAGCATGGTATTGTCTTGTATAAAGAGAGGTATGGATTCAAGGGAGGTAAATGTAATTCTCCCTCTTTACAAAGCATTGGTGAGGCCTCATTTGGAATATGCAGTGCAATTTTGGAATCCTGTGTACAAAAAGGACATCTTTGAAATGGAAAGGGTTCAGAGAAGGGCAACTAAATTAATAAGGGGATTGGGGGAGCTTGAATATGAAGAGAGACTGGAAAAGTTACAATTATGTACGCTGGAGAAAAGTCGCTTGAGTGGGGATATGATTACTGTGTATAAATACATTAACGGGCCATACAATAAACTATCTGGGGCATTGTTAACCAATAGAACATGTAAGAGGACAAAAGGACATCCCTTAAGACTTGAAGAAAAAAAAAGGTTTAGGCTTCAAGTTCGGAAAGGGCTTTTCACTGTGAGAAAGGTAAAGCATGGAACTGTCTTCAAGTGGACGTTGTTATGGCAGGTTCATTGGTCAGTTAAAAAAAAAGCTGGATGAGTTTCGCAAACAAGGAATGTTGCAATTACTGCTATTGATACATAAAGTAAGTTGATCCAGGGAAATTTCCCATTGCTACTTCGAGTCGGGAAGGAATTTTTTTCCCCTTCATAAATTTTGTGGGGTTTTTTTTGCCTTCCTCTGGATCAGATGGGTTGGACTGGATGGACATATTTCTTTATTTAACCTCAATACTATACTATACTAATCCGTACTATCCTGCGTTGCAACCTTTCATCAATTTTTCTCTTCCGTCTATGCCCTGGGAGATTAGCTACAGTGCCATGGGTTGCAAACTTCTTGATAATGTTGCGCACTGTGGACAAAGGAAAATCTAGATCTCTTTGATTTTGAGATTGTTGATATTGTTCCACAATTTTGGTTCTCAAGTCCTCAGACTGTTCTCTTCTCCTCTTTCTGTTGTCATTGCTTAGTGTGGCACACACAGACACACAATGCAAAGACTTAAAGGGTATGTCCACCCCTAAAATTGATTTTTAATATGCTGCTCCCCCATGTCCCCCAGCCCCAACCGCATAAATATTTTTTCAGAAAGCCCCCCAAACTCTTACTTACCTCCCTCGTTCCTCCGCCGCACTGCCGGCCCTCTGCTGCGAGAATGCAAGCAGAGGGGCGGGACCGGCAGTCGCGTCTGTGATTGGCTGAGCGTCAGCCAATCATGGACGCGGCTGCCGGTCATTCAGTGCAGCGGAGGAAAGCGGAGAGGTAAGTAAGAGTTTGGGGAGCTTTTTGAAAAAAAAAATATGCGGTTGGGGCTGGGAGACATGGGGGAGCAGCATATTAAGCGGGTTTTGCGCTAGGGGAGGGATAGAGAACGGGAGGGAGGGGGAGGGGGGGGGAGAAGGGCTGCAGTGCGCAAGGCAATATCTGCCGGAGGCAAGATAGCAGGCAGAGCCCTGCTATCCTCCTGGTGGTAGTTTTGGGACTTTGGGGGGGGGTTTACAGGAGAACCCTATGGAGCTGGGATGTGAGGTAAGGATTAAACTACACTACATGGTGGGGCCGTAGTAGTTGGGGGATTTAGTTTGGGGGTGGACATGCCCTTTAAGTGAACTTCTTTCCTTTTTATCTGCTTTCCGGTGGGATTTTTATATTGCCCTTACCTGTAACTTGCACCAGGTGAGTATAAAGGAGCATCACATGCTTGAAACAATCTTATTCATCCACAATTTTGAAATGGTGCTGATAATTTTGTCCAGACCATTTTTAGACTTTTGTGTGACATTATGTCCAATTTGCTTTTTTTCCCTCCCTTTTTTTCTTTACACACAATACACACAAAGGGAATAAACATGTGTTACTTCTATAATTTTGTATATTTTGGTATTCCCCGCACTCCTGTTTACCGATTTTGATGGTGCTATATTCCCTCAGACTGCTAACCAATGGCAGTTGGTACCTTGTACTGTTAATATTGTGTTCCTGCTATACTTTTGTGTGAGAAATACTTTTTTCTGGGGTGCCAACAATTTTGTCCATCACTATATCACTATGGGCCCTATTTATAAAAGATCGGTATCGTTATCGTAAAATACCGATCGTTATCGTAAAATAACGACCGGGTTTTTACCGATAACGGCCGTTATTTACCGATAACGACCGTTATTTACCGATACCGTCTTATTTACCGATACGGTGTTATTACCGATACGACCGTGATTACAGGTATCGGTAAATAACGGTCGTTATCGGAAATAACGACCGGTATTTACCAATAACGACCGGTATTTAACGATACGGTAAATAACGGTCGTTATCGGTAAATAAGGTCTATCGGTAAAAAACCGGTCGTATTTTACGATAACGATCGGTATTTACGATAACGATCCGATCTTTTAAAATAGGGCCCTATATATAAAAATAATTGAGGGGCCCTTTAAATACACTTAAAATAGATTATTTACATAATATTTATAGTAAGGCCAGATCTAATTGTAAGTTGTATTTTGCATTTCCATATGTTGTTCATACTTGGCTTTTTGTTTAGTGAGCGTATTCATCAGCATTATGAAATCATTTTATTCTGGCATTTTCCTAACAACAGTTTTTTGTGTCCAGGACACACTCTGGGAGGAGGGCTGGAAAAGCCAGTAGCCTGGGAATTAAATAGATTAATTATCTACAAAGCTTCTGAGATGCAGTGATGCTTTAGTTATGAATGAGAGTCTATTCTATTTTTATTTTAGCTTTAGTTCTCCTTTTAAAGAAATATTTTATGATGACAGGCTAAATCCCATTAATAACCAGTGATCCTCGATAACTCCAGTAGAAAGAGAATGTTGCAAAGAAAAGGAATTTGCAATTTCTAGACTAAAACAGGAAATCTTTATTGAAGCATCTAATAGAAAAACAATAGGCTACAACTGCCTGATGCATTTCGAGCATGCACCCTTCCTCGTAAGGCATAAATGAATGTTACTTTTGTTGTTAAACCTTCTATCTCCAGTTTGCAACTGATTTTTTTAATGTGCTTATTATAAGTTATTGTGATTGTGCCACATTCTATTTTTTTGTTGATATTCTGTCCTTAAAATCAAAGTGGGACTTTTTTTTTGCTTTCCTATACACAGAGAAGAATGGGAATGGCTTCAGACATTGACCAGTATGGAGGATTCTCTTGCCAATGAGCAAGACACAGAGAGCTGCCAAAACCTATTACTACTGGAAGTAAGAGCAGCAGTGAAGGAATTGATGAGCCAAGTTAACATTCCCCATCATGAGGTATAAAACAGCACTCAATATGGCTACCAGGAATTATTAGTAAAACTATAGTCTTAGGGTTTGTCTCTACTTAAATTCTGTGTGTACCATTTAATAGGCTACACAATAAAAGAATATGGCCACTCACCTAACATTTAGTGAGAAGCTGGTGTGCTTTAAAGCTTGGTCACCCTTAAGGAGCAGTAAAGCGAACTAAGAACATTTTGCCTTGAGTGAACCAGTTACTTGAATGGCTTTATAAAAATGATGGAATGTTTGTATGGAACAGTTGGCACAGTTATGCTGTGATGGATTATATGGGTTCCTGTCTGAGTTCGTTTAAAAGTAAGAATCAAAAAACAACTCTCCCTTCCATGTACATAACTCTAAAGGGCAAATGTTCACCATATGTTACAACAACCGTTTAACAGAGGAAGATACTCTCCCTAATAAAACAGGATAATTATTTTAGAAAAGCCAATAAAATGTGACTAGTTTATTAGTGAATGAAGCCATTCCACAAGCGTTAAAGTATGCAACTGTGAATAAAATATATTTATAAATATATTAGAGTTCTAACTTCCTAAAGAAGTATTTTGGGACAAAACTTTAATTATGCTTTTCTTATTTTATTAGTTGTCCTGTTCAAAAAGAAACGTTTAATATGTCTTCTTTTTTTTTCTTTCTCTCTTTGCAATAAAAATATTGTGTTCCCTAATGAATCCAAAAGGCATTTCCTTTCAGGTTTTTATTCATAATTATGAAAATCTGCACTTTATCATCTTCCTTTTACCCCAACGTTTCTGCTTTTGTTTTATTAATAATTTAAGTCAAATGCCGAGGTGGCTCTGTAAGGAATAAAAACAGGGTAAAGCAATCTGCACAAAATAAAGCATAAGCACTACATTTATAAAATTAGCAATAGTAAATACTCTGTCCTTTAAATAACGCCAGATATTGTGGACTGTCATTTCTATGGTCGATAAATCCTGCAGTTTTATTAAGTTTCTCCAGAGTATTTGATATTTTTTTTTTACAGTTGTATATCCTGTATAGGACAAGGTGGTAAAAAAGTGGGTCTTCTTAAAGGCAATATACAAATTAATGTTAAGGATGGGTAAATCTATAATTTTTTTAAAAATTTAGTGTCAGCCTCTGTACAATTTTTTTTGTGTGCACCTCTAGGCTAAAGACTTTCGTCTGTACAGTCATGAACTACTTGAGTTTGGAAGTCAGGTGTCGTTCCTGTTGTTGCTGCCTCCGTCCGATGATGTGTGTACAGCTCCTGGTCAGAATAATCCTTATACCCCATACTCTGGCTTCCTTACGCTGCCACTTCAAATCTTCGAGCTTGGTAAGAACCTTGTTTTTTTTTATAGCTGCCACCTCAACCCTTTAATATCGGATTTATAATCTCTAACACAACTTAGGCAATATTTCAGTCTAATTCACCTCAAAAAGCTGTGTAGCTCATATGTGTTGGGTTTGAGAGTGATGTGGTGGAAACCCTTGTTTAGATGGCGCTGCAAGCTTGATGTGGTCTATGTCACAGTCTATTCTTATTTGAATTATTTTATTTAAATGCCACGAAAATTAGAACTGTTTAAAAAAAAAGAAAAGTCCATTGTTAGGATTCGGGAACTAGAATCGCCTTAGTTATATATACATTGCCAGCACTGTCCGTGAATTTAACTAATTACAGGAATTGCCTGGATTTCCTTCGCCCCACTCTCTTTAGTTGCACATTTTTGACAAAATACAGAGATTGGTATTAATGAGACAATTTACAAGTTGAGTAACTGTATCAGAGTAGAACCTGCCATAATGCTTTTAACTAAAGCAGTCCTGTTAAAAATGCACATTTCTACAGACCGGAAACAATTGTCTGTCCCTTCAGCTATTGTAGATTTAAAACACTCAGACCACATCTTCTGTCTTTGTTTTTTTTTTCAGTTCATTTTTTTACTTATGACCGGGAGTTTATTAGTCAGTATTGTCAGGTGTCAGCCTTACTGGAACTAGAGTCCCTGCTTTCACAGCAAAGTCTGAGGGAAGCCTTCTCTGACTCAGAGCTCACTGCAGCAAAGCAAAGGCATCAGCAGGTTCAGGAATATATTCAGGTAAGTAGATAATGTTACAGTTTTATAGTAGAAATTATTTAAAATAACTTTTTACCACTAACAAAAAACTAGATGAGAATAGTCCTGTTTTTCCAACAAATTGAAGGCAAAAAATTGCTTATTTTGGAGATTATTTTTTGTTTGTCTGTAAGAAAAATAGCATGGCAGTATTGCATGGTTTTATTCCCATCTTCCCGACCAACAGACTACCACTAAATAAACCAGTCCATAGTTTGTTAGTCGAGGGGAAATAGCAGTTTTGTTTCAACCAATCATGTGGTTTATTGAAGACCATTTGATCCACCCAAATTTAACATGTCTAATCTATTTTTCCTTTGGTGAAAAATCATCTGGCATATGCCACTGCAAATAAAAAATTGCCAAAATACTTTGCTGGATGTGCGGTGGGGCCAAATCTTTTAATCTATGTGTAGCTATCCATACTGGGTCATTTGTTATTTCCAGATATTTCTTTATGAACACCAAAGAGTTTACACAAACTTTTTACTTTTCATGTCTGTATTTTATGTCTTCTAACTAACTATAGCTTGCCTTTTAACTATAAAACAAATAAAATAATATACCTGAGTAAAAAGAAACACATTTTTCACCAGGGCACGGATTTAAATTTGTTAAGATCAAGGGGGCGCTATGGAATGTAAAGCTGTCAGCAGCTCAGCAGGAAATCTGGCCCGGTCCTTCAGAACTTGTTGATTGGTACACATTCTATGGCAAGGGAAAGGTCGCACTTGTCTAAACACTGGGAGAGATGCAAACATACCAGTCAAATGCATTCGGACTCTGTTCATTTGCTTAGTTCTAGCAAATGCTTGGCCTGGTGTCATTGATAGAATGCAGTGGATTTATTTAGCAGTGTCTGGAATTAATCCAGCTTGGAACTAGAGGGTATATCTAACAGGAGCTTTAATTAAATATAGAGCCCCTTTGCATCTGAAATTGGTTTGTATTAGAATTCCATGTTTGATTCAACATGAGCCTGAATACATAGTAGGACTGGGCAAGGAAGTGGTTTATTAACCATGCTACATACCTTTCTGACTGGCATTAGGACTGTAACATTGTTCACAAAGTTATTGGGCATTAACTCGGCAGTTAGTAATGGAGGGCTTCTGTGGACAGATCGGACATCTTTAATGGGTATAAATAAGTATGAAACTAAAGAAATCTTTCATCCTGACCACAATGTTCCCGCATCTTTCTGTCAACATCAGTGGGTAAAGCCACTGGAAGGGACTACTGGCCTTACACTGTAAAAACATTAACTAGATTTGACATTTGATCCATAAAACGTTTCTAATGTATTAAGAGAGTGTTTGCTGGCCGGTGGTTCTTACCTTCCCATGTTCCTGCTTGGTCTGTTCATTTCAGAAAGATCAGGCCGGACGGTTCTTTGAACATCGGAAGGTTTGTAGTATATTGTGGGCACCAATTGTCAAGTAAGTGTAAATGCAGCACAAAATATATCTACGGTCCTGAATTTTAATGAGACACTATTGAGAAGCATCAGTGTTATTGCAGTCCCGCACGACCCCTGACATTTCCTTGCATGAGAGCTCCCACACACACACACAAACGCACTTTGCCAGTAAATTGACATCTGAGTGAATGAAAAGCAATGTTTTGTGAACAACAGAGGCTTGTTGGCAACACTAAACAATTTGCTGAGCCTTAGTGCATATTTGGGTGGAGATTTAATAAGTGGTTTGATAACTGTGTTATGGTTGCCCCAGCCAACAGGATAAAGGCTGGGAGACCTTTTACCACTAATACAGACTTTAAGATGCCAGAGACCACAGGGGAAGTAGGAGACATGTGTATGTAATGAGGGAGATATCCTGTATCTGCCCTGAATACACTTCTTCCTACTGTGCCATGTATTTATTGTGGCAGAAAACTCTTTGGCAAGTGTGCCTCTTAGTTGGGAGACAATTAAAGGAGTCGTCTAGTCTGACCAGGCCGTGCTCCTGCAGTGCTAGGGCTACGGGATTGTTTTTTTTCTCTTATTTTTGTATTTTATGACTTGGATAACATCAATTCAATCCTCTCCCCGAAAATCTTGGAAACAGAAATATTTTTAATTTGTTTTGTCATATACCCCGAGAATTTACAAAACATGCAATTACTCGCCGTATAAATACAGCAACAATCCTGCTTCTGTTCTTTCTGAAAGCAAAACACTGCGAGTCCATTTAGGAAAGGTTAAGAATCAAATTAGAAACCAAGTTTGCTCAGCACAATGTTTATGCGAAACGTAAATGGCAGCAACCAACCAGAATTCCATGTAATGGAAACTTAAAATTGCCATTTTAAATATATGTATATATTTATATGAGGTTTCTATGTAAGGATGAGATACCATTAGTTAATGTGTATTCGCGGGTATTTAATTTGGGAAAACCATAAAATCACTGGTGTATAGGAACTTAAAGACCTCCATATTGTAAAACTGTTATTTTCTCTGCCCATGGTGTCTATAACTATGGAAGAGAGAAGCTATTTTCATTAAATTTTTCTAAAAAAATATATTTTAACTACATGGTTGGTAGGTGCTTCTATTCCTACCCCTGGTTGTGCTATGTTTGTAAAGGTCTAACCTATGAAGAGCCTCCTTTACTATCAGCCAGGGACACTGTCTTCCAGCGTTATCCCTTCTTGCACATGTGCACACAGTCTGGGTGCGCATGCATAAAAACTGCAAAAAAATCAGACTGACAGAGCCAACTCTTCCTGCACAACAGAGGAGACTTGGCAGGGGAGATCTGTGGAAGCATAGCCCAACTGGAGATCAGAACAGCAGATCCTGTATCCACATATTAACAGACTAGCCACCTTACATAACTTCCATCCCAGCATGCTTTTTATTGACAGGATAGAAGTTTTTAAAGGAGATTGCATTGAGTTTATAGGAGCTACCAATGTGGTGGGGGGTATAGGATATTACATATAGGAAAGTTGTATATGTATGTGTGTACTATCTCACTATTACCATTTAAATTACCATCATTAAATGTATATAAAAAATAGCACTGACTTATATTAGGTACAATACAAAATATACAAAATACATAAACTTACTTACAGAGCTGTCATCCATATTTCAACATGGAATAGTCAAAATGGGAGCATAAACCATACACCCCTGTGTCTGCTCCATGTGAAAGGAAGTGTAATCCAAAAAAAGTTTCTATCTGTTACACAGAATGTGATGTGTATTGTAATGGACATATACACCAAGGCACCTTATATACCACCTCCAGCCTGCAGGTGGTGTCAGTGAGTGATAAAAGACAATAAATCCCTGCTCTCTATGGCTAGGAGGAGGGAAAGTGAAAGTAGATTGTGGTGTGTTATGGAGTGATATTGACTGCAACACAAGATCCTGTGTATAAGATCCTGTTACCACCTGTTGGGAGGACAGATTATTGGACAGACAATTTACCTTATTGGATACAAACTCTGAGGCAACAGAAAAGTGTACACCAACTTACAAGGACACACAATATACAGGCCAGGTCAATATTAAAAAGTGGTGCACCATAGACAGGGACACTCCTGATTACTACACATGTTATGTGGGAACCTGTATATGTGCACTGTCTGCTTTGTGCCAGACCACCAGAGTAACCCACTGTGTGCCATGCTACCCATAAACCTTCCATAAAGCAGTGATCTGGTACAAATTGGTGGCCGCGGTGCTGGTAATACCATTTATTCTCCCAGTTTTCTCTGTATGTTTGTTCTCTGTATTAAGCTATGGAGGCTGCTACTGATAGTATTGATTTAAATCCTCCTGTCCTTGTACCTGCAGATGAAATCCCCCAATTAGACTCAATAGCTCTACCAGGCCCAATTGCCAAACCTATTTTTAAACCTAATCTGTCTGATAGGGTAACTAGGGAGTGGACTAATTGGCTAGAACAATGTGAATTGGCAGCCACTATTAATGATTGGGGTGAAGGTGGTTGCTTGCAAGTCCTAAGCCTTTTGCTTAGTGGTAAAGCTAGACAGGTATACCAAGGATTTACTGCAATACTGAAATAAAAAGCAGTTATCAGTTATTAAAAATTGCTCTGAAGCAATTTTTTTCAATTAAATCTGTATAAAAGAGTATATAAAGGATAAATCCATTTCTTTAGGTAAACTGGGTATGAGAAATGTTTGTTTATATGTTAGATTATTAGGGCAATGCTATTATAATAACATGATACCTTCTGTTATAATAAATGAGGTACCATCACCACTCGCCATGGTGAATACTAATACGTATTAACCTAGCATGTTTAGTTTCAACCACACAGTGTGGCATGATTGCCTGGGTCTACTCTGAGACCTGTAGGATTATCCTATTTGGTTCCTCTGTAAGCTGGTGACTGTCTGAGTAACAGTTTAAAAAAGATTCTATATCCACTATATGCACACATAGCAAAACATACACATAATTTCCATTGTGCACCAACGGGCACACTTTTTCTAGTATTTAATATAAAAAAAACCAAGACTATCAGTTTAACTTGCCTGCCTTGGAACTGCGCATCTAATCTAGGCTGGCATCTTTCCATATAGCTGCAAGTATCAACATATCTGTCTTTTTTTTTTTGGCTGATCTTTTTCATTTAGTATACTAAAATACCTTTTGTCCTGAATGAATGCAGCAAATGGAGGAGATCTGGAGAGAGATGCGATGGATGATGGACGCCCTACAGCATGCCAGATACAAGCAATCATCCTGCTCAGTGCCGCTCACTTGGCTCCTTGATGGGTCTGGGGATGTTTTATTGAAAGAAAAGCCTCCATCCACATCATCACATTTAGACTATTTTCCTTCTCCAACTCCTTCTCCTGAAGCTGGCCGCAAACTCAATGCTGGTACAGTCCTTCAACTTCTTCTATTGTAACCCTAACAAATCAATTAAAACTTCAAGTAAAAAGAGAGTTCTGGAGTAGTAATTGGTAGCAACCAATCAAAATTTTATTTTTACTAATCTAAATGCCAAAGAGAAAACTGAACGTATTGCTGATTGGTTACAGTGGGTTACTAGCCTATGAGATGGGTTAGACAATAGAATATTAACATCTTTTTAAATTTACGCTTTCATTTTAATGTACCGGTAGTCAATATATGGAACTAGCACTAATTATTATAGATGTGTTTTTTCCCTCTGGTCTCAAAAATGTTGAACAAGTTTTGACAAAAAATATTCTTCTAATAATAAAGAAAAACATCTTCCCACATTCAAAATCTTATTGACTAAAGTAACATGTAATATGTCATTTTTATCTACAGATCTTCTGCCTGCTCCTTATTCTGAAAATGAACTACTGGACGTGAAATTTGCAAATCAGTCTTCCCCACTTTTAGATTCACATGGTGTGTCAGATGAGGAGGGCTCTTCTGAAGTCTTCCTGGCTACTGATAGTGACTATGATTCCAGTAGAGCTCAGAGCCCCAAAGAGCTGGATTTAGTTTATTCCTCTGGACAGGAATGCAGCAGGAGAAACCTCCGCAGCTATAGAGATGGGACACCTGATGTTCTACAGACTCATGATTCCAAAGTTTTGCCTCAGGAAGATGAAAGGCCACAACAGCTTTATGACAGTGATTTTGTGCTTCCGAGTCGGCAGATTGAGTTACTACGGATTACAGAGAAGCGGCAAGCTTATTGTGTCCGTACTAGCAGCCTTGACTTTCCCAAACAGCCTTACAAGGCTTCCAGAAAATCATGCCCTGGCTCTGTTGACAGTTCCCCTACAGAGACAAAGCCTTCAGGTCACCGTAGTGTTCGGGGGCTGAGGACAAGCACTTCTTTTAGCCCAGATCACGAACAGACATGTGACAACTCACAGCGGATTTACCGTACTCATTCTGTTGAGTGGACACATGACTTCCAGGAGCCCTTGGATTTAAGGCTTATAAGAGGTCAAGGAAAAAAGAATAACTCTGTAACTCTGCGGATATATCCACAATATGAGACTGGTTTGTCTAAAGAAATGAGTGTTAAGGTACTGTCACAATAAGTGTGAGTGTGCATAAGAATCCGATCTTGCAATGGTGGATAAGTTCTAGATCTCTTGAGTTCAAAGATGTGTTAGGTTTACATTGAATAAAATGTTAAAGTTTTCATCTTCAAAATGCTGGTTTACAGAAGAAATAAAATATAACACCCATAAATCTCTGTACACTATAATTCTTCATCATAGAAATGCGGGTCCTATAAATGCTGCCACTGGATTGTTAACCATTGTATAAAATTGTGAAAACATCAATTAAGCAACGGCAGTTTGCATTTTTTCTTATTATATAAACCCGGATAATTACATTGGTTCTTTATTTTTAGCTTGCAGCACACTTGGCAATGCAAATTTCTGTCCCAGCACACCTTTGTCTTAAACGGCCTTAAGGTGGCCATACATATATACGATTTTACTTACCCGACCGAGTGCTCCCGCGACATTTGCCCAATCCTGATGGAACTGCCTCTCCCGTTCTTCTATGCCACCCGACATTCGATCGCAAAATCCCATTCATTTTGCGATCACATGTCGGTTGCATAGAAGAACGGAGTATAAAAAATCATAGAAGTATAAAAAATCAATAACGATTGCAAAAATAGTGCATTAGTGTGGCCACATAATAGGGAGATTGCATGGTAATGTTGATTTGTGAATCGTTGCAGATTACCAACAGATTCCCGTGTTATCTGTGATGAAAACATTCAGGTATATACCCAGGTTTAATCTTACTCATGTGAGATTTTTGTTTGCTGGTAGTGGCTGCCGAACATGCTAAGGGATGTTGCACATTGTGCTGGTATCATTCGTTGATTCGCCATACATGTTAGATTGTCGTCCAAAGCAGTCGGTCTCATTAACAGTATCTAACATCTGTACTAGACTTTAGTCCTTTCTGGTCATTGGGTGACTGTTTCTGCAGCTCTCCAAATGGCTATGGCTGGGTACACATGGAGGGACTATTTGTCCCGACCAAGCGCTCGCTATGAGCAAGCGATCGGCCGGGACAAATTTCCGTCGGTCGCGGGAAATTCGTCCTTGGGCGAATTTGCGAACGATTGATCACACGTTCCCATAGGGAACGCACGATGGATCGGAATTTACCGACATGTCCGATCAAACGCTTGTCTGATCCAGACGAACGAATGATCGAGGTCAGTCACGGCCGGGCACCATACACCAGTGCAGTGAAAAATATCTGCTGGTGTGTACCCAGCCTAATGTGTCAGGTTTGAGGTTGGTCAAAGCTGCAAAGTAAATAAATATAATTACTCCCTTTTATACTATTGTTTGTCTGGCTCAGTGGAGGTGCAAAGCTTTAAAGTTTCACTGTTTCAAAGTCTGGTTTCTCAACAGGATAATTACTGAAAATGTCCTTTTTTTGTGCTGTATATTCCAAATACATTGTAAATGAAGCATGTACATTTAAATTGTATGTGTTCCTGGACAGCAATACAGATTGTCTGGGGTTTTGGAAATATTCTTTTAGGGTGAGAATGTCCCTTTAACACTAAGCTGTGTTTTAACAAAAAAAGTAAAAAAAATGACAATGGCATGTGTTGGTAAGAGTTTTTACCCAAAATGTGTTTTTAAGTACTAATAAGCCAATTTTTCTAATGTAAAAGCAGCTACTTAGGTGCCTCATTAGCATTTGGAACAGAGCACCTTGCGCAGTACATCAAATGCTCTCATGTAGTTCTTATGTAGTCTTTAAAGGGCATGTGCACCCCCAAAATTTAAATTTGACCCACTGCTGGCCCCAATGTTTAGTGTTAAATCCTTAACTTTCTCCTTAGTTCCTTATGGGTTTCCTACAGGGTCTGCGGAAAGTCCAAAAAAGTGAAGAGTAGGAGCTGTCTGTGTGTCATCTGTTGCTTGCTACTTCCTTGTCCTCTTAGAGGAATCCGGCATGCACAGAGGAGCTCTGCCTCCTCAAGATCCCTCCATGCTGCATGCAATCTTTACAACCAAATAAACTTTTCTCTAGTGTAGGGAACCCCCCCAACCCAAAATGTTAGGGTTTTAACAGCAATAGACTTACCCAACCTCATTCCCTCGGCTTGGCTCCCATTACTAACAGGTAGTGATCAGAGACACGGCTGCCGGTCCGGCCCCTACTGCTACTAATGGGAACGGAAAAGCAGTAGAGACAGAGGCCGAGGGAACAAAGGCGAGCAAGTTTATTTCTGTCCTTTTTTTTAAGTTAAAACCCTAGGGTTTTGGGTTGGGGTGTCCCCTACACTACAGCAAAAATGTATTTTGGAGTGGAGATATCCCTTTATTGGGAACCTATATTGCCACCTTCATATAGTGTGAGATCACTGAGTAGTGCTGAATGGATAGTTGGGAGGTAGTCAGATCAGATGGGGGGGGATATTCTGCCCTAAATAGTAATGATGGCCCTGCAACAGAATGTTTTTCCTACACTCTGAAAGTGTTATTTGGAAATGGATGGCTTTATTAAAGGAGATTGAGCACCTATTTTATCAGAAGTGACCCTGAATCCCTGCCAAAAGTAAAGCACCTGCTTATCACATAATTAACTGCAGTCGGTGGCAGTTTTGGTATCTGGTTTCAACTCCACATAATTTGCCCACTGTCAGGGAGATGTAATAAAAGTTCTTATCGTTAAAAATGATGCTAATTTTGCCCCAACCAATCAGATGTTATATAGCATTTGAAAGCTAACATTTGATTGGTTGGGGCACCATTTTTAATGATAAGAACTTTTATTACATCTCCCTGAAAGTCTTTCAGCTCCCCAAATCTTTATTTGACTCAAGCCTCAAACAGAATTGAAGGGTCATAGGCATCTCAATAAGATCAGGAAAATGTAAAAAAAAATATAACAGGGCCATTTTAATAGTTAAGTTTTATGAAACTATATAATGACTAAGAAGAAACGACTGTTATTTAAATCGTTTTTTTCTTATGTTTCTTTCTGTTCTTATATGTGCAGTTACATATCACAAGCAAAACACCAGCCCAGGAGGTGGTAAAGTTGGTTGTGCTACAGATGAACGAGATCTCCAGGAGCATGCAAGGTAGCACGGAATCTTACTGCTACGCTGAGGATCAGCTAGAACACTTTGCACTAGTCTTCACTTCCGAGAACAATAAGGAACAGTGGCTGGCAGATGACTTTCTGCCTTTCTCACTCCATAACAGCTGGAACAAAGGACACTTTTCGGTTCGAATACGAGAGACCTCTCCTTTGCATTTCCAATATGGCCCAGCGACGACAGTATGAGCTTGCCAACACCCAAGGCACTACAGGCCCCACCTTCAGTACTTCCGTTTCCCATAAGTCATCCCGTCTCTCGCAACCTTAGACATTTGTTTTTAGAACTGAACATGTATTTCTGTATTCTATTGTTTTCATTGTCAACCAAAGACTTGTTAATTTTTTTTATATATATATATATATATATATATATAAAGCTTCAAGAAATGTTTGGTTGCTACACGAGGGAGCAAATATTTCTTACCACAACATGTTCGCTTGAAAGGAATGCGGGGGTCGGAGGGGATGTATTTATAGAGATACAATCTAAAACACACCAGTAACAAATAAAGCAATACATAACATGCCTCCCCCTCTGTAGTTTTTTCAGGGCAACATTTGGGGTTTTATTGGTTTATAAGCCACAGAGACTGAATGGGGATATTGAATATCAGCCCCTGGTGTCAATCCGAATAACGAATTCCCTAAGATGAAAAACCACAAGAAACGTTGTTTTATTTTCCTAAAAAGATGGAAGAATATTGTTATGTTGTGCTTGTTTTACTGTATCCTTAAAGATCAAATCTGTTTTTTATGTAAAGAATAGCATCATTTCCAGGACAACTGCGATTGTGTGTCTGTCCTTAAAATCTTCGGTCTTAAAGAAAATTTCTCAACCCAAGTACCCAATTATGTTCTTTTAATATAGTTAATGCCATGGCATTGTTTTCTAATTGTTTAGTGGTTGTGATTTGGCCTGCAAACATTTAACAGCATGATGTTTTGAGTGTGCCTTTTGTTAGTCAATGTTCTACAGATTGGTGGTGCTTCGTTGAGACTTCCAATGAACTTTACTCTCTGTACCTGTCCTAAGAGCAAACGCGCTTTTGAATTATCTGTACATTGTTATCGGAAAAAGTTCTACTGATGCATTTACCTTTTGTTATCCGTTTCTACCTCTGACATTATCCCTTTTACTTGATCGGAATTTGGTTCTCTCTTTTTTTCCTTTGATGAGCCAGACAAGAAGAAACATATCAACATTTCTGTTTTTGTTGAGTCCATAATAATAATAATAATAAAGTCACCATACAGTGATGAACAAAAATATAAGGCACTGGTGCTATAATTGTAAAAACAAGAATTAAATATGTTTTTGTATAATTAGTGTTGTTGGTATTCTAAACTTCAGTTTGACTCTGTGTGCAAAAGGAAAGCGGTCTATTGTGCAGAAATCTTACAACAGAAATGTGCTATTCCGAGCAGCCTATTCATTGTAGTGGCTGATGAACAAGCCTAATCCAGTATCTAATGTGTTGCTCTATAGCTGGCTACAACATTTCCGAGCATTCCCATGGCTGGCGAACATTCATTTAGGATTGCTCGAAACTGCCCAAAAATGTCCTTCCTCCGCGGTTGTTTCCCTGTACTAAAGTATAGGTAGCTGTCTGCACTGAAGGAAATGTGCAATCCCAAACGTTCTTCCTATTCTTTGCATAGGGAGAATGCTCTGGACTGTGTTTAGGGGGATCTTTGAAGTATGACAGACAGAATCTTAAAGATGTGTTCTGTGGGTACCACACAGAGCAGGTTAATGATGACAACCATTAGATTTCAGGCAAAATGCATACCTTGCAAACACATTCTAAAGAGCAGGACTGTCCTGTTTTAAATATCTTGACATGGAATGGGCAGGGCCTGATGTTTCTGGGTGGAAATGCTTGGGACACAGCCTGTTCAGCAGTAGCCGAGAAGTATATTGTATGTATGAAAATCAATAAGTTGTGTTAGAAATTACATTCAAATGAAAATAATATTAATTTTGCTCAGGCTGGCTAATTGGTTAAATTTGTTTTCATTTTGATTATTACTGTAGATGCTGCTACTAAGATACTGCAACAGCTGCTAATCCAAAACATGCAACTAACCTGGGCTATTAATTTGATATCTCTATCATCCACTAATTTCTGTTTTATAATGAGATCAAAATGTCCAGCAGAATTGAGTTCAGCCCCCTACAAAGGTCCCAGTTTCTAATGTGGCCCCCTGGGAATATTCTGACTCCGGCTCTATGGGATGTGTTGGTAATTAATATTAAATATAAATCATAGCAATGATATTTGCTTTTTATTACCCATTACAGTGACAAGTAAAACATTTGGCTTTATGCTGGACTATCATAATCATCAAACCACCCACTACAACCACCCACCCCAAACACCTCCCCTTAATGCTTATCTATAGTTGCTCAGAAGTCAATCCAATGGATTTTGAGAACAGAAAATAATCTTTAAAGGTATATGCTATATATAATTGTTTCTTGTTAATATAGCATAGTATATACTTACCTTACCAATGCCCAACATTGTTCCATGGTCCCTTAAGCTCCTTATACTTGCTTCTCTCCACTGGGACTGGCCTCCCTGGCTCTCTCGTACACTGAAAGCTCAATGAGCTCTTACAGAACTCACACAGACACAGAGGAAGCGTGCCGTATGCAGCGTATGTCATTGGCTGTGATTGATGGCTGTAACTTGGAAGGCAGTCACCAATCAAAAAAAGACCATGACAGAGAGAAGTATGTATAAGGTCAAGGACCGTGGGGGTGTAAAGCAAGGTACACACCTAGCGATTTTTCCTCCTGACCGACCGTTCGATACTTTCGAACGGTCGGCCAGGAGGAAGGACTGTCGGTCGCGGCAAAAGCAGCCGCATCCGATAGTCACCGCGACCGATCGTGCGGTCCATAGAGGACCACATGATCGGACGAGGTTTTCCACCCTGTCCGATCGTCCTTTCGTCCGATTCAGACGAACAGTCGATCGGACATGGGCACATTCGGATTCGATAATTTCGGTCCGATCGACCGATACACTGAACTATCGGTCGATTGGACCGAAATATCTAATCGTGTGTACCCAGCTTAAGAATAATGATTTTGGGGGGCAAGTATAGATTGCTTTGCTGCGGGTGTTTAATAACAGACAGGGCTTAATAAGGGTGATCAGTTATTAAATTGGGATTATCTGAGCATAGACGCTAGCAGTTTTACATACAGCCCTTGGTATATACTTTGTAGCAAGCATTTCAATAGCATATAACAATAAATGTTGGATATGTGGTTGTAGATTCTCAATGCTAAAAGGATATTCTACAACTGTGTTTAAGGTGCGGTAGCACAATTTTCTGAAACAACGAAGGGGAAAATCCTCCAAATCTCTACTGCTAAAATCACTTTTTTCAATTCAGTTTTATTGAAGAATGGGAGGTAAAGGAGCTGTGTCTTATCTCCTGTTCTTCAATAAAACATTCAGGAGCCGGGAATGAAGATAAGGAACTTACCTGATCTCTTGCTCCTCCACCATGTCCTCTAACAGTAGGCTATGCACATTGCACTTAGTACAGCATGGTTTGACATCACAGCATCTCTGCTGTCTCGTGTACATCCAATGCCTGTTCCAAACATCAAAGAAAAAGTATACCCAATCAGTGGTGGAGAACCCTTTGGACATTAAGCAACCCCTCAAGGCATTGTAGTTAGCTCCCATGTGTTTATTATCGCTTGATGTGCAAAGGGTTCTCCACTACTGATTGGTTACACTTTTATGATGAAACGGGCGGAGGCAGGTTGACGATGGGGGCAGGGCTAGCTGCGTAACAGGGCAGAGAGGGCATTCTGGAGCAGCCAGTTCCCTCTGTAGGACAGGGTTTCCGCCCTGAATGTGAGGCTTAGGATTTTTGTCATTGCAGTCGGGGCAATCCCATCTAAATAGGGACATCTGGCAACCCTGTGAATGACCATGGGTGTTTCTAAGAGGCGGTGTAGCCTAAGGTGGGCCACCACCCCCCATGGAACACACACCCTAGGAGCACCTGCGTCACGATGCTTGATTACATGCTAATGATAATGTTAAAATATGTGACCTTCTTGTGTTAGGAAGTCTCCCCTGACTTTATTTTGGTATCACAAAATTGCAATAACATGCCTTTACCGACATTGCAAAATACCAGTCAAAGATCAACAATGTGGAAGAAATATATAATATTACGAGTTTTATTAAGAATTGCTTTAATAAATCGCCCCGTGTAAATAACCCTTGCAAAATGGCGCCTAGACAATTTTTTGAGATGCTGGCAATATGGTCAGAAAGAAAACCACCCAAAGCAGGAGGTATGTGGATTTGTGAATGGCAGGCAACTGTTCCACCCAGATAAAAACCTGCTGTCTTAACCGGGAGCTGCGAGCGACAAATGTGAAACACAAGGTAGCTCAAACCCGTAGCATTAGCCAGGCTGCCTGTCCCTTACTATGACAATAAGTTGTTGAAATTAAATGCTCACACTTACTAAATTTAACCTGAAGGGTGCAGGAAGCAGATCTATATTTAGGCCTATGTATCTTCTAGGAAAGCAATTCCTCTGCAGGTTTTAATAGCTTCAAATCCCACAGTCTGTGCCTTAGGCTTAGCTCGCATATATTCCTCATCAATAGGGATTTTTGGTTGGTGGAATGTGGGATTTGAAATTAAGTCAAGGCATGCAATACTTTCCTTTTAAAGCCCCAACAGTCTCTAACCCTGAAAAATATTTGTATGCGGTTAAACAAAGGTAAAACTCTTAGTGCAATCACACATTTCAAATGCCTTTTGGAATGTTCTTTAAAGGACAACTGAGTTGTCGCCTTCCCTATGATAAAACTGCCATTTTCATGCTGCAAGGCTAAGTACCAGTTTATTAAATGCAATGCTGTATGGCTACACTGCACACAGCCTGCAACAATACAGATAGGCAGAGACTGCAATGTTTTGTAAGCTGTAGCCACTATGTTGAATAAAGATTGCATATTTTGAAAGTGACTCAAACGATTATTGGGCTTTACAGGTCAAGGGATTTAGGGGAGATTGCCAACACATTCTTGTACAAGTCATTCTGAATTGAGAAAGTAAGTTAAATGACTAGAGAAACGTCTTCAAGAATTAAGGGCAAAACGTATAAAAGACCGTTAGTGTAAAATAGTGATTTTTACCGCTTGCTATTTTACGATAACGGTGGTGGTAAACTAAACTGGTGCTATCGTAAAATACTGTAAGGTGTGAGGAATACTGTAAGGAGGAATACTATAAGGTGGGAGGAATACTGTAAGGAGGAATACTATAAGGTGGGAGGAATACTGTGAGGTGGGAGGAATAAATAACTTATAATAAGCACATTAAAAAAATCAGTTGCAAACTGGAGATAAGAAGGTTTAACAAACAAAGTAACATTCATTTATGCCTACGAGGAAGGGTGCATGCTCGAAATGCATCAGGCAGTTGTAGCCTGATTGTTTTTCTATTAGATGCTTCAATAAAGATTTCCTGTTTTAGTCTAGAAATTGCAGAATTTCCTTTTCTTTGCAACATTCTCTTTCTGACTGGAGTTATCGGAGGATCACTGGTTATTAATGGGATTTAGCCTGTCATCATAAAATATTTCTTTAAAAGGAGAACTAAAGCTAAAATAAAAAATAGAATAGACTCTCATTCATAACTAAAGCATCACTGCATCTCAGAAGCTTTGTAGATAATTAATCTATTTAATTCCCAGGCTACTGGCTTTTCCAGCCCTCCTCCCAGAGTGTGTCCTGGACACAAAAAACTGTTGTTAGGAAAATGCCAGAATAAAATGATTTCATAATGCTGATGAATACGCTCACTAAACAAAAAGCCAAGTATGAACAACATATGGAAATGCAAAATACAACTTACAATTAGATCTGGCCTTACTATAAATATTATGTAAATAATACTATTTTAAGTGTATTTAAAGGGCCCCTCAATTATTTTTATATATATAGGGCCCTATTTATAAAAGATCGGTATCGTTATCGTAAAATACCGATCGTTATCGTAAAATAACGACCGGGTTTTTACCGATATGACCATTATTTACCGATAACGACCGTTATTTACCGATATCGTTAAATACCGGTCGTTATTGGTAAATACCGGTCGTTATTTACCGATAACGACCGTTATTTACCGATACCTGTAAATAACGGTCGTTATCGGTAAATAACAGCCGGTATCGGTAAATAATGACCGGTATCGGTAAATAACGGTCGTTATCGGTAAATAACGGCCGTTATCGGTAAAAACCCGGTCGTTATTTTACGATAACGATCGGTATTTTACGATAACGATACCGATCTTTTATAAATAGGGCCCTTTGTTTTATTCTACAGAGTGATGGGGATAATGAAGTTCCACAGCAGCTGAAACAGCCACTTGCAGTTTTATTTAACCCCTGGACGTGACAACAAATAGATTGCTAGCTCTTGTACATGTTAACCTTGATCTTCGTTCACACGTACGATGCTAGCGACCACCCAAGACCCCCGAGCATGTTCACGTGCCGATAATCACGTGTGTATGTATTCGGTAGGGGGTCGTTTGTTAATCCACATACACACATGTGATTATCGTACATAACGGCCATGCATCGCACGTGTAGGGTCGCTGCTAACATTGGACGTGTGTACAAGGCTTTAGTCAGGACAGAATTGAGCCATTGTGTATGTCCCCCCAGTAAAGGGGCGGATTGGATTGCTAGCTTCTGTAGATTTTACCATCTGGATGAGGCAGTAGATAAAGTGCATTTATTCTGCATGTTACTTCCCTTACAAACAAGCACATAGACCCAACCTATTGTACAGTGTCCATAACAGTCAATACAGATTATCATTATTGCCACATTGAATAGCTCTCTGGCCCCTCACCCTTCCTGCAGTACTGTTGGTTACCTATGGCAGGTGCTCTAGCTGCCTCCTATTAATTCATCCTTAAGGGGTATATAAAGGCATTGTATACCACAGTATTGTGATATATTTCTACCATGTGGCATACAATGTTGGTATTTTGTGGGTGCAAATTTACTGGTTATTCACAAATACTGTTGTGGTCATAAAATGTCCCAATATCTCTGTAAAGCAATCCCACCCCTTTATTTATAGAACCATGCAGACTGAATAGTTAAAGGGGAAGCCAAACCATTTTTAGAGGACCTGAACCTGCTGGAAACATTATTGCCAATAAACATTATTACCACTTGGTTTTACTGGCTGTGTTATTTCTATACGACTCCAGCTGTATAACTTGGTGCTTTCGGAGAGTTTGATATAAACAGAATGTCAGAGTCTGTAGGTCAAACTTCCGTTTATAACCACGGGTGACCTCATGTGATAGGGAATCTGCAGGAACATGTGGGAGTAATCTTCCCGCCGCTGCTATTAAACTTCTTACAGATCCAGGCAAAAAGAAATGTCACTTTTACTATTTAATGTCTTTGGAGTTTGAAATACCTGGAAATGCGCTTGGCAGACAATTAAAGAAGATTCTTGGCAAGAAACGGCGTTTACGACATTCACTAGGTGTTTCAGTTAATATGGCATGCAAAAAAACAATGTAAATGGTTACAGAGCGCACAGCAGGCCGGCTTATCAAAGGGATTTTATCTGTTCCATCAAATGCAAATACTGGTGTTTCTAAAACACAAATGTTCGTACATACGTACGATTCTGCCAACGATCCACGATCCCCAACCCCGAGCGCTACCCGCGACAAACAGCCGAGAATCTTCCGTATGTATGCGTTCAGTCGGGGGTCGTTCGCTGATCCGCCAGGCGATCGTTGTCAAAATCGTACGTGTGTACGAACCTAAAGAACCAACAGTATTTATGAGGAAGGGGGCACCTATTATCCCCTGAAATGTGTGTATTGATGGTGGTCACGTATTAATGTTTTCAATTTACCTTTATTTGGACCGGTAATTGCAGTGTAAAAAACGGATAATTATAGTGTTATAATATTATGGTATAAAACTACCCCAAACATTGGCTTTTATTAGATTACCTGTTTTCAGTCTAGAATGCTCAATAAAGGCAGGAGCAATGGTCAAATGTCAGTCACCCCCGAGTGGAGCTTCCCTGAGTATTGACCAATGGTACATATCCTATCTTTTGTGAGCATTTTCCCATGAGGCAGTTCTCCTTGAGTGCATTTTTATAATAATACAATAATATTTTTAGGTCCAAGCTGATCGCACTGCGGATGTAACACTTCAAACTGGGGTACATTCCATAATGAGATAATAACTTGGTGACCATGGGCCATATTTCTAAAGTCACGGTATATCGCTTTTTAGAGATACCGCACTTCAAACGATCGGTTTAACATTCGTTAAACTGTTTGTTAATTTCCAATTGGTTTAACAATCGTCAATGGACATTTAATGGAAACTAAAAGGGATTATGTGGTTGGAGTGTAAAATAGCCCAATAAAGGGACAGTTTATGCCTGAAAAGTTTTGCAAGAAACCCCAAAACATTAAATGCCCTGGGTCAAATATTCTATTTTGTTGACACATTCTCCATTGATTTGAGTTCATCTGGTACCAATCTGAAGCAGATCACAGACAGATTCCAATGGATTCCATTGGTGATCTCCTATAAATGTGACTACACAACACAGTACCGACCCCATTAGGTGGCCACAGATGTAGCATTTGGAGCCAAATTTATTAACCCGCAGGATTGGAAACTTCAGATACTGTAGGCTATTATAACCGTAGAAAGCCACCCGCCAGTCAATCCAGCCCTTGGAGGGAGCGTGGATGTGGTTGGCATTTGTCGCAGGTACGTTCATTCTGTTCCCTCATGTCTCCTGATGGTTTAATTGAAGACTGGGGGGTATACAAAGTATTGGGAGACCAATGGGAATGTGTGTAATAGAAGTTTACAATGGAACCTGTCTGTCATTCCTCATAAATCTTTAATGTGTGTACCCAGCTTTAAGGTGGACATGTCCTTAAAGTACCAGAGCATTTCCAGACAGACAGGAAGAGTAAAATTTAACTGCTTAAGTGGATCTTATCATGGGGCCACACTGTTTCTATTTAAGGGAGAAACCAGGCGTGGGAGGTCAATCTGAATTTGCACAGTAACGATAAGGTGTTATAAGGGCCTCATCAAGGTGTAACTGGTAACTGGTAATTAGATACTTCACACACAGTGTGGTTGCTGGTAATTAATCAGGCCCTAACGTGTGTATGTTACATTCTCGGATTGTTACACTGCTGGTACAAGGAGCATTTGTTCGTTGTGCCCATTTTCTAGAACAAGAGGTGGTGCAGGGAGTGGTGAATAAGGAGTTAACTCACTATTACCTGCAACTGTCACTGTCATGTGATGGTCACAGTTCCAGTTTGCAATGGTCTGTAATATTTACCAGAATTTTGTTGGTGAGGGTTTTACTGAGAAACACATTGATAGAATAATAGTGTATTTGTAATAAAGAATTAAAGCATTAAAGAAAAATGACACCGAGCAGGGTAAACACAAACACAGATGCCATTTGCATACTTCCAATAGGGCGCCTCCTGGGTAGTAAATTACAGCAACGTATCTTACACCATGAGCAATATAACGTGTGGTACCATCCCATGGTACAGTGGGATGGGCCCTATTTGCAATTTAGCAATACTGCGCATTATAGATAATGTATGACTGTGGCTGTAAATGTACATTTATGCCAAACGTTCATTAATTAACTACTAATTAATGGTATTCTATGAGGATCATATATCTATGATGGTGTTATCGTAGATTTATGATTGGAAACTGTAATTTACGATTGTTAACGTAAATTAATGATAACAATCGCAAATTAACAATCGTTAAACCAATCAGAAATCAAGGATCGGTCTAACGATGGTTAAGCCGATTGTTAAAGGTGCAGTATCACTAAAAAGCAATACCGCACCTTTATGAATATGGCACAATGTGCTTACCTAGTATATCTTTTCATTGCTTATTGACTAAAAAATTCTCTCAACATAAATCATACTGACATCCAGCCTGTCCGTGGTCCATAGGTATCATAGCCTCTGTCACTCACTGGGCACCATTTCTCATCATAGCACTGTTTGTACTGTAACAGATACTGCACAATATGGGTTGTGTAGTATGTGCACCTATGCATGTGTAGCTTGTTCTTTTTTCTCTTGGTTCGCACCCATGATACAAATCGCTGTGTGTCGGTGCAGCACAGTTACAAAGCATGTAGTAATGTTAACAAGACAAAAGGATTCAATGCTTAAACATTTGCTTCTACTACAGGAATTGCTTTCCTTGGCTTGTCGCATATATTGCGTTATATTTATACTTATTTATGCATTTAATACTTATTTAATGATTGCTTGTTCACATTCTAAGTATGATAATAAAGTACAGAGCTATATCCCCAAGTGGCCCCATATAAACAGAAACATGCACACTGAAACCAACCGCAAACTCCAATGAGAAAGTTTGAGAATACAGCGTAAATCCTTAAAGAAAAACTGACCTGAAAATACTTGTTTTAGCTTTATTGGTCCTTACAAGCCCCATTCATTCTTTTTAAGCTCATGCTTGTCAGTCTTTGAATGTGAACGGGATGAATGTGAATGTGAATGTGATGACAGATCCCAGATAAATGTCATTGACCACATTGCATGTTTTATTATCACATCATCTGGAACCTTCTGTCCTGTTAAAAAGGAGGAATTTCCTTTCACATTACCAGACAAACCCGTGTAATGGTTGGTTCTCTGCAGGTTTACCTCATATCCTTCTAGCATTTTAGAAATGATTCCCAGAGTAAATGTGACTGAATCATAACACAAGGCAGAGCTCGAGTAAAGACATTTCGCCATGTTTTAGATGTTTCTTCAGCCAGTGACCTTATTGCAATATAAACTGGCTGAAGTAGAACCCGAGCCTGTTAATACATGCACAGTGCTACTGATTTCAGAGTTGATAGTTACAACAATCCGCTAGTTGGGAATTATACGATCCATTTAGTCCTATTTACATTTTAGCTTTAGTTTTCCTTTAAATGCCAGACACAAGAACAGCAAGTTAGTCCAACACATATTGAAACAAAAATTGAGACCATTAACTGATTTGTTTTCACATTAGTGTTAGTACTTTAAACTAAAGTTTGATGCTAGTATGAAATCTATAACTGCCCATTACTGGAAACTATAGTTCTTAGATTTCAGCTGTCAATAATAGCCTGATTATCATAAACACTTCTGCTGTGTGCAGTTTTGCTGTAACTGGAATGGAGACCATTGGAATGTGTGCAATGCATGGTGGGAAATTCCCTCTTCCAGTGCTGGCTTATAGTGATTACCGAGCATGCTTGCCAAGAAATAATTTTTTCAGCATAGTTGCCCTTTAACTATCTATATCTAGGGGCCATATTTATAAACCCGCGGTATCGCTTTTTAGCGATATCGCAATGTTGTGACTTTGATGATCGGTATCGTACATTTACGATCGTTAAACCGATCGGAGATTAAAGAACGGTTTAACGATCATAAATTTACGATACCGATCGTAAATTTATGATACTGATCATAAATCTACGATAACGAAATCGTAGATTTATGATCCCCATAGAATACCATTGCAGTAGTTTACTACCGCGCGGTATTCTATGATCGAACGGTCATGAATTAATGACCGTGATCGTAAATTAACTAGTCCGTGATATTGCTAAAAAGCGATACCGCGGGTTTATAAATATGTCCTATTTACAAACCTGCAGTATCAGTCGTCACCGATATCAATAGTTTATGACTATTTCATAAAATACCCGCGTAATACCCGACCCCAATGGTGTGTCTATTGGAGCTACCATGCGGTATTGATATTTTGTACCTTGGGCAGTATTTTACGACTGCATTAAAGATGTGGAATAGCAATTTTGTGATATAGTGACATTTATTTTTAGAAATAATTCACCCTATATCCAAGGGCACCTGGAATTAATATCTAACAGGAGTCCATATTGGATGGCAACAATATGACCTTCAGGTTAATTCTGGAAGTAATTAACATTACTGTAGGGTAATCATGTGCATTATTTGTTTACCACACTTAATCAGACTCTAGAAAGGGTCACATGCCTTTAGAGCTATATTTAAAAGACCCTCTAAATAGCATCCACATCTAAGGGCTGTTACTCATGGCTCACATCGGCACTGACATTTTATAGCATGACCCTTCGCATGGCCTGTTGGCGACACTATCACCCGTAATTTACCGACATGGTGATCCATTTCTTTATAAAGACCTTGTCACAAAAATGTATATCCCTGTAGTAAAGATTCTATTTTCCCCATTATACAAACTTTATTCAGATTAATGTGTAAAGACTTTTCCACTAAATATCAATAAATCCACGTTGTATTAAAGTTCTATTTTCTTTCTTTCTTCTTATAAAAGAATATACTTATTCAGAATATACTTATAAAATTATTCTAAGAAGCTTCAAAGATTTACAATCTAATTCCTCATCCTGGCAACTAGACAGAGCATTGTACGTGAGGAAAAATAGCATCATCCTTCTTATTATCCTGTCACTTTGCTCTTCAGTTAATCAAATACTTTTTACCCACTGTATCCAATAATGGACAGTGTTTATAAATTCATAATTAAAGGGCATGTTCGCCCCCAAATAATATTTAGGTGCAGGCCTCAAACCCCAAGACTGCAATATATACAGTTATGACATCCCTAAACTTAGATATTCTTCCTGATCCGCACGACTCTTGTAGGTCTTCTTCTCAGTCCTTCCAGGGAGAAGCCATCGGTCATGGCCAATAACTTATGGCTGCTTCCAATGCCACTGCCTCTGCTCAGGGACAAGCTTAAAGAACTCATACAAATTAGGAAGAGTTAACCTTTCATGCAGGGGGTGTCTTGCGCCTAATTATGTTTGGATACTTTTGGATGGGTGAACATGCCCTTTAAGAAGATTCATCATAATGGAAGTTGTTGAACCCTCGGTGCACACATTAAGTCGGAGATTTACTGAGATTTGCAAATCGTTGATACCGTTTATAAATTCTTCCGGTTGACAAAGGGTTATCATGACTTTGCGGTGACAAATATTTTTGAGACGCAGTGGTCACGAGACGGATACACTTGCAATTGATACTGTTTTGTGTGACTATTTTAATGGTGGCACACAACTAAAACCATGCCAAATTCGGACTCACAGAGATGCAATTGCGATATGAAATGATTATTGTAGGGGAGCAATTAGATTTTTCTTTAATCATTAAAATTTCGCCTTTTTTGTTATAGAAATGGGAGACCGGTGAACATTTTTGCCAGAAAATATTTTTGAACGTTTACTAAACAATCATTTTTTCACTACGGTGTCAAAAAATGTGTTGCAAGCCTCCACTGATATCTTTGGAACCAGCAAGTAGATATAGAGTAAAAGTTTTATTGGGAGACGTCTGCCAAGCCTCAGATAATATGAATCATTAGAGTGATCTGGGCCCATGCCCAGTCTTTCTTCTTCATATTAAAGGTTAGAAATATGGTAAAATAATGTCAATGGCACAAAAAATATACTCTTAGCTCTGCTTTGCTCATTACTGCAATGTTTAGTTGGCTTGATCTTTCCCCAGAATTGCGGTGGGGGGGGGCGCCAATTCAGGGAAAGATTAATTGTGGCATTGGCTCAAATAGCAGGAAAGGAATGTTTCTTAGGACGTGAAGAATGAAGAGTGATAGGAATTGTGTCCAGTATTCCACATGTGAATTCCTTTCAGGGTAACTACACTATCATTTCATTTTTAATACATTTGAAGCTGTATTTTTTTAATAGTGGAACATTTGATCTTATGCTAAAGATTTTTATAAACAGATTCAGTCCAAGCAGATTCTCTCAGTATTTGGCTACATGGTTCATCTTCTGTTAGATAAATACATATTATGGGACACATTTTCCATATTTAGTGTTGGTGTTGTGGTATCTTGCTGTCCTCCAACTATAAAATCTGATGATACTAAAAGTTCAATGGCTACAGGTCAGACCTGTATTTCTTTTAACATTATTTTAATCAAGTTGGAGTTCCTGGTCTACTCTGTCTACTTCTCTGGCCAAGAGCAGGGGGAAGTATAGACTATAGGATATGTTTTATAGTACCACATTGTTATTATTATATTTGCACATAATAATACACATAGGACACGTGGTACATTATAATGTTGAGGGGTTCCCTCAACAGGGATGGCCATGTAGACAAACACAACATTGGATTTCAGGTAGAACAGTCTTTAGGAACTAATACATTGAAGATGGCTGCACTATGGTGTAGACGAGTGGTACTTCCCGATCAAATCTCGTTTGGAAAGTACTGATCAAATTTCACCACCTTTTATAATAAGATTTCCTGTTGAAACCTGCCCAAGATATTGCAGCTGCAGATTGGAGCATCTAAAAAATTTTGAACAGGTCAGATCCCTTTCTGCTTGATAAATTGCCCGATATGGCTGGAAAGTTTAACAGATGGACATAAAATACACAGGTCAACTTTTCCATTGACTTATAATGTACTTTATCACTAGTTCAAAGAACAGGGGAAAGCAACAATTCCTTATAAATATGAGGTATGGCTATTAAAGTACATTAAATGTGATTAAATGGAAGAACCTGCTCAGTGCAACTACCTGTTTGATCTCCAAGATGGGCTAAACTTACATCGATTAACTTTAAAAAGGTTTTTACAGGGAGACGTAATAGTAAGTTTAATAGCTTCCTTTGCAGTTAGTGACACTTCGGTAAAAGGTATTATTTTTCTACCAGTATATTTACCTTATAGAATCCCACAATGTACTGAACACTTTGTGAAACTAATGCTAAACTGATAGTAGGTGGTTATATTTTTTAAAATAGTTTATATTGTATCTCCCCCTATATTCTTATTGTCTGAATCTTTAGCCCAGACATTTCTATTAAAGATTTCAGTACGGTGGCTCAGTGGTCCCTTGCAGTGCTGAAGTCCTGGGTTTGAACCCTCCCTTGGGCACAAGATCTTGTAAGGTGTCCCTGTGTGGGTTTCCTCTTAGCACTCTCATTTCCCCCACAACTATAGACTAATAGGTTGTATGTGTGAAGGGATTAGATTGTAAGCTCTGTGGGGCAGGACTGATGTGATTGTATTAATGGAATTGTAAAGCACCAAGCAAGATGTTGGCGCTATATAAATCAATAATAAATAAATGAATATTCTACACAGTTCTTCTCTTACATTGGTGCTTTTTAAGCTCATAACAGTATGTTAAAGCCAATGTTTGCCCCTGTGTGGCTCATACAGTATATAAAGCTTCCTCAGAACGATTGCCCCATACACACACGCTCCACAATATGTTTGATTTGATGAAAAGAGAAAAGTCTGGAATCCAGAGTTGGAGTCAGAGTGTTTCCCATCCAATCTGTTATGCATTATTAGCTAGTTATTAATAGAGAAATGCTTATTTAGCCACCATTGGATCCCTGCCTGGGGAAATTGTGGATTCTGAAACAATGAGGTAAGGAGTCTGTGTAACATCCAGTTATACAATCCTAAAAAGTGGTGAGAATTTTGAAGCCAGAACGGACACTTTAAAGTCTCCCTCATCCAGTCGTCGCTATCAACCCAGCCTTATTAGTTATCGGACACGTGTCAAATCATCAGTCTATAAGCCTATGGCCATGTATTGAGTGTTGTGTCGGCATACTCAGAGACATTCTTTGGCCCTAAATAAAATGATTGGAGGTTTCTACTTACTAATAGGGGGAAAGAAGGATGCAAAGATAAAATAAACAAATTAACCAACACAGATAGATATTCCAGAGTATGGAGCATAGAGCTATGAAATAGGCAGGGGACGGTAGATAATAGGCAAGGGAGGTAGGTAATAGGCAGGGGAGCTATGTAATAGGCAGGGGAGGTATGAAATAGGCGAGGAGGAGGTAAGTAATAGGCAGGGGAGGTATGTAATAGGCAGGGGAGGTAGGTAATAGGCAGGGGAGGTATGAATAGGCAGGGCAGGTAGGTAATAGGCAGGGGAGGTAGCTAATAGGCAGGGGAGCTATGTAATAGGCAGGGGAGGTATGAAATAGGCAGGGGAGGTAAGTAATAGGCAGGGGAGGTAGGTAATAGGCAGAGGAGCTATGTAATAGGCAGGGGAGGTATGTAATAGGCAGAGAGATATGTAATAGGCAGGGGAGGTATGTAATAGGCAGGGAGGTAGAGGTAATAGGCAGGGGAGGTATGTAATAGGCAGGGCAGGTAGCTAATAGGAGGGGAGCTATGTAATAGGCAGGGGAGGGAGGTAGAAATGGCAGGGAGGTAGTAATGGCAGGGGAGGTAGGTAATAGGCAGAGGAGCTATTTAATAGGCAGGGAGGTATTGTAATAGGCAGGGGAGCTATGTAATAGGCAGGGAGGTATGTAATGGCAGGGGAGGTAGGTAATAGGCAGGGGAGGTATGTAATAGGCAGGGCAGGTAGGTAATAGGCAGGGGAGGTAGTTAATAGGCAGGGGAGCTATGTAATAGGCAGGGGAGGTATGTAATAGGCAGGGGAGGTAGGTAATAAGCAGGGGAGCTATGTAATAGGCAGGGAGGTATGTATAAGCAGGGGGGGTAGGTAATAGGCAGGGGAGGTAGGTAATAGGCAGGGTAGCTAGGTAATAGGCAGGGGAGGTATGTAATAGCAGGGGAGGTAGGTAATAGGCAGGGGAGGAGGTAGGTAATAAGCAGGGGAGGTATGTAATAGGCAGGGGAGGTATGTAATAGGCAGGGGAAGTAGGTAATAGGCAGGGGAGGTAGGGTAATAGGCGGGAGGTAGGTAATAGGAGGAGGTAGGGAGGTAGGTAATAGGCAGGGGAGGTAGGCAGGGGAGGTAGGTAATAGGCAGGGGAGGTAGGTAATAGGCAGGAGAGGTAGGTAATAGGCAGGGGAGGTAGGTAATAGGCAGGGGAGCTATGTAATAGCAGGGGAGGTAGGGTAATAGGCAGGGAGGTAGGTAATAGGCAGGGGAGGTATGTAATAGGCAGGGGAGCTATGTAATAGGCAGGGGAGCTAGGTAATAGGCAGGGGAGCTAGGTAATAGGCAGGGGAGGTAGGAAATAGACAGGGGAGCTATGTAATAGGCAGGGGAGCTAGGTAATAGGCAGGAGGGAGGTATGTAATAGGCAGGGGCCAGCTAGAGTCAGGAGCCCCCCTTTTCTTATTTTTCCTATGACAGATATAGCTTCCCTCCAGAAAACCACTGTAGATGAAGCAAGGAGAGGGGCACAATCATAGGGGGCACAGGGATTCCTAGTTCACAACTGGTTATAGGCATCTCTTATAGAGTGTGAGCTGCTCTTTAGTGAGCATGTTGCACCTGTGTTCTAATTGTATTAATAAATTGTTAATTTTTATAACCAACTTTTTGTATCCACCCCATAGTCAAGAGGCCCAGCACAGCCCAAGTCTGTGGAAGGAGATTTCATTCTCTGTGTTCACTTGTTATATCTGGTGCCCTTACTGCTATTCACATCTATGTGTATTTATCACATAATCACTTTTTAATCACCATTCTTTCCTTCTTTAGGATCAGTGTTCTCAGCCTTTTTATCCTTGCAAATGCCTTGAAACTATCAAACCTACAGTATGCATTTAACGTTACAGTATTTATTTATTAAAGGAAAACTATAATATTTTTCTTTTCATAACCCCCTCCCCAATATACTAGGTCTCAACCCTGGGACTGCCCTGTACGCAACTCACCAATATTTATAAAGGCACGGCATCACCTTTAACAAACATTGCCGTAAATTTACGATTACGGTAGGAGAAATCTACAATAGTGGTTAGAAATTTATAATATTGATTGTACAATAATACGATTACAATCGTAAATAGAGATAGACAGAACTCAAACCCGAGTTCGAGCCGACCTTAACAAGTTAACTATCCTGGACCCGGATTTCTCTGACTTTCGATCTTTCCGGAACTTTCCATAATTATCGAATCAGCCAAGGGTTCGGTAACCCTCGAATCGGACTGAAGGGTTCGGTAACACTCGAGTCTGGACTGAAGGATTCGGTAACACTCGAGTCTGGACTGAAGGGTTCAGTAACCTCGAATCTGGACTGAAGGGTTCGGAACCTCGAGTCTGGACTGAAGGGTCGGTAACCCTCGAGTCTGGACTGAAGGGTTCGGTAACCTCGAATCTGGACTGAAGGGTTCGGTAACCCTCGAATCTGGACGGAAGGGTCGGTAACCCTCGAATCTGGACTGAAAGGTTGGTAACCTCGAATCTGGACTGAAGGGTTCGGTAACCCTCGAATCTGGACTGAAGGGTTCGGTAACACTCGAGTCTGGACTGAAGGGTTCGGTAACCCTCGAATCTGGACTGAAGGGTTCGGTAACACTCGAGTCTGGACTGAAGGTTCGGTAACCCTCGAGTCTGGACTGAGGTCGGTAACCCTCGAATCTGGACTGAAGGGTTCAGTAACCCTCGAGTCTGGACGAAGGGTTCGGTAACCCTCGAATCTGGACTGAAAGGTTTGTAACCCCGAATCTGGACTGAAGGTTCGGTAACCTCGAATCTGGATGAAGGGTTCGGTAACACTCGAGTCTGGACGCAGGTTCGGTAACCCTCGAATCTGGACTGAAGGGTTCGGTAACCCTCGAATCTGGACTGAAGGGTTCGGTAACACTCGAGTCTGGACTGAAGGGTTCGGTAACACTCGAGTCTGGACTGAAGGGCTCGGTAACCCTCGAATCTGGACTGAAAGGTTTGGTAACCCTCGACTCTGGACTGAAGGGTCGGTAACCTGAATCTGGACTGAAGGGTTCGGTAACACTCGAGTCTGGACTGAAGGGTTCGGTAACCCTCGAGTCTGGACTGAAGGGTTCGGTAACCCTCGAATCTGGACTGAAAGGTTCGGTAACCCTCGAATCTGGACTGAAGGGTTCGGTAACCCTCGAATCTGGACTGAAGGGTTCGGTAACACTCGAGTCTGGACTGGGGTTCGAACCCTCGAATCTGGACTGAAGGGTTCGGTAACCTCGAATCTGGACTGAAAGGTTTGGTAACCCTCGAATCTGGACTGAAGGGTTCGGTAACCCTTAAATCTGGACTGAAGGTTCGGTAACCCTCAATTACACAATTTGATGGTTCGATATCCCTCGGATCTTCTATTAGTTTGTGTATAATTATCGAAAATCGAACGGGAGCTCGAAAGTAGCGCACGTAAGAATAAAATCTATTTTTTAAAGTTCTGGATATTCGTACCTGTCTCCCAGACCATTCCCAGGTCCCAGAGACATTTGCCATTGTTAAACTGTTATTTAACTGTATTTCAGCCGAATTTTTCGAACTATTTGCTTTAATGGGTCCGTTTTCGAACTTTTGAAAGTTCGAAAACGGACTGATTTTATAAGGTTCAGCCATCTCTAGTCGTAAATGTACCATTGCGATGGTAGATGGTATTTACGTGACCGTAGATTTATGATCCCCCATAGTTTATGATTGCAGTATTTTGGTACTTCATGGTATTACGCACAAACATCTCATACATTTATGGCCATGATGGTACTTTTGCGATATTGCATGTTTTTGAATATGCCCCCACGTCTTCATAATTCAGATAGCAATGCTGGTCTAGCCTTGAGCTTCTCAGTCCTGCATGGAATCAGTGCAAGAGTCGGATTTAGGGCAAAGCCGCAAAGGACCAATCAGTTTAGACCCAGAGGGGAAACAGACTTACGGGACCCAGTCAGCCATACACTATAACTTTCTTACACCTTAACACTTTTTTTTTGGACCTAACAAAAGGAAGTTTTCCTGTGAGTGTAACAAACTTGTGAGTCCCTTTCTCTTAAGGACCTTGCTCTCAAGGACATATAAAAGAAGGACACTTAATCATTTGATGGTTGTATGGTGTGTGTGAAAGTTTGAAAATAAGGATTGTTTGACAGTTTGAAATAAGGATTGTTTGTACTGTTAAAAACTGTGTGCAGGACTGAGTGTGCAGTAAGCAGACTAATCTTTCTTCTTCCAGTTAAAGGGGTGTGCTGGACTTCTATATTCTAGTATTGTACCTGTTGTAATACAAACAGGCTGTGAAGGGTTAATAAGTGTTTGTTTTTTTTCCTCTCTTTTTGGCTCTTGCACTAATTGTGTGGGGTTGGGGCCTATTAGTTAAATAGGATTCACAGTTGTTGGGCCTGTGGTTTGGACCTAACAAAAGGAAGTTTCCTGTGAGTGTAACGAACTTGTAGTGTCCCTTTCTCTTAAGGAACTTGATCTCAAGGACATAGACAAAGAAGGACACTTAATCATTTGATGGTTGTATGGTGTGTGTGAAAGTTTGAAAATAAGGATTGTTTGACAGTTTGAAAATAAGGATTGTTTGTACTGTTAAAAACTGTGTGAGGATGAGTGTGCAGTAAGCAGACTAATCTTTCTTCTTCAGTTAAAGGGGTGTGCTGGACTTCTATATTCTAGTATTGTACTGTTGTAATCACAAACAGGCTGTGAAAGGTTAATAAGTGTTTGTTTTTTTTCCCTCTCTTTCTGGCTCTTGCACTAATTGGTGTGGGGGTGGGGCCTATTAGTTAAATAGGATTCACAGTTGTTGGGCCTGTGGTTTGGACCTAACAAAAGGAAGTTTCCTGTGAGTGTAACGAACTTGTGAGTGTCCCTTTCTCTTAAGGACCTTGATCTCAAGGACATAGACAAAGAAGGACACTTAATCATTTGATGGTTGTATGGTGTGTGTGAAAGTTTGAAAATAAGGATTGTTTGACAGGTTGAAAATAAGGATTGTTTGTACTGTTAAAAACTGTGTGCAGGACTGAGTGTGCAGTAAGCAGACTAATTTCTTCTTCCAGTTAAAGGGTGGGCTGGACTTCTATATTCTAGTATGTACCTGTTGTAATCACAAACAGGCTGTGAAAGGGTTAATAAGTGTTTGTTTTTTTCCCCTCTCTTTCGGCTCTTGCACTAATTGGTGTGGGGGTTGGGGCCTATTAGTTAAATAGGATTCACAGTGTTGGGCCTGTGGTTTGGACCTAACAAAAGGAAGTTTCCTGTGAGTGTAACGAACTAGTGAGTGTCCTTTCTCTTAAGGACCTTGATCTCAAGGACATAGACAAAGAAGGACACTTAATCATTTGATGGTTGTATGGTGTGCGTGAAAGTTTGAAAATAAGGATTGTTGACAGGTTGAAATAAGGATTGTTTGTACTGTTAAAAACTGTGTGCAGGACTGAGTGTGCAGTAAGCAGACTAATCTTTCTTCTTCCAGTTAAAGGGGTGTGCTGGACTTCTATATTCTAGTATTGTACCTGTTGTAATCACAAACAGGCTGTGAAAGGGTTAATAAGTGTTTGTTTTTTTTCCCCTCTCTTTCTGGCTCTTGCACTAATTGGTGTGGGGGTTGGGGCCTATTAGTTAAATAGGATTCACAGTGTTGGGGCCTGTGGTTTGGACCTAACAAAAGGAAGTTTCCTGTGAGTGTAACGAACTGTGAGTGTCCCTTTCTCTTAAGGACCTTGATCTCAAGGACATAGACAAAGAAGGACACTTAATCATTTGATGGTTGTATGTGTGTGTGTGAAAGTTTGAAAATAAGGATTGTTTGACAGGTTGAAAAAGGATTGTTTGTACTGTTAAAACTGTGTGCGGACACTGAGTGTGCAGTAAGCAGACTAATCTTTCTTCTTCCAGTTAAGGGGTGTGCTGGACTTCTATATTCTAGTATTGTACCTGTTGTAATCACAAACAGGCTGTGAAAGGGTTAATAAGTGTTTGTTTTTTTTCCCTCTCTTTCTGGCTCTTGCACTAATTGGGTGGGGGTTGGGGCCTATTAGTTAAATAGGATTCACAGTTGTTGGGCCTGTGGTTGGACTAACAAAAGGAAGTTTCGTGAGTGTAACGAACTTGTGAGTGTCCCTTTCTCTTAAGGACCTTGATCTCAAGGACATAGACAAAGAAGGACACTTAATCATTTGATGGTTGTATTTATGGTGTGTTGAAAGTTTGAAATAAGGATTGTTTGACAGGTTGAAAATAAGGATTGTTTGTACTGTTAAAAACTGTGTGCAGGACTGAGTGTGCAGTAAGCAGACTAATCTTTCTTCTTCCATTAAAGGGGTGTGCTGGACTTCTATATTCTAGTATGACCTGTTGTAATCACAAACAGGCTGTGAAAGGGTTAATAAGTGTTTGTTTTTTTTCCCCTCTCTTTCTGGCTCTTGCACTAATTGGTGTGGGGGTTGGGGCCTATTAGTAAATAGGATTCACAGTTGTTGGGCCTGGGTTTGGACCTAACAAAAGGAAGTTTCTGGTGTAACAACTTGTGAGTGTCCCTTTCTCTTAAGGACCTTGATCTCAAGGACATAGACAAAGAAGGACACTTAATCATTTGAGGTTGTATGGTGTGTGGTGAAAGTTTGAAAATAAGGATTGTTTGACAGGTTGAAAATAAGGATTGTTTGTACTGTAAAAACTGTGTGCAGGACTGAGGGTGCAGTAAGCAGACTAATCTTTCTTCTTCCAGTTAAGGGGTGTGCCGGACTTCTATATTCTAGTATTGTACCTGTTGTAATCACAAACAGGCTGTGAAAGGGTTAATAAGTGTTTGTTTTTTTTCCCCTCTCTTTTGGCTCTTGCACTAATTGTTGTGGGGGTTGGGGCCTATTAGTTAAATAGGATTCACAGTTGTTGGGGCTGTGGTTTGGACCTAACAAAAGGAAGTTTCCTGTGAGTGTAACGAACTGTGAGTGTCCCTTTCTCTTAAGGACCTTGATCTCAAGGACATAGACAAAGAAGGAAATTAATCATTTGATGGTTGTATGGTGTGTGTGAAAGTTTGAATAAGGATGTTTGACAGGTTGAAAATAAGGATTGTTTGTACTGTTAAAAACTGTGTGCAGGACTGAGTGTGCAGTAAGCAGACTAATCTTTCTTCTTCCAGTTAAAGGGTGTGCTGGACTTCTATATTCTAGTATTGTACCTGTTGTAATCAAAACAGGCTGTGAAAGGGTAATAAGTGTTTGTTTTTTTCCCTCTCTTTCTGGCTCTTGCATAATTGGTGTGGGGGTTGGGGCCATTAGTTAATAGGATTCACAGTTGTTGGGCCTGTGGTTTGGACCTAACAAAAGGAAGTTTCCTGTGAGTTGTACGAACTGTGAGTGTCCCTTTCTCTTAAGGACCTTGATCTCAAGGACATAGACAAAGAAGGACATTGAAACAAGAAGGGCAATTAACAAGGTTTGTGGTCACTGTGTTGGGTGTGTGTATTAGAAGGGACAGTTTTGTCAGTACCATGCAATGTGCATGTGCCACATGTATAGGAACCTGGAGCAGAGTTCCGGGGAACCTATGTCTGTGTCAGGTGTGAGTGGGTTGCCCGTTTGGAAGCTGAGGTGGAGAGTCTTAGGGGGCAGCTTGCAGCATTGCAGGGATTGGCAGAACTGGGGGGTCAGCAGGCACTGGCGGGGCCAGTATAGAGGTGGGTGGAGAGGGACAAGAAATGATGAGGAAGGAGGTGTTTTGTTGGGTTACTAGGGGAAGTGGGGGACGGAAGAAGAGTAGGGGGGCTTCTTCCCAGATTGTCCATCCCAACAGATTTGCCGCCTTAGGTAATGAAGTGGAGGAGGACACCTCGGAATTAGCATGTATGGAGGGGGCTAGTCCCTTGAGCACCAGGGAACTGCCATCTCTGATACAAGGGAGGAGGAACGAAGGGTCAGGAATGCAAGGCAGGTGGTAGGGTAGGGGGACTCCATTATAGGAAGGTGATAGGGTAATCTGCCGCCAAGACCCTACATGCCGAACTGTGTGTTGCCTGCTGGGTAGGGTTCGGCATGTGGTGGATCGTGTAGACAGATATTGGGTGGGGCCGGGTGTGACCCGGCGGTCTTGGTTCACATTGGTGCCAATGACAAAGTTAACGGTGGAGGTGAGGTCCTTAAACATGATTTCGAGAAACTAGGGGCCAAGATAAAAGCAAGGACCCAGGGTAGTGTTTTTCAGAAAGACAGCGGAGCTTAGGAGCATTAATGCGTGGCTAAGAGAGTGGTGTAAGGAAGAAGGGTTTGGGTTTTATTGAGAACTGGCGCAGACTTTGCTGTCGGCTACAGGCTCTTTAGTAGGGATGGGTTGCACCTCACTGATGTGGTGTGGTGCAGCTGTTTTAGGGGAGAAGATGGCTAGAGGGTTGGAGGAGATTTAAAACTAGGTTTGGGGGGGGAGGTGTATTAGCACGTCTCACTGGGATAGATTGTCCAGGAGGAAAGCAGGGTGTAGATAGGGCAGTGGTGGGTGGAAAGGGGGGTGGCATGGGGATAGGGAGGAATGTGTATCAAAGTGTACGAAAAAATTACAGGATCATAATCTAAATGTATGTTTGCAAATGCGAGAAGCCTGGCTGACAAAATGGGTGAATTGGAAATGATGGCATTGAATGAAAAGTATGATGTATAGGTATAGCAAGAGAGAACGTGGTTGAACAAGTTCTCACGAATGGGCTGTAAATATAGAAGGATATGCCTTGTTTAGGCAGGACAGAAAAAAAAGGAAAGGGGGAGGAGTATGTGTTTATGTTAAAAAGAATTGAAGCCAAATTTAAAAGAAGAGATAACTGGTGATATGGATGATAAAGTGGAGGCAATATGGGGTGGAATTAGGCAACAGGAAAGGGGGGTAATGTCATTGTTGGTGTCTGCTATAAGCGCAATGCTAGCAGAGAGAGAGGTGAGTCAACTTCATATGCAGTGGCAAGGGCTGCAAGTTTGGGGAGTGTGTCATTATGGAGAACTTCAATTACCTGACATTGATTTGTGTGGTGGAACTGCCATCACAGAAAAAGGCGATGAGTTCCTGAATTTGCTGCAGGATAATTTTCTCTCACAGGTGGTTGAGGTTCCTACTAGAAAAGGAGCTTTTGGATCTGGTAATATCTAACATTGTGGAGCGCATTATAGATATAAAGGTACTGGAGGCTTAGGGAATAGTGACCATGAAATAGTGCCATTTGGACTTGTTATCGAAGGAAAAGTGTGCTGGGTAAACAAAGACATTTAATTCGGGAAGGCAAATTTCCCAGGTTAAAAGCCGCTCTTCAGAATGTCAACTGGGATAATGTATTATCAGGTAAAGGTACTGAAGAGAAGTCGACTGTGTTCAAGGGATTTAAGCCAGTTCACATCTAAATTTATACCCTGGGAAATAAATGTAAAAAAAAATAAATCCGCGCATGTGGCTGAATTCTGATGTAAAGAGGCAAATGGTAAGGAAGAAAAAGGCATTTAAACCTTTAAGGCAGAGGGAACGGAAAGGGCCTTTGGGGATTAAAAACTGTAACAAGGAGGTGTAAGAAAGCAATCAAACTAGCGTAAAATTAATATGAAGTTAGGATAGCTGAAGAAAGCATCACTACGCCTAAACATTTTTTTAAGTATATTAATAGTAGAAGATGAGGACTAGATGGAATGGGCACCATTAATAAATGGGGATAAGTTAGTTAGGGAGGATGGCGATAAAGCAAATGTCTTGAATAATTTTTTTTCCTCTGTTTACACTATAAGAGAATCCAAGGACAAATATCATAGAGTATATAGTAGCAATAAGGTATACAGATTCAAGTTCACTTTGGGTAACGAGGATATGGTACAGAAAGAACTAAATAAGGTTAATATTAATAAATCTCCTGGACCGGATAAAATTACATCTCGGGTACTAAGGAGCTAAGTTCAGTTTTATCTAGGCCATTATTATTATCTGGGCTCTGGATTGGATAAAGGCTGATGTATTCCTATTCAAAAAGGGTAGTCGTTCACAGCCGGGTAATTACAGGCCTGTAAGTTTAACTTCAGTGGTGGGAAGATCCTGAGAAGTTTAATAAGGGAACATGTTCTAGAGTATGTTTCAAGGACTGACATATAAGTAGTAACCAGCATGGATTTAGGAGGAATAGATCTTGTCAAAACTACTGCTTGGCTTTTATGTCGCCATGTACAATGCTGTTTTAACACCTTACTCTGGGGTTCCTATAAAACCTCTTAGCCACTATCTAATCCACCCTTAACACCTGGCTGTGATATGCTAATTGGGATTTCCAGGGTACATAATTGCCACAGATTCTTGTACAAGTCATTTGAATTGAGAAAGCCAGTGGATGACTAGCGAAACGTCTTCAAGAACTACATTTCAGCCAGTTGATCTAATTGAATACAACAGATTAGCAGGAGATGTAGTTTACTTGGATTTTGCAAAGGCTTTTGATACAGTCCCCCATAGGCGACTAATGAATAAGCTAAGGTCTGTTGGTCTGGGGAGTCCCATTTGTACATGGATAGAAATGGTTAAGAAGAATAGGATTGCAGAGAGTAGTGTTAAGGGGCTTCATCATTATGGACTAAAGTGCAAGTGGGGTTGCCACAGGGTTCTGTGTTGGGGCCGCTTCTATTTAATCTATATTAATGATTTGGAAGTGGGTTTGTCAGCAAGGTTTCTGTGTTTGCTGACGACACAAAAACTTGTCGACCATTAAAAACTTCAGAGGATGTGCAATCGTGCAAGGGATCTAGATAGATTATCACATTGGGCTGCTAAGGGCAGATAGATGAAATTCAATGTTGATAAATGTAAGGTGATGCATTTGGACTTAAAAATACTTGTGCTACTATACTATAAATGGCTTTGTGTTAAGGTAATCCCTGTTGGAAAGGGATCTTGGGTTTTGGGGATAACAAATTAAAGGTAGCAAGCAGTGCCAGGCGGCAACAGCAGAGCCAGCATGGTATTGTTGTATAAAGAGAGGTATGGATTCAAGGAGGAAAATGTAATTCTCCCTCTTTACAAAGCATTGGTAAGGCCTCATTTGGATATGCGTGCAATTTTGGAATCCTGTGTACAAAAAGGACATCTTTGAATGAAAGGGTTCAGAGAAGGGGCACTAAAGTAATAAGGGGATTGGGGGAGCTTGAATATGAAGAGAGACTGGAAAAAGTTACAATTATGTACGCGTGGAGAAAGGCGTTGCGTGGGATATGATTACTGTGTATAAATACATTAACGGGCCATACAATAAACTATCTAGGGCATTGTTCACCAATAGAACATGTCAAAGGACACAGGACATCCCTTAAGACTTGAAGAAAAAAGGTTTAGGCTTCAAGTTCAGAAAGGGTTTTTCATGTGAGAACGGTAAGCTATGGAACTGTCTTCCATTGGACGTTGTAATGGCAGGTTCATTGGTCAGTTTCAAAAAAAAGCTGGATGAGTTTCTGCAAACAAGGAATGTTACAAGTTACTGGTATTGATACATAAGTAGAGTTTGATCCAGGGAAATTTCCGATTGCCACTTGGAGTCATGAAGGAATTTTTCCCCCTTCATAAATTTGGTGGGTGTTTTTTTTGCCTTCCTCTGGATCAACAGTTAGGCAGGAAATGAGGATATTGCTAGATGGGTTGGACTGGATGGACGTATGTCTTTATTCAACCTCAAATACTATACTAACACTATAATTAAGACACAGACCACTTTCCTTTTTTTGGGTAACAAAATAGGCCACGGCTTTTATTAATAAATTTACATATGATTTAAATGAATATGCCCTTTATTAATTTGCATATTATTTCCACCACTGTACACCCTTGCGTACCATAACCATGTTTGTTGTTAACCAACCTAGCCGTAAATCTCAGCTTGAATGCCAACCTCTGTCTTGCCAGAGGGCATGTAACGCCTCCATAAACCTCTCCAACAAGGGTGTACCCGCCAGCCGTGACTCCAACTTTCACCAACATTATACTTTTTTATCATCAATTTCTTTCTTTTTTGTTTTTTAAACTTTTTTACATAACATTTACAAATAACTTAATAAGAGGGTGGGAGGGGAGATCCTTCTCCGGTCACCAGCGCTGCTAAAATGGCACCGGTGACCGCGTGGCTCCGCCTTTTATATAGCGAGACGCGGCATGCCATAATGACGTCCCGCCGGCGCAGCCTCTCTCGAGACTTCGGCCCATCCGTACCCGGAAGGACGCAGCCGCGTCACACGCGTGGCTGCCGCCTTTCTGGAAGGAGGGGAAGGGGATGCCTTCCCCCTCGGGGGCGATCGCCCCATCACCTAGAATGGCGCGGGGATCCCAGGTCCTATTAGAGGACTGAAGGTGTTTTGGGGCACTTCAGTTGCCCTTTTGTTAATCAATAATTCATCAAAATACAAACTTTTTGAAATATTAAAGATGGATCAAAAGAAATGTATTTATATATATCAATAGCAATGTCAACATTTATCACAAGGAATGTACTTGTGGCCTATGCTAATATACTGTAGCTTGCAAAACCCCCCATGGACACATTGTGCACCAAGAATCCCAGGTTGGGAAACACTTAAGCTGGGTACACACATTAACGATTAAGCCCCGATACCGTCGGATCCCCGGTATCGGGGCTTAATCGTTACGTGTGTACGTTCGTTTCCCGAACGAGCGCGGGCCGCCAAACGACGTGTGGCCGAACGCTCGTTCGGGAAAGGCCGAAAATTTCCATCGGCCGCGCTAGACTCCCTATAGAGGAGTCTAGCGCGGCCGATGGAAACACACAGTCCCGAGCGTTCTCACATAGGAGAACGCTCGGGGCTGTGTGTATGCAGATCTTTGAAAGATGAAAGACAGGATCTTGCAGATCCTGTCTGTCATCTTTCAGAAATCTGTACAGTGTGTACCTAGCTTTATCTGGAGTAATAGCACTGCAAGCAGCTGATTCAAATGTGAGAACTATTTATCAGAACAAAGTGTCAATCATAGAATGAGCCATGGTGATCACCATGTTCAACAAGGCCCAGGCCACCATTATGATCTTTTTTCATTAGGTCATTGCCAGCTTTTACCAAAAAGGGACATTCTCAGGCCAATATATGGCAGGACATGCAGAACAGTTTAAAGGTGAACGTAACATTGATGCTAGGACAGAATGATGTTACATTTCTACAGTAAGAGACATGAGAGAACCTGTAAAAGGCAGTGGTTCACTTGCCTTGTTGCATCAAGTCTCAGAACAACTGAGAAAGCAACAAAACATTGATCCTAATCACTTCTCATTATAGGCAACATATGATGGAGGTATTTAATAATAAAGTGTACAGCCATGGAGTGGTTTAAATGATAAAGTGTACAGCCATGGAGGTATTTAAATGGTAAAGTGTACAGCCATGGGGGTATTTAAATGGAAAGTGTACAGCCATGGAGGTATTTAAATGTAAGGGTACAGCAGGTAGGTATTTAAATAATAAAGTGTACAGCCAGGAGGTATATTAAATAATAAGTGTACAGCCGTGGAGGTATTTAAATAATAAAGTGTACAGCCATGGAGGTTATTAAATAATAAAGTGTACAGCATGGAGGTATTTAAAATGGTAAAGGTACAGCCATGGTAGGTATTAAATGGTAAAGTGTAAGCCATGGAGGTTATTTAAATGGTACAGTGTACAGCCATGGAGGTATTTAAATAATAAAGTTTACAGCAATGGAGGTATTAAATAATAAGTGTAACAGCCATGGAGGTATTTAAATGGTAAAGTGTCCAGCCATGGAGGTATTTAAATGGTAAAGTGTACAGCCATGGAGGTATTTAAATGGTAAAGTGTACAGCCTGGAGGTATTAAATAAAATAAAGTGACAGCCATGGAGTTTTAAATAATAAAGTGTACGCCATGGAGGTATTTAAATGGTAAGTGTAACAGCCATGGAGGTATTTAAATGGTAAAGTGTACAGCCATGGAGGTATTTAAAATGGTAAAGTTGTACAGCCATGGATGGTATTAAATGATAAAGTGTACAGTCATGAGGTATTTAAATAATAAAGTGACAGCCATGGAGGTATTTAAAATAATAAAGTGTACAGCCATGGAGGTATTTAAATGGTAAAGTGGTACAGCCATGGAGGTATTTAAATGATAAAGGTTACGCCATGGAGGTATTAAATAATAAGTGTACAGCCATGGAGGTATTTAAATAATAATGTACAGCCATGGAGGTTTTAAATGGTAAGTGTACAGCCATGGAGGTATTTAAATGATAAAGGTACAGCCATGGAGGTATTTAAATGGTAAAGTGTACAGCCATGGAGGTATTTAAATGATAAAGTGTACAGCCATGGAGGTATTTAAATGATAAAGTGTACAGCCAGGAGGATATTTAAATAATAAAGTGTACAGCCATGGAGGTATTTAAATATAAAGTGACAGCCATGGAGGTATTTAAATGTAAAGTGTACAGCCATGGAGGTATTTAAATAATAAAGTGTACAGCATGGAGGTATTTAAATGGGAAGGTACAGCCATGGAGGTATTTAAATGATAAAGTTGTACAGCCATGGAGGTATTTAAATGATAAAGTGTACAGCATGGAGGTATTTAAATAATAAAGGTACAGCCATGGAGTTTTTACATGATCAAAATGTACAGCCATGGGTATTTAAATGGATAAAGTGTACAGCATGGGGAGGTATTTAAATAATAAAGTGTACAGCCATGGAGGTATTTAAATAATAAAGTGTACAGCACTGGAGGTATTTAAATAATAAAGTGTACAGACCATGGAGGTATTTAAATAATAAAGTGTACAGCCATGGAGGTATTTAAATAATAAAGTGTACAGTCTAGGAGGTATTTAAATGGTAAAGTGTACAAGCCATGGAGGTATTTAAATAATAAAGTGTACAGCCATGGAGGTATTAAATAATAAAGTGTACAAGCCATGGAGGTGTATTTAAATATAAGTGTACAGCCATGGAGGTATTTAATGTAAAGTGTACAGCATGGAGGTATTTAAATGATAAAGTGTACAGCCATGGAGGTATTTAAATAATACAAGTGTACAGCCAGTGAGGTATTAAATAATAAAGTGTACAGCCATGGAGGTATTAATATAAAGTGTACAGCCATGGAGTATTTTAAATATAAGTGTACAGCCATGGAGGTATTTAAATGGTAAAGGTACAGCCATGGAGGTATTTAAATAATAAAGTGTACAGCCATGGAGGTATTTAAAATAATAAAGGTCAGCCATGGAGGTATTTAAATGTAAAAGTGTACAGCCATGGAGGATATTTAAAAGATAAAGTGTACAGCCATGGAGGTATTTAAATGATAAAGGTACAGCCATGGAGGTATTTAAATAATAAAGTGTACAGCCATGGAGGTATTTAATAATAAGTGTACAGCCATGAGGGGTATTTAAAATAATAAAAGTGTAAGCCCATGGAGGTATCAAATAAGAAAGTGTAAAGTGTACAGCCATGAGGTATTAAATAATAAAGTGTACAGCCATGGAGGTATTTAAAATAAATTAAAGTGTACAGCCATGGAGGTATATAAATATAAAGTGTACAGCCATGGAGGTATTTAAATAATAAAGTGTACAGCCATGGGTATTTAATAATAAAGTGTAATGCCATAGAGGTATTAAATAATAAAGTGTAAGCCTGAAGGATTTAAATGGTAAGTGTACAGCCTGGGGTATTTAAATGGTAAAGTGTTACAGCCATGGAGGTATTTAAATAATAAAGTGTACAGCCATGGAGGTATTTTAAATAATAAGTGTACAGCCATGGAGGTATTAATGGAAAGGTACAGCCCATGGAGGTATTTAAAATGGTAACAGGTACGGAGCCATGGAGGGTATTTAAATGGTAAAGTGTACAGCCATGGAGGTATTTAAATGATAAAAGTGTACAGTCATGAGGTATTTAAATAATAAAGTGTACAGCCATGGAGCCATGGAGGTATTTAAATGGTAAGATGTAACAGCCATGGAGGTATTTAAATGATAAAGTGTTACAGCCTGGAGGTAATTAATAAATTAAAGTGTACAGCCATGGAGGTATTAAATAATAAAGTGTGTAAGCCTGGAGGTATTTAAATGGTAAAGTGTACCACCATGGAGGTATTTAAATGATAAAGTGTACAGCCATGGAGGTTTTAAATGGTAAAGTGTACAGCCATGGAGGTATTTAAATAATAAGTGTACAGCCATGGAGGTATTTAAATGATAAAAGTGTACAGCCATGGAGGTATTTAAATAAGAAAGTGTACAGCCATGAGGTATTTAAATAGTAAAGTGTACAGCCATGGAGGTATTAAAGGTTAAAGTGTGAACAGCCATGGAGGTATTTAAAAATAAAGTGTACAGCTATGGAGGTATTTAATGGTAAAGTGTACAGCCATGGAGGTATTTTTTAAATGATAAAGTGGTACAAGCCATGGAGGTATTTAAATAATAAATGTGTACAAGCCATGGAGGTATTTAAATAATAAAGTGAAGCCAAGTGAGTTATTTAAATGATAAAGTGTACAGCCATGGAGGTATTTAAATGATTAAAGTGTTACAGCCATGGAGGTATTTAAATAATAAAGTTGACAGCCATGGAGGAGTAAATAATAAAGTGTACAGCCAGGATGGTATTTAAATCATAAGTGTACAGCCATGGGGTATTAAATAATAAAGTGTACAGCCATGGAGGATTTAAATAATAAAGTGTAAGCATGGAGGTAGTAAATGGTAAGTGTACAGCCATGGAGGTATTTAAATAATAAAGTGTACAGCCATGGAGGTATTTAAATAATAAGTGTACAGCCATGGAGGTATTTAACATAATAAAGTGTACAGCCATGGAGGTATTATAATGGTAAAGTGTAAGCCATGGAGGTATTTAAATAATAAAGTGTACAGCCATGGAGGTATTTAATAATAAAGTGTACAGCCATGGAGGTATTTAAAATCAAAGTGTACAGCCATGAGGTATTTAAATAATAAGTGGTACAGCCATGGAGGTATTTAAATGGTAAAGTGTACAGCCATGGAGTATTTAATAATAAAGTGTAGCCATGGGTATTAAATATAAAGTGTACAGCCATGGAGGTATTTAAATGGATAAAGTGTCCGCCATGGAGGTATTAAAATGATAAGTGTCAGCCATGTAGGTATTAAATGATAAAGTGTACACCATGGAGGTATTTAAATAATAAAGTGTACAGCCATGGAGGTATTTAAATATAAAGTGTACAGCCATGGAAGGTATTAAATAATAAAAGTGTACAGCCATGGGAGTATTCAAATATAAAGTGTAAAGTTACAGCCATGGAGGTATTTAAATAATCAAGTGTTAACAGCCATGGAGGTATTTAAAATAAAGTGTACAGCCATGGAGGTATATAAATGATAAAGTGTACAGCCTGGAGGTATTTAAATAATAAAGGTACAGCCATGGAAGTTATTAATAATAAAGTGTACAGCCATGGAGGTATTTAAATAATTAAAGTGTACAGCCATGGAGGTATTTTAAATATAAAAGTGTACAGCCATGGAGGTATTTAAATAATAAGGAAATGTACACGACATGGAGGTATAACTTAAAGTATAAAGTGTAACAGCCATGGAGGTATTAAATAAAAAGTGAAACAAGCCAGGAGGTATTTAAATATAAAGTGTTACAGCCATGGAGGGTATTTAAATAATAAAGTGTACAGCCCATGGAGGTATTTAAATAAATTAACGGGTAATGCCATGGAGGTATTTAAATAATAAGTGTAATGCCATGGAGGATTAAATGGAAAGGTACAGCCATGGAGGTATTAAATGGTTCAAGTGTTACAAGCGCCATGGAGGTATTTAAATAATAAAGTGTACAGCTGGGGTATTTTAAATAAGGTAAACGGTACAGCCATGAGGTATTTAAATGTAAAGTGTACAGCCATGGAGGTATTTAAATAGGTAAAGTGTACGCCATGGAGGTATTTAAATGGGTAAAGTGTACAGCATGTAGGTATTAAATATAAAGTGTACAGACATGAGGTATTTAAATAATAAAGTGTACAGCCAGGAGGTATTTAAATATAAAGTGTACAGCCAGTGGAGGATTTTAAATAGGTTAAAGTGTACAGCCAGGAGGTATTTAAAGATAAAGTGTACAGACCATGGAGGTATTTAAATAAGTTAAGTGTAAAGCCATGGAGGTATTTAAAATATAAAGTGTACAGCCATGGAGGTATTTAAATGGTAAAGTGTACAGCCATGGAGGTATTTAAATGTAAAGTGTACAAGCACCATGGAGGTATTTAAATGATAAGTGTACAGCCATGGAGGTATTTAAATAAAGTGTACAGCCATGGAGGTATTTAAATGATAAAGTGTAACAGCCATGGAGGTATTTAAATAATAAGTGTACAGCCATGGAGGTGGTATTTTAAATAATAAAGTGTACAGCCATGGAGGTTTTAAATGGTAAGTGTACAGCCCATGGCAGGTATTTAAATAATAAAGTGTAAAGCCATGGAGGTATTTAAATGTAAAATTGTACAGCCAGGAGGTATTTAATGATAACAGTGTACAGCCATGGAGCGATTTAAATGAATAAAGTGTTACAGGTCCATGGAGTATTTAAATAATAAAGTGTACAGCCATGATGAACAGCAGTGGAGGTATTTACATGATAAAGTGTACAGCCATGGATGGTAGTTAAATAATAAGTGTACAGCCATGGAGGTATTTAAATAATCTAAGTGTACAGTCCATGGAGGATTAAATAATAAAGTGTGAAGCCTTGGAGTATTTAAATAATAAAGTGTACACCATGGAGGTATTTAAATAATAAGGACAGTATGGAGGGTATTTAAATAAGGTAAAGTGTACAGCCATGAGGTATTTCAATAATAAAGTGTACAGCCATGGAGGTATTTAAATGTAAAGTGTACAGCCCATGGAGGGTATTTATAATAAAGTGTACAGCCATGGAGGATTTAATTAATAAGTGTACAGCTCATGGAGGTATTTAAATAATAAAGTGTACAGCCATGGAGGTATTTAAATGAAAGTGTAAGCATGGAGGTATTTAAATAATAAAGTGGTACAGCCATGGAGGTTTAAATTAAAGTGTAGCAGGAGGTATTAAATGGTAAAGTGTACAGCCATGGAGGTATTTTAAATAATAAAGTGTACAGCCATGGAGGTATTTAAATAATAAAGTGTACAGCCATGGAGTATTTAAATGTAAAGGTACAGCCATGGAGGTATTAAATGATAAAGTGTTACAGCCATGGTAGGTATTTTAAAAATGATAAAGTGATACACCATGGAGGTATTTAAAGTAATAAAGTGGTCAAGCCCATGGAGGTATTTAAATAATAAGTGTACAGCCAGGAGGTATTTAAATAATAAAGTGTACAGCCATGGAGGTATTCAAAATAAGTGTAAAGTGTACAGCCATGGAGGTATTTAAATAATAAAGTGTACAGCCATGGAGGTATTAAATAATAAAGTGTACAGCCATGGAGGTATATAATGAAAGTGTACAGCCATGAGGTATTAAATATAAAGTACACCATGGAGGGTATTTAAATAATAAAGTGTTAATGCCATGGGAGGGTATTTAAATAATAAATTGTAAATGCCATGGAGTATTTAAATGATAAAGTGTACACCATTGGAGGTATTTAACATGATAAAGTGTTCCAGCAACTGGAGGTATTTTAAATGATTAATGTACAGCCATGGAGGTATTTAAATGATTAAGTGACAGCCATGGGGGTATTTAAATGGTAAGTGTACAGCCATGGAGGAGGTATTAAATAAATAAAGTGTACAGCCATGGGGGGGGGGAGGGGGTATTTAGAGTCAGGAGCCCCCCTTTTCTTATTTTTCCTATGACAGATATAGCTTCCCTCCAGAAAACCACTGTAGATGAAGCAAGGAGAGGGGCACAATCATAGGGGGGCACAGGGATTCCTAGTTCCACAACTGGTTATAGGCATCTCTTATAGAGTGTGAGCTGCTCTTTAGTGAGCATGTTGCACCTGTGTTCTAATTGTATTAATAAATTGTTAATTTTTATAACCAACTTTTTGTATCCACCCCATAGTCAAGAGGCCCAGCACAGCCCAAGTCTGTGGAAGGAGATTTCATTCTCTGTGTTCACTTGTTATATCTGGTGCCCTCACTGCTATTCACATCTATGTGTTTTTAATCACATAATCACTTTTTAATCACTATTCTTTTCCCTTCTTTA